>CM018079.1:16705221-17242721 GCA_008658365.1 Alca torda | reverse complement strand
AAATAGACAATCCAGAGGCACTTGGATTTGCCACTTATTTTCTAATTGTCACTAAAGAACGCAGCTATGTTGAAGTACAAATTTTATGACATTAGAATCTGTCTAATTGGGGGTGGTTTTTGTATCCCAAAGGTGTGTAATCTTTATAGTTGGATGTTTCTTGGAAATTTTTATGAAGTTATACTCAAGCAAAACTAACTAGCTGCGTTGTTTCTTCTGTGGCGCATTCATACAGCTGGCAGACAGAAGCCATGCTGGAAAACACCTGCGCAGTTGCAATGACAAGATATTTTCAGAGGCAGAAAAGTATGCAATGGTCCCTGAAACTGAGAGGAGGGTTCCACCACCACTTCAATGCAAATGGGATCTGGCACAGAAAGGATCGCTGGACTCAATTTGTGGCTGCCTGGTCCTTTCCCCCCACCCTGTGCCATCAGCAGGATTTACCGGATGAGTCAAGCTAGGGAAATGACCTGACAGGAAATTACCTTTTCTTCCCTGGTTTTTTATAAGGGCGGTTCCCTGAGCCAACTATCTCTGGGGCCATAGGAACATTAGAGGCAAGAGAGAGGAGGGAGCGGGACCATGCAGTTAGGAGCAGGCCAGACCATCCTAGTGGCAGCCAGCTTCCACGGAGACATAACCATAGGCTGTGACCTCAGTCGAATTATAACAAGTGAATCGGGATTTTAATCGAGAGCCTTTAAATGGGTTGGAAATGTGTATGGGATGTGTTGTGATAAGAATCACCGAAGTGGAAGGTTCAACTTCCTCAAACTTAAATCACCATGTTATCAAGAACACTGTCCTTTGAGGAGAAAGCGTCTGGTGTTAAAACAGTTTGAGAATATACCAGTTAGTATTGTCAACTGCCACTGATTTCTACTATTGTTTTAATGAAATATTTATGTGGTTTTTATTAGAAATACACATATGTTTTTCTTGTTTTGGGAATGTTCCTAATTACTTTTTTGGCAGTTTGACATCCTTCTATATATGTTGGATGCAACATCATCATTTACATTGTCTCTAGATTGCTTTTCAAACACAGATCCCAAAGCCAAAGATTCCTACTTCAGAGAATCCAATTTCGTTGATACCTGAAGTTGTGTGTCCTTACGTAAAAGTCAGTTGTTTCTTCTGACTTTGTGCTGTAATTTTAAAGCTGCTTCATCCTATGTTCCTGGGCAAAAGTTGTGACTTCTACCGTTTTTTCTCCCTCCTCGTAGTGCTTATAGGATAAGGAAAGTCATTTGTGTATAAATATTAAATTATTGCTGGCTCTATGAAAACATTCAAAAATTTATTCTTGTAACCCTAGTGCAGGGTTATGTGATCTGCATGGGTGCAGGTACACCAATGCTATTTAGAAACTGCTTTTAATTATGACTATTACATGAAATAACTTTTCTGATATACCTTTGTATCTCTTGCATTTAAACAACCCTCTGCAGAGGTGCTTTTCCTTCCCTGCGGAAAGTTTTCTAGACAGATAATACCTGGAAAGTAAGAGTTAAGTTTTACTTTTTTAAATTATGGCTTTTTTTTTTACTTGTCAGATTTCCATTTTTAATTATTGTCAAATCTTCTGGACACTCCTTGGTCCTGCATTTTGAAACTAGACATAACTAGTTTGTACTGCTAGAAAACGCTTCTAGGAGCCCTGATTAAAGGATTTTGATAAAGTAGTCAAGATACTAGTTAGGTTCATTTCTTTCCTTGGCCTGTGATTTTTGCATTTTAGCATTATGGAATTGGGAAATCAGCGTAAGAGCATTACCATTCATCTAAAAACTGGAGTGGTGTTTTTTTGTTTGCTTCTGAAGAGATTCCAGTGTTAATTTCCTAAAATGTTTGTAAAGCTGCAGAATATTTTGATTTATTTTGCTTGGTTTATTTTATATTTATTGCCAAAGTGTATGTTCATAAAATGCAAAATCATACAGTGTAATGTCTCTGGTAATTCTCTTGGCATATTCAATCTAAATTACTTTAAACAACTCTATCTGATTGCCATTTTTGAAAAGAACTGAATAATTACTAAGCTGAATTCCAGCAATATACACAGGTTTGATGGAAAGAAGCGTAGATAAAGCATATGTTTACATGACTTACACAATAAATGGTTTCCCTATACAGTTTGCAAATAGTGATTATAATTTCATGTTAATAAGATGCAGGAAAATGTGCTGAAGGAATAGTGCTTTGCTGCTTTTGTCACAGTTTCATCAAACTGATTTTGTCAGCACTGGAGCATAACCCTTGCCACATCAGTTTGAGTGCTCATTAGGCAGCCGATTTGTCTGAATCCTCATTAAATTGATTAACTCATTTACTTATGGATGATGACATGTTATGTGGTACAGGAATGGTGGTTAGAGACTAGAATCAAGACTCGTGTTGACTTGCTTAGTCTTCAGTTGTTCATTTATTTCTGCAATATGTTGCTGCATTGAAGTACTGTAGCATCACTGATTTACATTTTGCAGAAGTGTGGCATCAGCTGAAGGGTTGAACTTACATTGTGTAAACTTGCACCTCTATCGGCAAACTACAGACAGCAATTTAGAAGCTTCTTAGGTTAATGGCTTGCTTTAATTCCCTATTTATTTCACTTGTATACTAAACTTTCCCCTAAAGAACCTAAAAGGTTCTCTTGAACATCTGTTTTAATGTAAATTAAATAACAAAAGGGAAACAAGTAGAAAACCTCTTCAGTTATACATTCAGAAGAGGGAGACATTATTAAGAGAGGATACTTAAAGCAGTTTTCTGAAAGACAGCTTTCACAAAAATGATCAAAATGAAAAAAATAAATCAGTTGATGATTTAGATCAAATTCTATGTATGCATATAGTCTAGAAATCTGTATTTTTAAAGTTTGTTATCTTGATATGCTTCTAATATTTTAAGGTGCTACCTGGAAGGGCTGACTGTGTGCAAGTCATGCTGACATTTGAGTTTTGGATGCCAACAAGAATTTTTGGTCTTCATATGTGAAACTAGAAAGGAAAGTTTAAACATGCAGGTTTTAGCAAATAATGTTTTGGGTCTAATTCAGTGACTCTGCAATGAGTGGATGGCAAGCATATTAACTCGTTTGTGTATTTTTGAGTTGAGATTAAATGTAGCTTGGGATAGCTCAAAAAGTAGCTGAATACTTCAGACTTTATGAAGATGAAGCAGCCTGAATTCTTGAGGGAGCGGTCGAATTATTTCTTTCAGTAGGAATTGTATTTGCTTATTCCAGCGCTGAACGTGTCACGAAATTAGCGTGAAGATGCTTTGAAGAAGCAGAATGTTTCTTGTATTACTAGGGTATAATACAAGCCTAGTCATGGACTGTGGCAGTATCGGAGAACCATAGTTTGCAAACACAGGCCAGAGACCTTCCTCTCTAAATGCAGAACCAGAAGCAACAGATAGCTACATATTGGCCAAAGTACAAGAAAACAAGAAAGAAATTTTCAACGTGAAACCAGCAGCTATCTATGTCAGTAAACTGTTGAAGCTTTTAGAGGCATGGCATTAAAGGAGTTCTTTAAGACAGTTTCTAGACAAGACACACAGCAGAGCTTCAGGTATCAATGAGTAGCTTCTTTTTAACACTTAAAGAAACAGAAGAAGCTGGAGAGGTGCATGACTGAAAACCAAACTAATCATATGTAGAGGCTGGTCTGGCTGGAGTCAAGATTTTACTAAAGAAAAGTTTCAGAAGCATTCCTTTCAGTGACAGTACTGGCTTAAGCGGTCCTCAGGTACCATTGTATCACCTTGTTCCCCTCCCTTCCCCAGGTGTTCTGGGAAAGTGTTTTGAGTGGGGAAGTGAGTCAGACTAAAACCATTCTCATCATCTCCTTCACCCTTTCATTTTTTTCCTTCTCCTCACCCTAGGTTACTTTCTATCTGAATCATTTCTCCATCTCCAACTTACCACATGTCCTCAAACATACTGCTGTTAGAACAGAAGGTTTGGGGTAGCAGTAGAAAGTGACTGGGGATGGATGAGATGAGGTGCAACGTGAGCTGGGCACCCACCTGCAAAAATGCTTGTGAAACTGCAGGTAGAATGGGAGATGACAGAGCAGGAGAGAGGAAATCGTGCTTGAAAGGCTTGGGAAATAAGACAAACTTTTAATGGACAAGAGACTTGGAAAAATTGAGGGAAATATAAGAGTGATTTTACATCTTTTTATAAGTTAATTAGAGCTGCGTGTTTGTGCTTTGCTTTGCTTTAATGTAAAAGAGTGTCATTACTTCATTTTTTAAATCATTAGTGCATACACATGCTGTAACACTAACTGTTGCAAGTTTTTTGGTAATAAAAATGTCTGTCTCCCAGATTCAATCTTCTTTGAATAAAGGTAGGAACTTTGATGTTCTCAAGCTTCTTAGAAGGTTAACACTAAGTTTCCATAGAATTGAGATGAGACAAAGCTTGGGAAAATACCTTTTGTACTGTAATAGTTGCACGGTATTTGTGGTTATATTCATGATATATCCTGATATGCAATTTTATTGCAGAGCTAGTCAAACTAGTCTTATTTCATTGACATAATGACCAAAGTGCAAGTGAAAATTTTTCGGAGGGGGGGTGGTATGAAAACAGTGGAGAAAACCTTGCTCCCCTTCTGTAAAAGGGATTATAGTCACTGAATTAAATAGAGCTAGAGTTTCACCCACCCTTTTATTTTTGGGGAGAAACAACTCCAAACATGTCTCATTTGGGAACTTTTTTTTTTAATAGATGGGCTTTTTTTGGAGAAATGTCATTTATGTTAGGTTACTAAGATATGCCTGTATTGGGAATGATGAGGAGAGTTCACAAAAACAAGTTCTGGGACTCTTATTTCCATTCGTATTTCTGTAGAATCATTTTAGGATCGTAGGATATTTGCAAAGTGCATGTTAATATTCAAACAGGAAAGTGGAGATCAGAGTTAAATTACTGGGCTCTAAATTTTTCTACATCCACCTATTTTCTCTGTTCACTTGCTCTGACAGTTATAGACCGCTTCTCTAATGGGGCTTGCATTTGAAGATAAGCCTGCATGTAAACAAATTAACTTTTCTTAAATGGAGAGCCATTTCATCTGCAATAATGTACCAATTCATAAACTATCAGAAGCATATTTAAAAAAAAAAAAAGATAAATGACCCATTGTATAACACTTACTATTAGGCAGACTAGATGTCCCTGTGTTCTGGGAGATAAGGCTCTTGTATTATTACACCCTAATAAAATGAGTTAATGTTTTAGTATCAGAGATAAAAGGACAGTTGGATATATTTAATAACCAAACTGAGAAACACTTAATTTTAGTTGTCTGTAGCAATATAACACAAATTCCCCTGTAAAACAAATTGCACTTTTGGAATATACTTTAATGTGCATTCGACAAAGGAGAAAATGAGGTGATTGAAGTTCAATTTGTAGCACGTTATTAACCATTTCCGCTTGACTAGATGCGTAAAAGGATAATGGATGAGGGGTTTATTATTGCCTTTCTGCTAAAATGAAGTGGTGTAAAAGATAAGGTGATGAAATTAATGAACATAAGGAAAAGGCGTAATCAATCAAACTCCAACAGGGAGATGAGATGACAGTACTTAAGATTTGCAAGGGTATGTGTTTTAAAAAGTGGATTTTATCAACACCGGCATTTTGTTTGGGTGGAATGCTGAGAAGCAGATACTTGCCAATTTTAGTTATTTTTCGGTAGTTTCTTTGTGCTGCTGTATATTTGAAGCTTCAACAATTAATATAACAAATTAAAGTTGATAAATCTATTTTTCATTTAAAATCCACATTTTAAATAACCTGTATAATTATTAAATTAGGACAAACAAATACAACTTTTGTCAAGCTGGAACAGTGTTTTGTTGGTCACTTTATCAGTTCTTCACTGGTGGAACACTCGTAGATGTGTCTGGATTAGTTACTTTTAGTCTTTGTGCTACTGCCTCAAGTTTTGCATCTTGAGTAGATAGTTTTCATGTACTCAAGGAAAAGTAAGGAATGCTTTCCTTGCCCTGTAGTAAGTGCTCAGCCATCAAACTCCACAAGGCTTCAACTTCAAACTCCTTGAGTAGACAATTGATTATCTTGTAGAGATAAATCTGCAAAAGTTTCTAGCTGCAAATGTGTTCCTCCTTGTAGGGTGTGATATTTTTGTATTTCAGATCTCAAACGCAGTACTTCTTTCCTCTGGCACATATCTTAAAATTATTAACCTACTTGAATATCTATATTGCTAAGATGTTATGGAAAGAATTGATTACAGGTATTTTTGATTTTCACTCATGCCAGATCCCAAATTGTTAAAATTACTTGCAAGTACTCCAGCTGCAGTTACTCATAGAGAAAACCCTCACTAACCTAAAGATAGGGCTTCTATCTTAAACTACACCTTTTTTTTTTTTTTTTTTTTTTACAAAAGAACATTGAGTTACAAACTAAATCACTTAAGGACTGAAAATGCCTCTGCAAAATCAATTTTTCTTATGCCTTCAATTTCCTGCTCTTTTTAAAAAACTTACACCGTTTTCAAAATGTGGAGCTGACTGGGAATGCAGCTGCTACCCAGTTAGGGTTTTTTCCCCACTTAAAGGATTTAAGAAGGCCTCCCAGATCATCCCTTCAAATGCAGTTAATTTACTTGATAAGAGTTGCCTATGGAAGTCCTGCCTTAAGTTAGTTTTGTAAATGAAATATGCATGAGCAGGATAAATTGTTGCATTCATTTTCTCAAGGAACTGTTCGTTCTTGGCAGCACTTTGGGCAGGATGGATAAGATATTGCTATGAGGTTAGGTTTGTCTAAAAAATCAGTTTAAAATACTTTTTTCCCTTTTGACTTCAGCATTTATGAAACACTGTTACATATTGGCTGGAACCTGGTGCTTTCTAAATACTCCCACATTAGGCTTGACTTTTTCTGGCTCTTAGGAAATCTTCCGGTTGTGCAAAGCATCATTGTGGATTTGTAAGATAAATGCATAACACAGCCCAGATTACAATTCTTCACAAGAGCTGATATTTTCACATAGACTTACTGCCCTCGTTCCTCCTGTCATCTTCAGAATTCTTTGATAGGCTATTTTTTATTGGGCCCTCAGGAGTAGCAAGTTTTAGATTTAATACCCCAGGGGGAATGGCAAGGCAAATCATGTTGTTGGATCAATTGTTCAGCTATCCCCAGACTGCTGTCTGTGTATCTGTTACACTTGAATCACATTTCCAAGCCTTTCTTATCAATCATTTGGACTAGAAATGCAGTTTAATTTTCTATTGCATTTTTAAACTGAAATTAGGGTTATGTTCTTGTTCTGTTACCCTAGAATCCTAGATGTGCTTGTAAACCTCACCATTAGCTGTGCCCATGGGCTGTTTAACCTTGGAAAAGGGTCTGTACTTGTAGGAATGCTTTAAAGCTGAATTTAAATTACTTTATTTTACCATCTACTAAGACGAAAACCAGCAGTTATTGTATAAAACCTTGTCTTCACATTGCTCTTTGTTCCTTGCAAATGCATGATAAGTTTTAATTGGTCAAATTATTTCTGTGGGTGATCTTAAAAGAAGAGATTCTCCCTTGCAGGCTGTAGCAAAACCTTTTCCACTGACTGATGATAGTCAGTTCCTTTACCTAAGAAATTAGTCTACTTTTACAGGAATATAAGATACACGTAAGAATCCAGATCCAGAATATGAGGTATACTCATGTGGGTCTTTATTAAAAAAAGTGCATGTGGGGAACATGTTCTTTGATAACTAAGAACAATTTCTCTACGTAGTTGTCATACCTGTATTCGGCTTTGGTTTACAGTAAATGAACTAGCAGTGAGTGGAGAAGCGCTAGAGTAGTGGAGGGTTTATTAGCAGCGCTGTGCTATCTCCTGTCCCAACTTCTGAGAGCAGGAGGGAAAATTTCTCTAGCGTTAAGTACTGTACAGTCCTGGGCTATGGGGCAGCCACCAGGCATCCCAAAGAAGCCAAATATATGTAATTACACAGCAGCCCCTGCAGCTGCTCCAGCTTACTCAAAGGGGATTTGGTTCCTGCAGCAGTCTAAAGTCTGTGCAGCACAAAGGTGGCATTAAGCCATTTTTACATTCCCATCCCTTTGCAAGCTGCACCTTCCGTGCCATATCTCTCATAAAATATAGCACAGAATCTTTTAATGTAAACTGCTGGATTGGCAGCTCTGGAGTCTGACTTTTCTCTTTGCCTTCAAGAGGCACATCTGTTCTTCTATGTACGGGCTTGGTTCCCATTAATGAGCTGATCAGATGCAGTCTTTCATGATGACTGGTATTCTAGCTTCCTGCCAGATGTGTGCGGGTGTTTTTTGTTTTTGTTTTGTTTCTGATGAAGGGATATGAAGGTCAGCTTACAGGTCATCAATAAAGAAAAAAAAAAAGTCCTTCTTTTTGGCATTGCAACTTATTTTTTCGTTGCCCATTTGCCGCCTTCTCCTCACCGATCTTCTGCAAGATCAGATGAAAACGGCAGACACTGGACAACTGCCAGTGCTGCAGGTGCATTAGTTCCCTTCTTTCTTGCTTGTAGTTGCTGGTTCCACTTGCACGTGTTCTGGCTGGATAGACCTTTGCTGGATACAGAGAGAAGCAGCTGGTGGGAGAAGTCATGTCCTGAAAGTGGTGAAAGGGAGGTGCAAGGCACAGCAGTGGGAAACCTAACATGACTTCTGATTTGCTGCTCAAAATAGGACTTTGAAGAGGCAGTTACAGCAAACACGAACCTTCTTTTCCATAAAACACCCTCGATGGCTAAATACCTTTAAGAGACAGCAAAACAAACAGTTTTCTGTTCTCTGCTTTTGAGATACATGCTCCTGTATATTACCTTTCACCATATCTAGTTATACCGCTGTGGATATGAACTGCTGTGAGTCATTAGTCTGGCAGTTGTCCTAGTTTTCAGACTCCTTATTTCTTAGAGATCAGCCAAGGTAGTCTGATAAAGATTATCTCCAAGGCTTTTCAGCACTAGGAATTTTATAAAAGAAGAATTTTTCTCTCAGAATTATGGAAAGAGGGGTCCATCCAAAGCGATTCAGTTCTGATAACGTAGGAGAGAATAATAAGACAGTAATTCCCACAAATTAGTTCTGATTGTCTGAAAAACGGACTGACTGAAAACTCAAACTGGTCTCAGCATGGGTGATTAATCATAGATGATGAGGCTGCATCCCTACCATTTGCTTTCTCTAATTTTGCTTCAGTTGTCTTATACAAGGAAAAAAAAAGAATTGGTACCCTTGGTTGTATAAAATCTATCCAGGAAGAAACTTGATCTTGAGACCTGTCAAAGGTATCCTGTACTGGAGAGTTCAGGCACAGAATGGTTAAAAACAGTCCTTGCTGGTATTCTTCAAGAGTATTTTTGACTCACTTATCTCAGAGACACACACCTGGGTATCTTCCTCATAAACTGCAGCTGAATGAGTCCTTTGTTGTCTTACTTCTGTTAGGAAGCTTTCTATGCGATTATGACTTAAGTACATTGGCAAAATTTGGATCATGTTCATACTTATCACCTCAAAAACATACATGTGTTTTTTCCTTAATGGTAATGCCCAGTGCTAGGGAGTATGTTAAAAACCTTTGAGGTTACGTTTTAAAAGAGGTTTATAACCTCATTTCCAATAATAAAACATTTCCATAATGATCACTTTCAGATGATCGCAATCTGAATTCGTATTTCCTTTTTTGTTAACTCACAAGGAGACAGAAAGACAAATTAAATGATCATTTTTCACAAAGGTAAAATTTGGAACGTCTGAACGTTCCTGTTCTTTGTCTTTTAGTTTTCTGTATTAATAAGCTTGAAAGTGAGCTAAGTAACAAAGTAGCAACATTTGTGCTGATACAAAGGTATGTTGTTAGCACCAAAATAAGAGAATTGTGAGGAAATTTTTGGAGAGGTCCTGACACCTCCAATAGTATGCTTCATAATTGCATAGGTAAAACGATGGCAAATGAAGTTTCCCCACATAATTTTCCAAAATTCTGTCTCATGTAGGGTAGCTAGAATGGAATGCACCACTGCACCATTCATTTTCACAGGGGCTTAATATTAATAATACTTTTTTTCAGCATTTTTGATCCAAATTCCACAACTTAAATTGATCAGCTCCTTTGACAGCCTCTACACAGTGAGAAATCCTGTCATTGAATTTTGCTCAGTGATGCTTAAGCTCTCTTCTTGAGCTTTCGCAGGTAATGTCATTTTTTCAATGTATACAAAATGAAATCAACAAAACTAGGTTTTTTAGTATTTACACTGTGTATGTTAAACTGACAGAATTCATCGACACATGAAATCATGAAGTTGTATAATTTAATGCAGTTCACAAATAGGTTATGGAATCTGTCAATCTGTGTCAACATCAAGACTAGCCAAAATTGTACTTATTAATTAGAATGTTTTTTTTAATTTTAAAACTTATGATCTAATGAAGGAAAAAAAGGGAAAATACTCTATTTACTCACTGTGCAGTGGGAGGTGTCCCTGGCCATGGCAGGGGGGTTGGAACTAGATGATCTTTAAGGTCCCTTCCAACCCAAACCATTCTCGGATTCTATGATTCTATGTTATGCTTTTATGCAATCTCTCACTCATATTTTAATATGTGCACATATGCACACACACGTGCGACTGTACATATGTGTGTACCAATGCACTTTCATAGCTACAATCTTTGATAATTTAAGCAAAGATTATAAGCAAATCTGGATCCATGCAGACCCACTCACAGAGGCACAAATAAGTGATTCACCCTTCAATATGGAAGGCACAATGCATCTCTCAGAGGTTCCTTTATACAATTTATGCTTATGACTATTCTGAGTTATTTCTATATGATTAGAATATATCTTAGTTATGATTTGTTGTCTGTATCTTCTTACTTACTAGGTGTATGAAGTCTGTGTAGGTATTAACATCGATGCTATAGCGAATAGCATAAACAGGTAACCCCAACAGAATAAAAATTGTTGCCATTCTCCTTCTTTGTGTGTATGGATTATAAACACTGCCATAAATAAATAAAAGTTGGAGTAATGAACTTCCAGGTTAATGCATATACTTTTTTCTTTATGATCTTCATATGATCTAGAGGTGTCTGTGGTGGGTTTTTTTGCAACGCTGTTTTGCAAAATTGCATTGCAAGTGTATTATGAATAAAACAAGAATCACTGAGGCAAATGAGAAGTGAATGATGTGCTAGAGACCTGCCTGTCTAAAATACCACATAAAAAAAACCTGTCCAGGATTTCTGTTTTCTTATGTATTTTTTTGCTGCTTGCAGGTGTTGCATTGACAATTCTAGTGTGCATATTTGCAGGCTGGGTTGGTAGCCACACTGCTTTTTTCGTGTGTCTGAGACATATTATGGGAGGTTGCTTTAGAAAGGCTGCCCTTGGTAGTCTCGGTAAGAAATTATTGCTAATTCTAAGTTTGTAGCATTTTGCATCTCAAGAATTGATAATTATAATTTGCATGCATGTTTATTGGAAACACACTGAGACTATCAATTTGTTTCACACATGTCAATGAACAACTTGTTGATCCCTGTTTAGCTAGCCTGTTCTTGAGTTAGTGTTAGAGCCTGAGGATGGACACAGAAGCTGAAATAAGCACTGCTTCAGAAGGCGCGAGCTGAATCATTTGTAAATTGTTGCAGTTCCTGGTGGCAAACTGTCTCAGGTGATGTAAACAGCTGGATGAGTCTTTTGTATCTACCTCTTGATTAGCTGATCCTACTAACTCTTAAATCAGAACGTAACAGGCTCACTAAATCAAGACATCAGTCAACTCCTACGTGAGTCTGTGAATTCTTGCAATTCTGGTTCCTTTTTACCACAAATAAGCCTGCTGTCTTGGTTTCGTTTCCAAAGAGAGGCATAACTTTTCGTCCTTAACCTTGCAGGGCTTGGACAGCCACCCAAACCTATATTCATTTTCTTCTTTTCGAAATTCCCCTTTCTAGGCTGCATAGTTTAACTTGCATACCTATCTTTAGCAGTCAAATCTTCTCCTTCTTTGGGTTGATTAATTGTTGTCTGCCAGTGGTAATGAACTCCTGCTCTCTAAGAGTCAGCAGGGTTAATCAAAAGGGGAAAAAATTATTTGTGGAATACTGGATGCAGTAGAAAAGAGTAAGATATTTGGTACTAACTTTGCTAACATTGTTGGCAGATTTATTAATCCATGTGAGGTGTTTAGAACCTCATATTCAAATCAAAGCGTCCTGAATACAGATTCCCCTGATAAATTTTTTTCCAAGTTAGATCTTGATAATTGGGGAGAAAGTTATGTGTAGTTAGTAGAAGACCACTTTCAGAAAATCTGCATTGTATGCTTTTTTCATTTTGAAATACAGCTTTTGTGTCAGGATAAAGAGAGAAAATATAGTTGTGCATTCCTCTATTTTAATATCTGGGAAGTATTTTTCATGTCGTCACATGTGAACTGATCTGTGGTCTGTGACAGTTAGATTTATTCATTTCCAAACAAATGTTGTTTTTATTTGTATATCACATACATAGAAATTATTTCAAAACTGAATAGATCTAGAAACAAAACTAAGTCGTAAGTAAAGATTAAACTATTTACAGGTACAGAGGCCCTAAGGTATATAAGGCTAGTATAAATAGTATACTGTGAAATAGGAATTTCAGTTTGTGGTAAATCTGTCTGTCCCCAGCAGCTTCAGATAAAATAATTTTATCCTTCTAGAGCACATCAATTTGCTAGTCGGTGGTTCATGTATCAAAGAGCATTCTGTGAAAATATCAATATCATTGGTTAATATAAATGAAATTAATTTTTAAAGCTGGGCTAAAGGTTGACATCTGAAAAATTGCATTACTTTGCAGAAGAGAAATTTCTGTCTTCCAGTGAAATTTCAGGTCATAAGGGCAAGTAATTTTCACAATCTTCAATGGGAACCAGTGAAATATGAACTTCATTGTCACCTAGCCCCAAAGCGATAAGATAAAATGAGCTGATACATCATTTGCTGTGGTTTTATCATCTCCTCCAGTAATTGGAAGAGAAAACATAAGAGTCTTTTACCACCCCCCTCCCCAATCCCTTCACCACCCACACCCAGGCATAAGCCATTTTGCTCTGATCGATACAAAGGTCACAGAGTATTTATTTATTTATTTAATTTTTTTATGCTGGGTAAAACTGTCTAGTGGAACGTTAAAGTAATGAATATGTTTAATTGAGTTTGTCACCCATGAAAATGCTGAACAGGATTGTATAGCAGACTGCGTGCTCACAGGAGGGACTGGAGGGGAGACTACAACTGTTTGCCTGTGGATTTTAGTGGCTGATTGTATAAATATCTGAGATTTAAAATGAACATCTTATTTGTTGTTCTCTTGAGAAATCTGAAATAAACTAATAAGCACTGTGATTTATTTAAGAGCATTTGGATAGTTAAAATTATTAATAACCTGATCTAATTCCCTATTAGTTTGGTTGTACGTGGACGTATTTAAACAAAGAGCAGAGTAAGACTCTTTCACTGTGAATCCTGCAGCCAGGCACTAAATAGTACCTGGAGAGTAGGATCTGAGGATCCTCAGTTGCAGGGTTGAGATTGTGGTGGAGATCCAGGTTCCTCATGAACTGCGAGTCAGGTTTTGTAACCTCCAAGTGCTGTAATTTTGCCTTCCTGAAAAAAAATGACCCCAAATGACAGGGAATGCTGCTAGAAGGGTGTATTTATGGGTTTTATCTCTCAACTGCAATCAAATTTAAATGCAAATTAAATGCTTTACTTTTTTATTCAGTGTTTTGGTGCTTGGTTTGTTTTTTGTCTGGTACATTGTAACTTTTTTTGGAAATATACAAATGTGCATCAGCTTTTAAAATAAGCTGTTTAGTTTTTATTTTACTCATGGCAGTTAAATTGGCTGGCACATTAAAGTAATACAATTATTCAATTACTGTTTCAGTTCTATAACCCATTTGCAGACTTAATTACTTCTAGCCTATTCACATTTTCAAGATCAATAGTACTTTTCTGTAAAATAAAATAAAATATACGATGGCTGATTGGTTTGCTTAAAAGGTAAAGCAAAATGTTCATTTACTCTTCAGTAAAATACTACTTTTCTAATTCAGGAGGCAGCGGTAGTGATGGCATCTTTTAACTATTGCATGTAATCTTTTATGAGGGACATTGCTTATGATCAACATTCACAGAGGGTTATGGAGAAAAGGCAAGGTGGGGCGTTTGTTTTCAGAACTGTAAAATGACAGAATAGCTTCCGAGTGAGCATTTTATTGTTGGGAAATGAGCTGATATACACCTATGAATCATGAGGAGAGGACTTTATGTATGATCTTAATTCATGATCAGCACTACGCTACCTGTTTTCATTCAACTCCAGTTTCAGAGTCTCCTCAAAGTGGAAATTGAAGCTGGATATTCTTTACTTCCTAGTTTCTTGGGGAGTTTCTTCCAGCCATGAAGCGTTAGGGCCTGCAGCATGAATATGAGAACTAATTACAGGTTTAGACGTTCTTTTCTATTACTTGAGGTAAAGGAGGGACCTCCTGCAAAGGTGAGAGTAATTATTTATTTTTAGTAGTGTTGTCGTGCCGTCTGTTCATCTGGTGTTGCCAAAGTCTAATCACAGAACAGTTTATCTAATGAGATTTTTGGAACTGTACAACTTTACAATGGGCTCATTTGTTTATTTTAAGTATTTTTAAATGAAATGGAATTTTCTTTCCTCCTGTAAGATACAGAATCTTTTGAGGTAAATGAAATGTTGAGGTAAATGAAAACTTCAATCTAATGTGTTGAATCACCTGAAATTCTATAAATACGTTTTTATGTGTGGAAGGTGGTACTATTTGTGCAGATTAAATTAGACTGTACAACCTTACTGGTCTTTGCTCCACAAGTTGTTCCAAGACTTGTGACAGATGACAGAAAAAAACGAGTCATTTTAAAACTCAACATATTGTACAATAGTATGAAGAAGATAGTTGTTCTTAAATTCTTAAGTAGAATTCTGTGTTGTGTGGCTTACGGGTGAAAATGGGCAAATGCAAAAATAGTTTTTCAAAGTTGTAATTCTGATAGTATCAGAAAGCAGTAACACTGATTAAAAAAAAATTTTAAAATCCCTTTGCCAGAATGAAAATGCTGAATTTAATTTGAAGTACGAGTCAGTTTCTGCAACTGGGAGGTTCTGTGAATAAAATCAGATATTTGACAGGGAATAAAAGGTTGAATTGGATTTTCGTAAGGAATACTTAGTAATAGACATGAAAGAAACGTGTTTGTCTTCTGGACCTTTCATCTACTATAGGTGGTGTGATGAGCGTGGAGCAGTGGTAATGATGCAGTTTCCATAGCAACTGGTTCATTGGCGGGCTAGACCTCTGTCTAGGGTGCTGTCAGTGTGCCTGGAGTTTCAGAGAACAGTGTCCCAAAGAAGGTCTGCTTCCACCTAATCCAGTTTTAATTGAACTCCAGAGACTTTGAAGTGAAGCTGCAGACCAGGCAGACACTATTCCAACTTGAAATGAGGGCCTTGCTCAGCTAGGCCTCAGCTGCTTCCCACTCCTGATAACTTCTGTTAATGAGTGGCTTAAAGAATTGTTATAGTGGTAACCAGTAGTGTTTCTGCAGTGCAGTTCCAGTTTCTGCTGTAAATCCTGCTATACTGAATTCAATAACCTTATTATGGCTGTACAAGGTGCACAATGTAAACCACCTCTGCTGTTTTCAAGTCAGTGCTTTTCCTTCCAGTTTTGAAGGAAGTTGTGTGCAGCAAGCTTTTGGCCGTGTGCAGGGTTTCCACTGTCACAAAAAATGCTTGCTCCACAGGGTAAAAGTAATAATTAGTTATTTAACTTGCTGATTTTACTCACAGTATAGGTGTAATAAGAGTTTGAATTTGGAACACACAGACTGATAGTGACAAGCAGGCTGTTGTGTTCTAATTGTCACCACAGAAAAGCAGAGGTCATCACATTCCTGCCTGTCTCAAAAACTAATCAATTGAAATTATAAGTTCCAACTTAAAGATCTTAAGATGGATAAATACCAGCAAAAGCACCAAGAGATTTTTGTACACAAGTACTGCAACTTTGTCTCCTTTGATCTCTTTTGATGTTGTGCTCTTTAAAGGATATTTATATGCATGTGACAAAAGCCAACCGCCGTGGTTCTGAATAGCACCATAGAATTATACAAATCTGCCAATTAGTGTGGATGGGTTATGGATGTGGTATGGAAAGCGTCAGCATGGCCTGAGTCTGTTAGTTCCCCAGTTCCAGAAATGATTAGCAACCATTGACGATCTCTGGTCCTTTCATTGCATTTCTAAAATTTTGTATTGGAATAATTATTCATTTTTTTCTTTCTCTGTCTCTGTGTGTGTTGGGAGAGAAGTTGTCTGTGGCACTTGTATTGAGAGGAAGATGAGGGATTAAGTAAAAAGCAAGAAGGTGTTTGAGATGATTTGCTTTGTATGTTCTGATTTTCTGTGCTGTCTGCTTTTGGTTTGCCGGTCTTGTTTGCCTTTAATTCACAAAGGTGGTACAGTATTTTGTATTGTATCATGTAGTGCTTTTGTAATGATGCTTCTGCTGTCTGTGCTACAAAAGTGCAGGTTATTCGTGAATATATGCTACACGTGAGGCAAAGTCCTCCTTTGTTAAAAATCTATAAACAAATGATTGGGTTCATTAACAATCTTTGTTATGTTAAAGGCTTGAATTTCACTTTTTTATACATGATATATTGCTCAAGTGAAATTGTAGTAAGAGTGACGTTAACTAGGATTATATCTGAATCTCTTTTTCTATGATGGATTTCTGTTGTGTTTGCTAAAATAGACAAATCTCAGATTTTCCTTCGCTTATGGTTTGTTGTTCTGAGGTAGAGAAGTTTCCAGTCTCGCTGTCCCTTAACACTTACATAATTAAGCTTTGAAATGAAAAGGAAAAAGCGAAGCAACAAAGAAACAAAGTGGCTGAGGACTGAAAATGGGATTAGTTTGAATTGTGAAGGCAGACTAAGCATCTGTGTCTGTCAGATGGGATGACAGGAATTGTAACAAGTTACTTTGACAACCGCTTACTCCATAGAGAGATTATGCTGAGTTCATTTGCAGGTTTGTGTTTAACCTTAGCTGACAAAATGATACTTAACCTCTTATACAGCCAACCTTTATAGTTCCAGAATTAATGAATGTTGCCTTAACGATAAACGTAAGGAACATTTTTTTCTTTAAAGACATTTTTTTCTTGCTTATTTGTTACAGGCCTGTTATTACAATGCTAAAACGAGTGCAGATATATCTAATGGCACTAGGAATACATTTCAGAATATGCTTTTATGCTTTGCTGAAGTGCCAAACATTTCATAATGTTTCTGAAACTCCCTTGGTTGTGGAAAATAGGCAATTGTCTTTAAAGGAAAAAATACAAGCAAATTTTTAAAATCCTTGGCATGAGTAGTTGAATTTAGGACTTCAAAAAATCCATTATAGATTCATAGCACAATTTGAAGTTTGAGTGTATTTTAACTTTGATGCAGGTTTTGCATGTAATGGTAGAATCCATGTTTGGGGGTCAAACAGTTTCTCTTTTACAAGATATTACCTATATTGACAACATATTCAAAACATTCTCTCTCTGTCTCTTTCTGCTAGATTCTGGCATATACAGAAGGACTCCATGGAAAATGGCTCTTTTCAGAGATTCGATCTATCTTTTCTCGACGTTATCTTTTGCAAAATACAGCACTGGAGATATTCATGGCAAATAGAGGTAATGTGAGTTTAGAGGAATGGCAGGTGTTGATTTGAGGACATGTGCATCCTGTTCAGCTGTTTACTTATGTCTTTTTTGGTATGGATTTGTGTAGGTAGGAGAAGGGCTTGGATTAAGTGTCTCAATATTTATATTAGTATATTTTTGTAACAGTTTCTCCTTTTTTTTATTCAATGAAAACTGGAAATTAGCAATGTCTCACTTTCATTTATATCCATGTTTATTTGGCATTCTCTGGAAATTCTTGCTTAAGGCATGCCTACCTCTGATCTGTTATGCATGAAGGGCTTTTTTGTCCCTTTGGAGGGTAAGTAGTTGTTAGTTATACACAACAAGAGCAACATAATGAAAGAACTTCACTACTGGATTAGACTAGTGATTGGTATACCTTCATGCTTTATTTCTATTAATAATTTCTTTCAGTTAGACCCTGGTGCAACTCTAAGAAATAAATGTGAATTTACCTTATTTATGAACCTTTTTTTCCCCCCCTCCCCTTTCTTCCAGTTCCTTTTTTAGATGCACATACGTACTGCAACAAGTCACTCAAAATATAGCACGTTGAGACTTGGAGAACTTTCTTCTGCAGTTTTTTCCTCCAAAATTTTATTTTAAACCAGGTTATATGATGTCTTTGCAGTTTAAACTAAGATTCTTTGGGGGTGCTTTTAGTGCTTTTATACTGATAATGAAATTTTGAAAAACAAATTTTGAAAACTGTATACAAAGACACCAAATGAAGCATGTCTTAAGATGACGCCTTTAAAATGTAAAACATTGTTTTGGTAACGATACAAAACATTGTTGTCCTGAAATTAGTAAATGTTTCATAGGATAAGATACTTTATGCAGTTGGTATGCTAGTCAAAAAGGTTTTGTCTGAGCTTAAAATGGTCTCTAATTTTGAACGTGGCCGGTAAGTATATCTTGCAGAGCATTGTTGCGCATATCTGAAGTGCATATTGTCCAACCAGACCAATTAATCATAAACACCTTCCTATTTTGGAGCTCGTAGTTGTACTCTGTGAAGTCATAAACGTCCACTGGTGATATTGAAATTAGATTGTTATTTAGATTTTTAGGTTGCTATTTCATAAGTGTCGTTGAATGTTTCAAACAAAATATGAATATTTTGAAGAATATTTCTTGAAAATACCTAGAAAGTAAGCTAGTAAATGTGTGATTCAATTAATATATAAACTTTCTTTTAATCAGTTCTAGGTGGTCAATCTGAGCATATAGGTTTAACTGCTATTCAGAAAGGAAAATAAATGTATATCTTGTAAGATTTGTAACAGTGACAACTTCTGTTGAAATTCATCTTAGTGGTGAATAAAAGCAGTTCTGGAAATCATAAAAAAATATACCTATAGTAACCTGAAGGAAACATGTCTAATCTTTTACCTGTTCAACACCTAAGCCTAGGGTTAAAATTTATTGGGCCAGAAAGCCTAAAATAAAAGCTGTAAAATCATGGCCTATTTCAACTCTTGTGTTCACAGTGGGTGTCATGTTCAACTTTCCTGACCAAGCAACAGTAAAGAAGGTGGTTAACTGTCTGCCTCGGGTTGGTATTGGTACTATCTTTGGACTACCCCAGACCAGGTATTTTACAATTTGACTTAATTTTGTCTGTCAGTTCTTTTTTCATCAAACCAGCCTACATGGTTTGAAGCATTTACACCTGCTGGTTTACAAAACATGCACTTCCTCAGCTTGTCACTTCTGCATGCTATTTGCAATGTGTTTGTATAATCAAAACTTTTGGATTTGAGATTTTTTTTGTGGTTTCTGTCTTTTATAGGGAAGATAGCTTCTTTTTGGCAGTGAGACTCAGTCACTTACCCTACTTAAGGAAAATAGGTTTCCTTATGCTTGCCACATCACTAAAATTTAAGACTGATTTAAGGCTGGTTGTAGGACTGATTAGCTTTTATGGCAGTGTTCAATTATATTATCTTGACTGTAACATCCTTGAATCCTCTGTAGTATTTAAACGTAGATGAAAATGATAGTTCCTCATCAGAAGGATATTGTAGTGATGTATAGAACAATATAAGCTGAATAGCATATGAAAGATTGGTATGGTGTCTTTTAGCTCTGGATGACATTGTTCAAATTTTACATAGTGAGAAACTGGCATTACAATGTCTGTTTGGATCCTAAAACTGAAGAATATGATTCAGTTTGCTACATCTTTTTTAGTAGAAGATTAGGGCTTGATTACCAGATATACTCTGGATGAAACACAGCAGCACAGTTTAATGTGCACCGAGGCTGATGGAAGTAGACATTTTTGAGGTATACCTCATTATCTCATCTTTAGTTGGATTGGTTACCTCTTGTATTTTAATGAATTATAAACTATTTTTAAGTAGATTAATTTCTAAATTTTTCAAAGAAGCAGTAACCCTGAGGGAGTATCTTGATTGTTGTTTAAATTTTTATTTTTTAAAGATTTCTGTGCGCAGAAATGACATTAAAATAGTTGGGGATGTTTTCTATTGTGTTTTGTAGTTTACCCTTTTTTTTCAGTCAAGTCCAGAAAAAACTCTCTTGAATTGCAGTTATGGCCACTCTGTTAGAACGTAAGCATTTCTATTTACAGAAGCAAATTTTGTGTGAATTTTTTAAAATATACATGAAAGTATAGACATATTTGTTCAAAATTTCATGTCCGTTTGTACTGATAAATTCGTTTACAATATAATGCAGTTTATTAAAATAAAAAAAAAATCAGTTACTGTAACTGTTTCTTCAGTTGTTTACCAATACCTGTAAAGATTTTTTAGCTAAAGCAATATCTAATTTTTTTTTTACCCCTAAATGATGTGGTTCTGGTATTTACAGATGTTTTTAGTACGAACAAAACAGTCTTGGGAATTTTATGATAAGCTCTTCTCTGCTTGATTTATCACTCCAAGGAATGACTCTGTAGTCTTCTTTCACAAACATTAAGAAATCTGGCATCAAATTCTAAAAGTTTAATTAAGTTATTTATGACTACCTCCCCAATGCTGCCCAGAATTTAAACCTCAAGAGGATGGACTTCATAATGAAGTTCTATCATCTTATCATTGTTTTCCTTTGTTCTTGAGGGATTTAAAAACCTCTCCTAAAACATGGCTTTATTCTTATGTGAAATTCTAAAAGTTGTGTAATTTTCTTATTTAATGGTCTGCCATCTCTCTAAATCACTGGTAACATATTTCTGCAATACATCAAGCCTTCATGGAACAGCTGAATTTGCACAGCTGTAAAGGTTTCTGTTTGAAAGCTCTCAAATCTTGACATATCCAGCTGTCAGATGTTTTAAGTCTTTTGTTCTTATTAGATTATAAAACTTCAAGTATCCAAAACAACAATTCGATCTCCAGAGAAATCTAGCATAGAACTAGTAAAAAGCATATGTACAACTGCAACTAAAATTCAGATAGGTAGAAAGACAGACCCACCAGGTTTTCTCTTTATTTTTTCCAATTTTTTTTTTTTTCAGACGCATTTCTTTGGCTAGTCCACGACAGATTTTCAAAGCTTCCAATATGACCCAGCGATGGCAACACCGGGAAATTTCCAACTTTGAATACCTGATGTTTCTAAACACTATAGCAGGTAACAAAAATTACTGTAATGACTCAGAAAAGGAGTTAATGGTGGCACAGTCTCAACAGACATGGGGCACTACTAGATTTTGCCATTTTAATAAATAGCTTTTTCTATGTACAATTTTCTCCTGAAGAACAACTTCAAAAAATCCTCCTAAATGTACTTTATTCATAATTATTTTAATGTTTATGTAATAGAGAGGCACGCGATTCATAATGCTGTACTGAATTGCACTTAAAATACATCTCTAAGGTCAGAATATCTTGACCGTTTTGGGAGGACAGGATCTGTCTGCTATTTAGGAGAGGCTCAGAAATAGTAACTTCTTTATCCCTTAGTATTCTAAGTTTTAATATTCATAAGTACTATCCTCCCTAAATACCGCTGATGCAACAAGTTCTCTGCAGGGCTGGAACCCTCTGGGAAGTCTCAGCCGGGGAGCAGGATATTCCTGGAGCCAATAAACATGACTTTTACAAGATGTATGGTTGGCCTCGGAAAAGAGTCTTGTGCCAGGATCACCAGCGCTGCTGTGCCAGGACACCATTCGTTCCCAAATCCTAATTCATACCCCTGTATGGTTGTCCTAACCCCTCATTCTGTAAATGCTGAGCTATATTTTATTTAAACCATTGTACCACATTAACTTCTAACCAACGTGACCTCAGTTTAGTAAATGGAGGCCAATTGTTAGGTCTCATGACTTCTCTTTTATTTTCCAACATATTTTGTTCTCAGAGCAACTCAGAAAATTTTTCAATTTTCAGCTCTTTTCTATGGTATTGACAGTGTTGAAAGGTCTGTTAATTCCCTTTCAGACTTGACTCTTGCTAACAGGGTTGATGTAACAAATGCCTCTGCTCACACTAATTACATTTTATACAAATGGTCAGTTTTGCTAGTTTCTGTAATCAGTCATTAAGTCAGAGATGCCAGGATGCTGGCAGATTTTATAAAAGTCGGGGTAGATCTGCTTGCCTCTTTACTGCCAAAGTGGAACGAGGGAAGATTATGACACTGTTTTCTGTGGCTCTAGTGAATGATCCTTTTCAGCTTCAATATATTACTGAAATAATAAAGTGAATTCTTACCTGCTTGGTATTTGAGGTTAAAAGGAACAAAAAGATAACACTATGGAAAAATGGAAAGCGTAGTTGCCCGTGATGGGGAGTTAGAACATTGTCATGATGACTGTCAATTTGAAACAAATAAAGGTAGATATCACAGTGTGATGTAAGTAGCCCTAATCCTGAAGAAGAGATAATGTGCAACATAACCAACTGATAAGGAAAAGAAGGGATCTGATGATGCCATTTAAAAGTTCTGCGAACCAGGATGAAAAAATACTGAATGGTATAAGAAAACTGGAAAAAGAAAGACTTAGCTGGAATTTTAGAAAGTGTTTTCTGACAACCTGATAGATGGGTTGTGAAGTAACATTTCTGGGTAAGAAGTAAAAACCTGGCCTTTGAGACTTTTAATACCAGGCTAGACAAAATCTGAGAACATACTGATTGGAGGTGATGTGAATGAATGAGCTTCTGCAACAATGTCAAAAAAAGAGACAAGATCCGTGTAAAAATTATGCATTTTAAAATTATAAACCAGGGTATGTGGTGTATGTGTATGTATGGTATGTAATTATTCTAATTGAATATTTTGGTTTTACTGGAAGAAGGATATTATTTCCGTCTTACAGATGCATGAAGGTGCACGTGTGATCCTGAAACCAGAACAGATTTTCTGCTCTGGTAAATGTTGGCATATCCATAATTGGTCAGTGGTTAAGGAAGAATTTCCCTCAAAGTGAATTCTGTAGATTAAATGGTTTTTACTTACATAATTTCTCAATCTAAAACCCTAAGCAGCTTCATCCTGTTTTCCCATATTTAATTGAATACGGTATGTAAAAATATTCCTTTAATTTTTAGCATCAATAAAAAGTCTTCGCCTCTCCATTTTTTGAAGTGTTTCACCGTAAAGAAACAGAAGACAACATGACATAAACAAGGAAAGGAGAAATGCATAGAAAATGAATGGATTTAACTGTCACACTTACTGCAAAAGAGTTTACAATTAAAGTGAAATGGGCTGCAATGTTTTAAATTAAATACCAGCAATTTGTGAACTTTTTCATTTTCCTTTTCAGTAAAGCGAAGTACAATATTGTAGTGATACAAGATCTGAAATAAATTACAGTTCTTTTGAAGAGCTCGTGAAGTTATATTGTATCTTTAGAAGTTGGTATTTTAGTTAAATATAACTCTATTAACTCACGCCGGAGTTTTTTTGTTGTTGTTTGTCAGGTCGAACTTACAATGATTTAAATCAGTACCCTGTCTTCCCTTGGGTTATCACCAACTATGAATCAGAGGAGTTGGACCTTACACTTCCTAGCAACTTCAGGGATTTGTCAAAGGTATTTGTCATCAGATACACCTCTTTTTCTCTCCAGTATTTATCACTGTAGCTTTGAGTCTTGTTAATGTTTTCTACTGTGTTGTTAAATGCACAACCATTAACAGTGTTTCATTTCTATATGCATATACTAATAATAGGGATCAAATTGTGGAAAAATGCATCATTGATTCTGAATTCAGAAAAACGCTTCTGATTGTATCAATTTCATAATTGTTACTGGAAGGTGCTCTTAGTTGGAGCCTACGTGCTACATTTAATTTCAAATTTTAAGGAAGTTAGGAATGCTGAGGCTGCTAAAGATTAAAAATTAGCCAAATAATCTTCTGATGAGAATTGTGCTTTTTTAGTAGCAAAGCCTGTGATACTATTATGTTTTAAGTACTTTTAAATCATTGCCCTTATTCCTGTAAGTATAAACTTTTCATTTCCTCTGTGTATCCCCTTCAGGTACACTCAAGTAATACAGTTGTCATTCGTCAGATAAACATTGTCAGTTTTTAACAATGTTTTCCAAACAACTCCTTTCTGTCAGAGTAGCCTTGTTTTTCTAAGGTTTTTTCCCAAGCAAATATATGCAGAGGCAATATTATACAACCTGTTTAAGCTTTATAGAATGCAATTATTTTCTTTCAATCTTTTCCAAGAGAGGAATATTTCCTTTTACAAAGTAGAAGCATCTCTCATTTTCTTTACAAAGACTAGGTGCACTGATCATCAAACAGGATCTTTTTCTTAAAGCTGGCTATTATGGGAAATGATTGGCACATGGAGCAATAGTTAATTTATGGAAAAGTGAAAGAAAATATTCTAATTATAGCTTGTTTTTTATGAAAGTCTTCCATACAAATTGAAAAACCCCAAAGAAGGTGGCTTTTAAAAGTTCTTGCTTTCAATTTGCAATGGATTAAGCTAAATATAGGTCTGTGAAAATCTCCAGAAAAGTAATTTTTTTTTACAACAGATTTAGTTTTTTAACCTTAAAAAAAGGTGTAGTCATCAAATATATATGCGTGTATATATATGTATATATACATATATATATACACTTGAAGACTATACCATACCTTTTGTGTATAAGTATGTACAAATAAAAATAATGTTTTTAAGTCCAAAGCAGAGATATACTGAATTACTGTCATTGTAACATTTTCTAATAGTGTTATTTAATTTGAATAAGTCATGAACTCTATGCTTTCTCAGAATATCTGACTGACACAAATCCATATTCATTGGTAAACCTACACATATTTTATATTTTAACAATTCTTTCAAAGCTAAATAATATTTTAAAATAATTCCTGGTTGTGGAATTTAATAAAGGCTTTCTTAATAATCCCCAGGCCAAAAAATATCTGAAGGTAGTTTACAGCTAAAAATACCTATCACCAACCTAGACTACACTTGTGAATTACGCTTAAGTGAAAATGGAAAACTTCTAAGTAACATCATCTCTGTGTAGCTTGAATTAGTACATAAATTAAATGTATTAGTCATTAATAACGTTCTTGATTATGACATGATTTTTGCAACCTCATTTTCCATTAAGTTTTGTTAAATGACACTTCTGCATATATCGTGTCATTGCTAAAATAATTCAAGACAAAAAAAAAAGATTCTCCAGCTGCTATACTTCTGTGGCATTTTCTTTTAATTGTATTTTAATTTGTAAACTAGTCAATTCAGTCAGTGCTATAGTCCTAGTCTTTCTTCCTCCACCACTGCAACTAAGTGCAGCGTAGAGCAATTTGTCCTCATTTTAGGTTAGGTACCAATCTTGCCTCCAGTAAGAAATTGGATAGCAAACCCGCTCTTTTTCTATGTGTTTCTTCATTAACAGTGACTGGTTATATGGATTTCTCTGTTCATGAAAGTAGTCTTTGAGGATTACTAAGTTCTGAGGGAATCTTCCCATTGCTATTGCTGAGAGAGGACATTACTTAGGAATATTACCAAGTGGACCTTACTTAGGTTTTGTCTATATGTATACTTAACCTTCTCAATCATATGTTTGAAAACTATGACCTTAATACAGGAAATAATTATTACAATACTAGATGTCAGTCATACTTTATTATGTGTAGAAGGAGTTTCATTAATATTATTTAGGCCCGTGACGTGATATTCTCAGGAGCTTTTAATCTTCAACAGGTGATCGGCAGAGAATTGTCCCTGTTGTTAGGGAATAGTGAATATTTATATAGATATGTATATTTAAAATGCATTTCCCTTATGTTCTGTTACATGTAGTTCATCAGACAGTGTGTCTTGATCTCTGAAAAGGTACCTGCTGTTCTGGATGAATGCCAATCCTTCCCACATACCTAACGAAAGTCTTTATTGCCATACCTGTCTCAGATACAGCAGTTCGAGTTTTGGTTACTGTTTAGGCATTTCTAGCAGTATCAACTCTACGTAGTTTAGGTGTTAAACTTTGTGTCAGATGATGAATTAATGGCAAATATCTGAAAAACCTTGTTAATATTCAACTATGAAAATGTTTTAATGTCATGTATATTGTGATATTTTCATTGTAGTACTGTTATTTTGGGGGTAGTGCTTCAAAATTAGTGCTAATTATGTATTATAGCATGTCTATGTTTTTGTACTACTGAAGGGTTTAAAAATATTTAAAGATATTTCATTTAACTTTTTACGTATTTTTAACAGTCTTTTAACAATCTTTTACTTTATTTCTTTTCCTTACCCATGTCCGGAAATGCATCACAATTTAGTGCTCCCACTGAGTAAAGAAAAAGAAAACTTTTATTTTGGTCTAGCAGAAAGGATGTCAGGTCAATATTTTTACTCTTTTTGGTACCTAAGAAAATTTAAATGACAGGTTTTGTTGGTTTTGTTTTTGTTTTTGTTTTTTTTAAAGAAAATGCTAGTTAAGGTTAGGTATTTTAAAGTGTCAAATATGAATAACAGTTTTGTTAATACATTAGCTAGAAGTCCACAGTTAGTACAGATTTAAACAACTGCAGTGTATAGGTTAAACCAACACTTTATTTAAGCAGCTTCTTATGGCATTGTTTTGAACATCAGTCACACAATGATAAACCAAAGCAACTGAAATGGATTGTGGTTAATATTACTGTCAGCCTGACGAATGCTCCTGACAAATGCCAGGAGTGCACTGCCAGTCTGTTACCCTGCTTTGACTTGAGTGTTTATTTCTTAAGAGGTGACTATGGTTTGGAATGAGTATTACATATTATATTTATAGCTGCATATATTTTATTTATACAACAGACACAGTTTCCCACCAGAATGTATCCCATTTTCTGTATTACTTATACTATTCAAAAGCACATTTTTTTCTTTTTCTTTATTCAGTGGAAGCAATAAATTGCATTGTGTTTCTGGACTTGGATAAGAAAAAAAATAGAAGTAAAAATACATGGAAAATACTGAAATACCAAAGCATGATTTTATACTCTCAAAAATTTGTTACAAAATCTTGCTGTATCAAGTAGCTGTTGATAATTTTTCTTCCATAAGGCACAAAATTTCTCTAAGATCATAAACTGACATTACTAGAAGAATAAAATTATGCCATTCTTAAATCTTCTTTTGTCTTCACTATAACTACATGTGTACATAATAATATTTTTATTCTCATTTTTATCATTTTCATGCAATATTTGCTAAATCATAATCAGTTTTACAGTGGCTGTTATGTATGCTATGACTTCTTTTCCAGTCAAGTGTACAAAAGCAACAAATGGCTCTCACCTTCAGTGAAGTGTTTAATTGGTATGTGGGAGCCACTGATATCAAATACACTTTGACAGAAGAGAAGTAATAGATTTTTTTACTATGACAAATTAGACTAGTTTTGTTGTTCTAATGTAAACTTCACTTTGACTGTTCTTCAGTGTGCCAGCCTGAATTCTGTTGCAGGGTGCCCATTTCAGGAGCACAGATTCACTGAACATACAACTTGTGCTGCATTTTCCCCTGTGAGGAAACAGAGTGGGATGGGCATGACATTTGCTTAGTTATCTCTTGTTACACCTTGGCAAAGAGAAAGAAAGTAACAGATCTTTTGATGTGCACCTGTTATACTTTTGCAATTTTTAAAAATAAATCTTTTTGTTTAGGGAGGCATTAAAACTTGTACAGGCATTCTGTGAACCAGTGCTTTTCATGTAGGAGATGAAAATTATGTTTTATTCAGCTCATGCTCCAACACAAAATCAATGCAGGTTACTACTGGTTAAAACTGATAAAGCCACCAGAAGGACTCAGTGTCCTTCTAAGCATAAAGCATGTTCCGAAATTGGACACTAAAAGAAGATGAGAGGAACAGTGTGAGAATTAACAATAGTGGGTGCAGTGGTTATGACTTACTTTGATAGGCAATTACATCTGGAATTTAGGCACTGAAACCTATGGTGCTTCATACTGCTGGGCTCAGCATCTGCCCTGGTTGCCTCATCACTGGAATATCAGCAGTAAATTTGTCATCTGACAAAAGATACCAATTAATTAAAACATTGCAAAGCCAGAGAGGGTAAGCTCGAAAGGAAGGTACAAATATTTTTCCTTTCAGGGCAGTTCACGTCAATCCCTGCTTAAAACAAGACAGTACAGGAAATAAAATATTTCAAACTTTCTGTCAGAATCCCTGGCAGTTAAGAGAAGATCCAGTATATTTTCTAGAATTTTGGATCATCTCAAGAAACATTGGTAGAGATATCAAGACTAGTCCCCTTCTGCAGTCAGCCTGAAGCAGTGATATCTGAAAAGAAGGCATGTTTTTCATTATTCATTTGTTAGCCTGTTATGGATTTTGACATTTTTAGTATAAAGTATATTTATCAGATTCTCTTCATTATCAGATAGCATTATCCTGCTTTCTTTGTTAAATGCAACTTGCCTCTTCGAGAGGGACACTCCTCTAAAATTATATGCAGAAAGGGGACACTTGAGAGAAATTGTTATGGAAACTCATTTATCACCTTGCTGTAGACGTACATTTGATCTCCAGACCTGTTTTGTGCAAAGGGATGGACAGATCTAGACATTAGAAATAATCATGTTAAAAGCAGCTTTTAGGACAAAGGAAGCATTCAAACAGGAGGCAATATTCTGAGCACTACCTTGATTTTTAGGGATGCATATGTAGATACCATTGAGGAAACCATAAAAAAGCAAAATCTAGCTGAGAGAACAAAGACCCTTTCTTCCCAATCTGTCCTCTGAATATAAAGAGAGGCAGCTAAAAAGGGATGGGAGGGGAAGTAATTGTAATTGTGATTGTGATTGGGGTCCTTGCTTGTGATATGAGAACTCAGAAGTCAAGTCCCTCTTTGAAGACAGCTGTGCAAGAGTTTGAAGTTCTCTTGTTCACATCCCAGGACAGTGCTATAATTTTAGGACTATTATGGACTTTGTTTGGACTAGAACATGTTCTGTGGAATTACAAATTGTACCAACTAAAGTGCTGAGTAGAATGTTTTATTCCCATAAAATGTTTGGGTTTAAGAATGTAAGTTTTTCTAAATGGGGGGGAAGTGATTTTTTGAGTCTCAAATGCCAGGAACACTTAGACACATTCTGTCAGAGGCTTTTGTGAGTGATAAAATCGGTCTGGCGGTGAGTCGGTCTGTTATATCATTTCCTTTAGCACATTTGCCAAAATTAGGAGACAAAGCTGCAAATGGTCCCATGAGTCTGTGACCGATCGGCTACAGTCTCTGTTTTCCAGGTCACAAGCTTGGTTTTGCAGCACCATGGTCAGGTGCCCGCCCGGAGAGAGTACTCCCGTCTGCTAGCCTGCGCTCGGGTGGTTCAGGACCATGGACAGGGTCATTCCCAGCCAAGTTCCAGCGGTTCTGTTGAAAAGCCAGAACACAGTCACGGGGAAAACTTATTTATTTAAACGAAGTAGTTATTGGATTGTCAAGACCGACTTAGACATGATCCTTAGAGACACTAAAATGCTGCGTCTGAAACACTTCTATGCTCTACTGGATTTTAGTATCAATCTCTGCTTGATACCCACTTGTTCACTTTGAAAGACAGAGATTTTTGTGCTGCTGTGTTGGCTTGAGCTTCACGCAGCATCTGTGCCAGGACCTTTTTCAGAATAAACATGTGATTTCCGTGCATATTTAGCTGCCTTTTCCTCCACAACTCTTATAGAGACCTGCTGAGACTGAAACTTCACCCAAATATATCTCTGAGATGATTTATCAAAACATCCTGCTTCTAGTCTAGATAGAATTTTTAAAATATTCTGGGAATTTCCATTGCTCTATTACAGTGATATAACCATCCTTTTATATCTTTGTCTTTTTTTCCTTGTCATCTGGTCTCTGTGTCAGACCATCTTCTCTAAAGAACATAGAAGTGGATGATAGAGTGTGTCTTGCTACCATTCTTACATTCTCTTCTCTGTTCTCTTCTTTTCCCACCAGAGGCTTATTTTTTGAAGTCACAAGAAGCATACTCTTTGCACTTCAGATGCAATAGCAGTTTCTAGGATCACTTAATTCTTTTCAAGCAATCTTTTTTTTTTTATTTTTTTTTTTTTATTTAGGTATTAGAGCAAAAGCCAAGTTTACAGGATCAATAAGAATCATTTTGGTAATGAGCCTAATAATCATAATCTTCCCCTGCCTCCAGGAGGAGTGTTGTTTGGAATGCAGAAATACTCAAAGACAAGAAAAACAATAAGTCAGTATTAACAGGGAATGTTCAAAATGCTATTCTTACTTTGTATCTGATGTTATTGTCCATCCTGCTCTTGTTTCAATTTGAGCTGATCTGAACATATGTCATCTTCTAATTGGAAACGAACTGAGGGAGGTTCATGACCTTTTAAATGATCACAAGAAACCATGGGGCGCATGTCTGGTCATAAAATGTACTAGCAATCAAAATAAAGTAATTTCACACACATGTCTTGGGCCATAGACATTTTAAATGTGTGTTTTCTGTCTTCCTAATGTAAAGTGAATGTTATTCTCTTGATACAGTCTCTGTTTCTTTTTATATTCATACATTTGAACTCCAGCAGCTTATGAGCTGCTACAGCACACATCTGTGTAATTCAGATTTCTGAACAGGCGTGATGGTGGCTAAGTTGAAAATTGCACTCATACTGGAAATGAGGATGGGATTTATCTCACCTAACTGGAGCTTTCTAAAACTGAGTTGATCAAACTCCTAGGAGCAGGAAGCCTGTTAGGGTCAAAGGACAATCCAGGTATAAAAATAGTGCTCAGAGAAAATGACAGCATGGTAAAATAATAAGAATGATAATCTTTGTTTAAGGAGGAGTTTAAGGTGGTTCTCAGGCTGTGGCTTTACTTTGTTGGACACATCAGATGATCTGTCTCAAACTCAAATATCAGCAGATGAAAGTGTGGATCAAATGAAGGAAGTCAATAGAAAAAGATCACTAGGAGAAGATGGTATGAGACTAAGAAAAAATAATTTACATATAATCTCTAGCCAATCACTTGAAACTGCCCCAGTATCAGAAACACAAGGTTAGTTTCCAAAGTGGGGTGGTAACAGGCCGGGCCACACAAAGATCTTTTCTATACTTTATACTGTTGAGCATATAGGGTAATTTGAAAAAGAAGATGAAAAGGGAGCTGATAAAATTCTCTGGCAGCACTAATCTGTCGATGGTATTGAAGATGATGGTTGACTAATCAGGAGACGTTATGAAATAGGTAATAAAATGATGGATGAATTCATCTTAGGAGCGAAGCATGTGTGAAAAAATATACATTGATGGGCTCTTAGCTGACTATTTATATTCAGGATTGATATAATCCGATTCCAATTGTTCTATGAAACTGTACAGATCACAGTAAAAAACTCTTTATACTTTCCCAAGTGCACCTTTCTAGCCTGCTGCTATTCTTTTTGTTGGACTTGGTGCTTACACATGATACACAATAATGTATATTTTGTATACCCTGACAGCGTTTAATCTGCAGAAAATGCAAGTTTGTGTCAGCTTTTAGCTTGAAGTCCAGTGCTGTTATACAAGCCAAAGGGATTATGGTTTTAGTTCTGATTGTCTTATATGGATCTGGTGTTAGGTATAATGGCTGCTCTTTTCTGTGACAGCAGCTTGTGTTGACAGAGGAGTGTGGTCTGTGAAAAGAGGGCAGAGAGACAACGTTTCTGTCTCCTGCTCTGGTTCAAGTGCATGTAGCTTCTCACTAAATCCTGTTTCTTGAAATCCAGAAAAGGAATTTTTTTTATTATTATTGTTTTTTAAATAAGTGAATGTTGATGCAGGGACTTCTTTCACTTGACAGATTATGTCATGGATAGTATATGCAAATGGTTGCTTTTGGCTGGCAGGGTTATTTTCTAAGTAAGGCAACTACAATGTCATACCCTCCTCACCATCTGCAAGCAGCTTGATTTCTCCTCATGATTCCCAGGGACGTGCACCTTTCTTTCTCTCTGACCTTATGGAACACATAGCAGCTCTCTTCAGGTTGCCTTCCCAGTAGTATTAACCTGTAGTAATACCTCAGATACACAGTGTGTGACATATTCAGATGTGCTGAACACTTGATTAAACCTTATGTAAAAGTGTATGTGTGCTTAATTAGTTTGAAAGTTTACAGTTCAGCAGTGCACTGTTTTGGAATCTACTATAGATGGTGGTAATAGCATTTGATACTACTGTTAGTAATATGAAGGCATGGAGATTTTTCCTCTAAATTCAAATTCTTCCAAGATTTTAGGTGAGCTGAGGATTATCCTGTCACTAATATATTGCTAAAACATCACTAATATTGCTAAACATAGTTTTTCTTAATTTTTTATGCTTGTTTAGTTTATGATCCATTTTTGAACTGTGGACTTCGGGAATCTTCTGTATTTTCCACCATTAAATATTATTTATATGGACATGTTCAGACATTCTAGTTATTGGACCACTTCTAAATCAGTTTTTCCCGACTGTTCTTATTGTCTCAATGGAATGTGTGAGCTCTTAAAAAAATCTTAATGATAAACCATATGTACAAATACTATTAATTTAACTTGCATGGACAGAACTATTGTCTGGTTTTATTTCAACCCGTTATTGAATTCTCAGTTTCCCTAGAATAGAAAATTGAGCTTTTAAAAATTTTTTATAACATAATGTGATCTGGGAAATTTCATTATGTGATTTCTGGTAAATAGGGTCTTTTCAAAGAAAGCTTGTAAGGACTGAAAACTTTTAAAAAGCATTTTTACACAAAAAAGCTCAGTGGTTTTAGTATGTATAGAATATATCAAATTTATTTTAGAAAATATCGAGATAAGAGGATTATGGAATTTCATTCCATATGCAGTGCATCGGGAAATGCCCAGGGATCCTATATTTGATAAAAATGCTGATCACAGTCAGCTGGTTATATTTGTCACTTAGTTAAAGGGGCTGCTGGGAAGTAGTTATCTGCACCCTAAGGTGTGCCTGCAAGTATTAAATGAGGTGGCTGGTAGCCATTTATTTGTGTTTCTTCACTAGTGTAAATAAAAAGATATATCTAAGCAAAGAAATCATTTGCATGTAAAAGTAACTGCAAGTTTGTTGTAATGGAGTGCTTTTGACTGGCTTTTATTGTATCATGTGCACCAGCCTGTATATGTGGGAAGATGCTGAGTCATTTAATATAAAGTTATAAGAGAGGAGCTAGTCCAGAAGCTCATCTAGCTCAATATCTTGCCTCTCTGAACAGCCAGTGGCATGAGCCTACTGAAAAAAGAAAAGAAAGAGGGCATGTAAAGCATCGTCCTTCCCTTCAGATAACCTCCCAGGTTTGGCAACCAGAAGTTTAACTACTTTGTGAACTGTAGACATAATTTAGACAGTCGTGTTTAGTGGCCACCGATGGACTGGTGATCTAGTTGTCTTTCCATTATTTTTTTAAAACCTATTTATATTTGTTTTTCATTGCTCCCTGAAGCAATGAATCTAGCAACTTAATTATGTGAGAAGGTATAATTTTCTTTGCTTTATAACTAGGGTAATTATGGCACGGTTTTGGTTGGTTTGTTCTCTGTGGACCATATGAAGTCTTGTTTGCTTGCAACTCTTATCTGTACTTGACAATGATTTTAATTTTAGGTTGACATAAAAAGAACAGGAAGTATTCTTCAGAACTCGCTTTACATTATTGTCCAATTTGTTTCCCTTCTCTGTACAAATTTTCAAGTATCATAATTATTTGAAATACTTATATTTGGAATAATGGATTAGAATTATAACTATGAGCATAATGACCTGCCAATTCTAAAAGGGAAAAAGCTTAACTAGATGGAACATTAACAAATATCCAGAGGATGTCTACTCAACAAATTCACCAGAGATGTGTGTTGACTATATATATATACACATATATTCATATATATGTTTGTGTAACTATGTATTCATATATAGCTATATGAATTTTTCTGATGTCATATTTTGATGTCAAAATCGGTAGAGTACACTCACCAGTGTTCAGAATTATTGTACAGTTTCGGCATTGCATATACAAAAAGTGTTTGACCATAGGATTCCTTATTTGCTAAGAAACCACATGAAACTCAAGTAGCTGCTTGTGCTGAAGTTCTCAAAAACTGAGTGTTACAAGTGACTATAATATGATTTATAATTAATAGTAAAAAATAGCAAATCAGTTTAGATTCGGAGCATAAATTATTGTGTATCACCTAAATGCTCACTGAGTAAGAATACAAAAGTTCTGTCCCTTTGGCTTCAGCCAGTTTTTGATATTCAAATTCATAGTTCCCCCCCATGGCCTAGTCTTTGGTGTAGGATTTGGGCATCTGCTGTGAAACCAGTGCTTTTGGGAATGGATTGGTAAGGATTGTTTTTCTCCTTGGTAGATTGTTTCCTTTTTTTAAATCTTTCCCGGAGCAGCTCAAGGACCAGTCTAGTTGATCAATGAGGGCAGTTCAAACAGTTTAGCACATAATTGCATTTGTTGTTTTCTTTGGGATACAGTTCTTTAATGAATTTGAGTTGAATTTGATTAAAGGTAAGATGCCCTCTGAAGAAGGTGGGGAGTTGCGGGACCTAATTTTTAAGACAGCAGTACTCAGTTGTTTGGGAGGAAGAATGGTGAGTTCAAACGGTGAGTGAGAATATGTTCAGAGGAGTGTATGGCATTTTGCGGCTGTTCTCAAACACAAAAATGACAGATGAAAGAGTAGTGATCTACGTTATATGAGTTTATTCCCAGATATTTCCCAGTTGACCTACGTTAATAAAGTTTGGGTATAATTAAACCCTTGCATCTTGTCTTTATATCTCTGTCTGGGAAAAAGAAGTTTTACTCAGATGATCAGGAAGTCCCACCAACAATATTACAAGTATTGGCTAGTTTGGGAGTTAATTATGTGTTAGTTATACATAAAGTAATTAGACAAGCAATCCTCAAAAAATGCAGTCGTGGCTAGATTGCAGCAGAGTATACAGCACTCGGTATATTTATGAGAGTGAAAAGACTAACACTGGAACACTGACCACACTTCAGATATCTGTATATTAGAATACATTGGTAAGTGGGCAGACTGCAGAGAAGTCTTATGGCTGGAAGAAATGCCTTAAAATGGAAGACCTGAATTTCTTTTGTTTATTAAAAAGTCTAATTATAGTCTGTGAGCATCTTTATATACAGAAAATACTGGGTAAGTAGAGACTCTGTGATATGTCAGAGAGAAGCACAGTAAGATTTCTTTGGTAACACACCGATAAATTCATAACCAAACTGAAGTATGTATTTTTTAGAATGAGGATCACAATTATCCATAGAAAAAGCTTCCAAGAAAAATAGCAGATTGTCCGTGTATTCAAGAGTCAAGATGCCTTTCTGGAAAGCAGATGGGCCAAATACAGCTCATGCTATAATCAAGTATAAACAGTTGGGCTCAAAATCATGTAATGGAAGGCATTTAATAGCTTGTCATACAAACACAAGGCTAGATGAGATGACCTAATGGTCCCCCTGGTCCTTTAAGCCCAATGAATATATGAAAAATATCAGTAATGAAAACCAGATAGTCATCTTGAAAATAAAACGTATGAAAAACAAACTTCATACTTGGCAAGGATGCTACAAAACATAATTCAGTGATGCAGACAATTGTATACACAGGAATCCAAATACCTGGCTAGATGTGGGTAACAAAACAGTGTAAGAAATTAACAAGGAAAAGCATTTTTTTCTTTTTTTCCCCCATTTTTTTGGTCTTTTTTCTTTTTTTATGTACTTTCTTTCCTTTTTTTCTTTTTTTCATGGTGAAGAAGTTTTGAATACGAATTTCAAAGAATAGTATTTTCATTAAGTTTTAAATCTTTCTGTTTGCACTGGTCAGCATGGACCTCGTTTCTGGAACCGCCTGCTTCTCAGAACTTACAAGCACTGGCACAGATCTCCTGATTTACAGTAGTAATTGTTAAGATTGACGTCTTCACCAAAAGAGGTAACAGTTAATGGTGAAGACCAAACTATGGTATCCTGACTATTTATTCTTTGCAGTTATTAAATACACTTTACTGCCATAGTACTGTAATCTTTCGTGGATTTTGAATATTAACGAGTTAAAAACTATTCCTAGTGTTACATTCGATAGGAGACAGTAAAAGTGGCAATGTTTGTTTTAATAGCAGAAGCCTATGTAAAGCCAATAACTAAAGGCAGCATGGGTAAGAGCAGGGTATGTTTGTTTATTTGGAGTAACACTATTTAAAAAATGAAAACGCATTAGATAGGAATAAAAAGCACCTCTTTTTCTTCTTAAATGTGTAACTATAAATAAACGTATTGTAATTCTTTCTTTATAAGACTTTGGTCTGCTTATGTTAGGTCATTAGCAATTTTCCAAAATGTGTAGGTATTCCTGACCATGAGCACCAGAATCCAGGAGAGATTCTGCCCTATGTAGAGGAGCAGGGACCATTCTGCTTTCTTCTGTTGGGTGCAACAGGGCCTCTTCTGAAAATGGAGGCAAGATGAACCTCTGTTCCAATGTCTGGCACAAAGTAAGATTAAGAACCAACAAATAGAACTGTACACCACCATGTCTGGACATATTTAACAGCAGTAGATGGTAAGAGTCAGTGTGTTTCCTCAGATATTTTTCAACAAACCATTTTTTTTTGTTGTGTCTCAAAGAAAGCAAGCACGCTTTGTCCAAAGACTAAGATTTACTATATTCAGTTCTTGGTCAAAATGTGAGGTTTATTTATTATGAGGTATTCCTAGATTTGAGAGCACTTGAAAAATTCATATCAAATGAGTTTGGTTTTTTTGTACGAATAGTTTGTAACTTTCATATTTGTAGCACATGTTGTTGTAACAACCACTTCGGGTCAAAAACCAGGTGATCATGCCTTTGGAAAAGAGAAAACAAACACTTCCTTATTCTTAGTTCTTCCTCCAGTTTGGACCGTTTTTTGAATGAACTCTGACTTGAAAACCATATGCATTATTAATTTTTCAATACAGTTTGAAAACTTAGGAGCCGTAAGTGATTTATTTTTTCATCTTGACTCCTGTAATCTCATCCATTATTTTTGCTTCTTGGAATTTGTTCTATCTCTACTTTTCTTCCCTCCCCGCTCCTCCCTCCCCCACTAAATAAGTATTTTTAATTGGTGAACTAATACCTAACTTTCCTCTCTGAAAAGCTACTGCAAAGAAAACATATTCTAGAATTTCTGGATATGAAAGCTTTTCAGCTTGTTCTTCCTTAGTGGTCTGTAGCCATGGGGAAACCATGTTGAGTCTTGTAAATTTGTGGTCTCACAGCTACATCTGGCATAGCTTAGTTTGGAGTTATTCCTTTTCCCTTGGCGCTTACCTACAAGGGAGGGAATCCAATATGTAATCATGTTTCCCTGTTAATTTTGAAATATGAAATAACTACAAAATTTCAATTAATTTGTTTACTGAACTGAAAGTCAGAGGGTATTTGAATATTCCTTGTATGTGCTTTATTCTGTAGCTCAAGCTTAGTTAACTGTTCACAGTGCAGTGTAACACAGTAGAATCACCTCATCCTTAGAAGCAGTTGTCAGAAAAATATGGGCCTGCCTGGTAGAATGTATTAGCCCAATACATTGTCTCCATTTTATTATGAAGCTGCTGGGGAAGCTGTGATATACAGCACTGTCATTACAGATCTATTGTTAGAAGGGTTCTACAGTCTTCTGTGCGCTGCCATTAATTTATAGCAGTAAACAATATGTAGCCCTCCAACGGCAGCAAAGCAGAATCTTTTAATGAGGTGGATGTTATTACCACAATAAATCAGTGCATTCGTGTAATGTATAATTCAATGTGTGTATTCCCACTGTAACTTCTCTGAGTAAGCTGATAGTGTATCATTGTCAGTGCACAGCTCCATGGTTCTTTTTTTTTTCCCTAAGCTTTCTTTCATTTGGGGACTTTTTTTATTTGCTTGCAAATAAATGTGACATGTCTTGATAGTTGTCCTGTTGCAGGCTTCAGAAACCAACTGTAACAATAACAGCCAAAATCAATACTGTGGATTCTGGCTATATGGATCTCTGCATGATACCATTTTTTTTTTTTTTTAAAAGAGAGTGAAATCAATTCTAATTGGGTTTAGCTTTATATTCAAGGAATGTAATTCTATAACTATTGATTTGGGCTATACTCATTTGGAGAGTAATAAAAATAGGGACAGATAAAGATAATACATAAAATGCCACAGAACCATGCAGCACAACACTCTTTCTATTTTTAATTTATATAATTTGTCTACCAATGACCTTCTTTCTTCTTTTTTCCCTCAAGCATAGCTGAGTCTTTAGGGAAAATCAGTACAGATGGAGATTCCAAAATGGTTCTTGCAACAAAGAGACGACTTGGAGTCAGTTTCATTCTTCCCTGGAAGGGAAGGTTCCTTTTATACAGGAACCACTTCTTTTAAAGGGTTATATTTCAAATTAGTGAACTGCAAAAATAGTAATTAACCTAAGATGTTTTTTTATCCTACTGCAATGTGAAAGCCACTCTAAGTAAAAAATGTAAGATTAGATCCTAGGTCATTCATAGATCTAATCTACAAGAGAAAATACTTTGAAGTTTGTGTGCCAAATTTCACGTGAGCTGCAAAGAAGCAGGTATTTGAATACTAATAATCTGAATAGCAGACATACTTTTTCACTTGAACTGTGCTTGAATTAATGACTAGTTTACTGATACTTTTGTTCAAGGACTTTCCTTTTAAAGTTTTTCCTTACCTTGTAGTGTATTCGGAAATATGTTTATTCTTGCAGAACAGAAAGAAGAAAATATTTTTGCATGTTTGTTCTTCAGTTATACTTGAATGCATCCATTGTCTGTACAGATGTGCATCATTTACATTAACAACATACAAACAGTGTGCTCCCATATATATAGAAAATTGTACTGTGTATATGTTTTGCATGTATATACAAAGATATTTTAGACCTCTTACAACATTTTACATGTGGAATGGCTAAATTCACTCTTGTGTTTCTCAGTGATTTATGTGACCTCTGTTCATTTTTTGAAATCGTTTATGTAAAAGTCTGCTGAAGATACAGATATACAACTATACATACATACAGCTATAGATAACAAAATACTATATTTCTTAGATTTAAATAAGTCCCTGGGTGTTTATGCCCTAGGTAAGCACTGAACAAAAAACAATGTTGGTGAAAGTGTGACAGGCTTTTTTAGTCATACGTATGTTATTTATTTCTTTTATATCAATGTTTTTATATAGGAATTCTGCTATTTTATTTGTCTATTTCAAAGTTTCAAGTTTTACCCATTAAGTAAACTTGTCTTGGAAAGCACAAAAACAAGAATAGTAATATCAAAATTCCAAGTGCATTGTTAATATTCTTTCCCCCCAAAATATCCAAAGATGTTTCTTGTTGCTGCCTGCCATTTGCTTAATAGTGTATTCAACATGCACGCGTATCCACAGGCACACAAGTTAACAACTCATTCTCCAAGACGTTCCACTGGGAAGTGTTTTTCAGTCATTGACTTGAATCAGTAGTAAACAGAAATGAAGCCTGTATGAACGCAGAAGACTTTTTTTTCCAACCAGCCTTGGGCGTGTACATGGAATCCTGGTTTGAAATACACAGATCTGTTCAGGTGCTTACAGAATCCAACATCAGCTTTTGCAAAACACCAAGCCCAGTCTTCTCCAGGCATGCCGATAATTCTGGTTACCCAGAAAAGCAGGGGGAGCATGATGTGATAATAGGTCATGTTACCTTTATTTACTTAATGTATTTATTTTTTGCAAACCTTATAGCCAATTGGAGCTTTGAACCCAAAGAGAGCAGCGTTCTTTGCTGAGAGATACGAATCATGGGAAGATGATCAGGTTCCAAAATTTCACTATGGCACACATTATTCAACTGCAAGTTTTGCACTCATGTGGTTATTAAGAATTGTAAGTATATCTTTTAAAAATGTTTTTCCTTTAAATAGCTAGGAATGCATAGACTAAAACCTAATGGCATGGCAGAGTACTCAAAAATTTCTAGTAACTGTAATCAGTAGCGTAGGATAAATGTAGTCCAAAGTTTGAGCAGAAGGTTTTAATTTTTATGCTACATCCTTTTCAAATCAGTAAAGCTTTTTCTCCTTAAAAATTGCTTTTTAGTGTACATTCTTATACTACTTTAAACATGGTTAACTTTCCTTCCTTGAGTATTTTGGCTGGACCATGTACTGAACATTTGTGGTTCTTCCTGAATGTATTCCATTTTCACCATCTAATGAGTGTAAATGAGTTGATTTCTGATGATCATGAAATTCTGTGATGTAAATAATTGCTTTTTTTAAATCTGCTGCAATTCATATGGAAGTAACTTTGGAGATGCTACATATTGATAATATATTGGTTAAACAATGCATTTTTCTATAAAACTGAAAGGCGATTTATCGCATAGAAAGTAATTTCTTTGGGAAAACATTAGCAGCACATCATTAATTAAAGCTTGTTAGAATGTACAAGCATACATAAATCCTTGAAGTAATTTATAGCGCTTAGCTAATTTCAAGCAATTATCCACTAATATGTGCTTAAGTGTTCTTTAACTAAGAGGAGGCTTTTAAATCTTTCAAACATTTTTCTCTTCTAAATCATAAATTACATATTAAACAATAACAATCATAAAGCTATCGGTATTGAAAGCTACCCTTTATATTAATAGATTACCTTAAACAAAAGAAAATGCATGTGTTATATTTGTTACATGCTAGTTTTAAAAATATCTAAAGTAAAAATATTGAGCTTTTTCATGTTTTCAAGAGCAATTTGTGTCACAACTGACTGTAGCTTCTCCTCCAGCCTGTAAATATTTTCTTTTGGTTTTGTTTGCTTTTCTTTATTTGAATATATATGCATGGAGTAGGAATAAAAAGCATGTATTGAACAAATAAGCATCAGTTTGTATTTCTCATTCTTGGATAATAGAATTAACCCTTTGCAATTAATCATGTGTCTGCTAGAAAAATAGCATCATTAATAACCAAACCTCAAAAGAATAATAAATCCCTTTTTTCCCCTGAAATTCCTAAAGAAATGTATTGCTGTTTTTAATTAATCTTTTTATATCCATTTAGGAACCCTTTACAACACTTTTCTTAAATCTACAAGGTGGGAAGTTTGATCATGCAGATAGAACTTTTTCATCTGTTTCAAGAGCATGGCGCAATAGTCAGCGTGACACTTCCGATATCAAGGTAAAAACTTTGCTGAAAGGTGTTAACATATTTTATACTGCGTCTGCCTTTATTGTAGTTGTGATCGTAGGACGACAAGTTATGAAAAAGGAAGGGAGAAGATTGGGAGCTATCCTACCGTATCCTACCAAAAGATGCAAGGGAGATAACACATGGCTTTACTTCCGTTAGAATATTTCAGTGAATTCTTTTCTAAAACTTCAGCAAACATTTTTAGCCCTGAGACTGAAATAAAGCAAAATTGCCCTTTGTGCTACAGGTATGTGTTACACTTTTTGTTCGTCTGCACAAGTTTTACGTCTTTGAAAAGTCAGTAGAAACTGGTATAGATTTTTAACCACTAAGTTTTATAAATACTCTGTTCATGCTTCCGCTCTGCTCAGATAAGAAATTTGCAGTTCATATTCATATTACTTTATGTAATTGTGGCTCTAGGCATCCAGCCTCAGATTTGGGCAGTTTCTGCAGTAGCCTGTTTCCTTGTTTGACTATGACAAACAGGAGCAGGAGGCTGTGCTAACAGGTGCAGAAGGGGCAAAAGCTAGTCTTATGATGTAGGGAGCTACTCTTCTGAGTAGACAGGGGGTAAAGAGCTGAGAGGGAAATCTGGAAGCAGTCTCCAGAAAGACTGTATTCTGGATAGAGAAACAAAGGGCTACAGAAAGCCAACGTCTGAGAATACTAAGACGAAACACAGAATTTAGCATGATACTGAACCTATCCTAACAGCGGCACTCGGTCTGGAAACTGGCGAGGAAACAAGAAGTAGGTAGAAATAGAAGATAAATTAATCTGGTAATTAGTCATTCTATAGAAAGAGACCTAGAATTAAGTGGGTCAAGAAGGTAAGGCAGGATCACATAAAAATGCCAAGGGCAGAGGTTTAGGTAGGTAGCCATTGAAGGAAGGAATGAGGTAAACAAATAGAATCTGGGATCTGAGGAATATTTTGAACTGGGGAGGAGAACAAAGGAGACAAGGATGCTGGCAGTGGTGGGAAAGCTTTGTTGACCTCATATCCAAGAAGAATGAGTAATATCAGAATTGTTCGGTGTTTTTTTTTAATGGAAGGGAGGATGGACAAGTATAATGTGAAGAAAATCAGAGGTTAACTCAAGAATGTCATGTAACTAGCAAGAGACATAAGTAACATGAAATCATTGTATAACTATATTCATAGTGAGAAGACAATTAAGGAAAGGGCTGATTTGCAGATTAATGGAATGAGAAAATTGTCAACTAATAGTGTTAAAAAGTAACGTTGTTCTTGCATCTGTGAGTCCCCACCAACAGAATCAATGGCAATCAGTGACTAGTGGATTTAATACCACTTATAAAAAGATACAATGTCTATATCAAATTGGGAAATAACAGTTTAGAAAATACAAATGCATTAGAATTTTTCAAATTGACTGGTCATTATAAGCTTCATTCTTTTGTACTTACAAGACTGGCAGGCAAAATTTCAGAGTGCATGGGGTTTTTTTGAGAAATGGAGGAGGAGAAAGGTAGCAGTGGTGGACAAATGAAGTATTTAGTTTTTAAAGAGGAAGAAAAAGAGAACCAAGATATTCTGAGATGAGTTTAACTACAGTTCACAGATACATACTTACACAAATAATCAGACTATGTTTAAGTACTAGGAAGATAACAAGGAGACAAGCAAATGAAACATATTTATCAAGAAGAGATTATGTCAAAGCAATTACAGTTTCTGATGAGAAAAAGTAACAGACCTTATAAAGAGAGAGGCAGCAGATGATGATCTTAGTTTTTGATGTCTCATGAGTGAGCTAGGAAAACTTGGTCTAAAAGAATCCACTGTATTTGAAGAATAGTTACCAGTAGTTCATTATTAAAATTGAAAGATGTATTGAGTGGAAGTCTTCTTGATAATAACAGGTTAGGCCTCAATTTCCCTTGATATTGGGTTGGAAGGTACCGGAAGTATAGTGGAATTGGAAGCACTTCTTGCAGAAAGGAAAAATTATTTGAGAAAAATGTTAGATGAAGTTTATTAGGGCAAAGTAAGAATCGTAATTTTAATGCAGATTCTCATACAGTTAGGTACAAATATAACACAATGAACAATCTGCTGTGCAAAAAAAAAATATGTACGGTTGTAGTACATCACCAGTGCCTGTGAATTAGCAATATTGTGGTATAGCTAAAGGTGAGCAACAGTTCGTAGAAGATACATCAGCAGGAAGAACATAGTTTAACTTTCAAAATGTGTGAAATAAATCTTCAGCTTTGCCCAGCTTTGATAGAGTCTTATCTGGAGTATTACATCCATAATTGTGGCCTAGTTAGACAGAATGCACACTGGAATAATGATAACAATGCAACGTCTTGAAAATAAAAGTCAATGAAAGACTGAGTAGCTATGCTTGTTTTTCTTCTAAAGAAGAGAAGATTGAAGAGTCTTCTGTTACATAGGGACTGCTGCAAGAAAGAAAGGAAAAACCTCTGCTGCCCATGCTGGATAGAATAAGAATTAATGGACTTAAATGTAAGGGAGATTTTGATTAGATGTGAAAGTAACCTTTCTAAAAGAACAAATAAAACTGACGAATGCTTCCCTGGCAATTAGTGTAGTGAGGGTTTTCCAGAAACGCTTAGATATCTTTTGGAAATGATGTATGTGCAAGCTGGTACTGCCTTTAGAGGCATCCCTACTGTTATGGATGGCCTCTTGAAGTTGCTTGCAGCTTTCTGACTCTGTGAATTGCCATGAAATACATTATACTGCCGTGAATCATCTGAGTGAGTATTAAGATTAATTAGAGGAGTCTGTTCATGAGACTGGATGAGCAGCCAGGAAGGGGGAGGAGATAGGTTTCCCACAGGACATGTTAAAAGAATTAGGAAAGAAAAAGTTTGAAAAGGCACAGAACCATCTTTGTTGGAAATACCTGTATCCCCAATATTTCACTATGGCTGTGAAAGCTAAGTTTCCTGATACTTTGTTCTACTCTACCTTGCAAGTGTTTCTGAAATGCATGTCTGAAGTGTCTCATATGCCTTTAGAAGTTTTCTCCATGTAGAATTGCAATGTGTTAGCTTACTAGTGCTTGAATGTGTTTAGTTGACAAATGCATCAAAGAGCGTGAATAGATTAGTATGTGCTCCTGTAGTTAATAGTCACATCCTACTGCGTACATAGACTTGTAAATAGAATTATTTACTAACTAATTAAGAAAATTAAATTAGATGTTGCTGTCATGAAATTAATGACAGAAGTCTTACTTAAATGGTATGCTTTGTTTTACTGTTTTCATATGTCTGTTTGCATATGTTTTCATGCGTAGTAACTTCCATGGCTAGCTAGAATGTTTTCTTTACCTATCTTGCACAATGTATGTACATGTGCACGTGCATGTGTGTACTCAGGAAGGAAGGAGAAGAAAGACAGGGAAGGAGTTAAATGAATACAGATCCCTCTGATTTTGGTCCCTGCTAGGGGGAATGAAGGGTTTTCGATGTTTATTGTTCCTTTAGAGTTCCTTTCCCACCTACTTTACAGCCAACAAATATGGAACACGACACCCATAAATTTTAGAATTATTCTCTGTAATCTTGAAGTATCATTCTCTGTAATCATTTTATGATAGTACTTTCTCATGGTCTGTCCTGAAAGGACTGAGTGCACATCATTTGCACCTTAGTGTACAATATTATAGTCAAGTAAATGCCAGTTTCTGATTCAAGTTGAATTTTGAAATGATTTCCTTATAATTCTGGACTGGAAAACTGCTTTCTGCATCACTAGAGTCAATGGGATGATGTCTATAAAGTTAAAAGAAAGGAAAGAAAGCCCTTTCTTTGTCAACTACTGTCACTGATGGAAGTCTTAACATTTCTAAATTATACATTAATAAAGAAATTGTGAATAGAAAAGCTGTCTAGTTTGTATCCACCTCCTTTTCAATAGATTAAAACTCCAGAAGTTACATTTTAACAATCTTGTATGGTAATGTACTAGAAATACTTGATGTTAGCAAAACAAACGTTTTCAAAAATAGATAGCCTTATGTTCTTTTGATTGTTTTCAGAACTTGGAAGATGCTGCTTACTGGCAAGAGCTAGGATTTCCTTGAAGTTTGCAATTTGCAAACACTAATACGTTAATGATTATTCAAAGGTTATTCAAAAGCCTTTGACATCTGATTTATCCATTCTTTTCTAATATCAGCATGTTTTTGGACTGTCTTAATTTGGTCCAAGATTTTGTCCAAAACAATATGTGCTTTTCCTCTTAGCTCCATTGTGTGTAAGAATGTATCACATGAGCAGAGCTCATGCCTGTCCTTGAAGACTATGCAATTGCATGCAAAATTAACATTTTATCTCATGTCCTTTTTAAGAAAATTAGGCTCTTGAGTGGGGGCTTTACTTTTTTCACAAAATGTTTAATAAGGAATGTATTTTCTTGGATTCTCATTGAAGAGACATTGTCATGTGTTACAATGTGTTTATTACATATTTTTAAACCTACATCTTCAGTATGCCTATTAGAATCCAATGCTAACTGAATGCAACTGGCATACTGGAAAAGATGTTTTGTTTTGAAAACAATTTTCATTTTTACATTTACATGGAAATTATGCAGAGCTGAGATAAAAAATAATAGTATCGAGCAAATAATAAGAACATTTAAGTAAAAAATGATCTTCTAGAAAGTCTTCATACAGAGATCTCTACGTTATGTTCTAACCTGTCACCTCCACAGGAAACAGGTTTCTATCTTTGACAAAATTATGAGATACATCCTGAATGTTGTTTTTGCAGCAGGCCAGTCAGTTCGACTGAGTGTTGAAACATTTAAATGTGTTAAAATAATTAAGAATTTCCCTTTTTTATTTCATAGGTAGGTTACATTTTACTGTTCTGTTTAGTATTTTTACCAGATTCATTAACTAAATTCTTCAGTCTTTCTGCTTCCCTTTCCAGTGTCTCAGGTGGGGTTGATATATTGCTTTTTGGTCTGAATATTAAATATTTTTAAAGTTGAAAAAATCTACTTGTGTTAAGGTATTATTATGTTCATTGTGATCTGTTTGAGGTTGAGCAAGATGTAATTAAGAAGAATGTCTTACTGTATGGTTTAATAGTCAAACTATATACGTACTGTGGATGAGTATTCTGACAAAAGACAGAAGTCTTAAGTTCAAACTTAATTTGAAATATTAATCCATTTTTTTATTTCAACCTTGAATTTTTCTTGTGTGCTTGTTCTGAAGCAGCTGACTCCTTCAAAGATGAATGCAATTCTAGCTGTGATGGGGAGGCTGCCACTTAAGTGCAAACAATACTTGGCCCTTTTAAAGACAACGTAGAGCTTGTTTGTGTTCACCAGTAGATTCACTCTGGGCCTAGCCTTATGAACAAGAAAATTATTTTAGCTATAAAAGATGTCTTCATAAGTGAGATGTGGAGAACAAAAATTATTTCAGAGGAGTCACTAGTCAGTTAAGGACTTAAGATAGATTGAATGACTTGAGGGAGAAATCTCTTGAAAATGTAGGTATAGATGGACTTGGAAATGATTTTGCTGTGGTATATGACTGTCCATACCATTCAATAAATGGCAAACAGATTTTTCTCAACAAGTGAGAGGGTTTTAAGTTTTACCTTGCGTTTCTGATGCGCTGAGAACATAAACTTAGTTGGCTATTGTGACTGATTGAAAAATATTAGGTTTTTTTGATCATAAGCTCTCTGGATTCCTGTTGATACTTCCACAACTAATGAAAACGTAGCAGTTTAATGCGTGGATTTATAGAAGTACAAAGGATTTGGGAAGCCACTTTTAAGACCTTGAAAGTGGGAGGCCAAAGTGAATTGAGTCTTGATGCATGGCAAATAGGGGGCACAAAGGAAAAAGAAGGGTTTATTCCTATTCCAGCTGAAAAATAATGTTAATTTTTAGAACCATTGAGCTGCTACAGGAAATTATTTCTCCTTGCTTCTCACGTGAAGAGAATGTATGTAGTTATTGATGCTTCCTGTCGTAAGATTATTGTTAATCTTAGTTGGAGTCATCACATATTACAAGGAGGACTAACATGAGCTGGCTTTGGAAGCAACTCTTGTTGGCCGGTATCACTTCAACAGAGAAAGCTAAAGCATATGTGTGGTCACAACCAATCTTTGTCAATATCCTGTGAAAGCCTTGGATCAATGATCAAAGCAGGAAACTAATGCTGCACTGTAGTATAACCTTTGGTTGAACTTTTCAAATTTTGGTTTCAAGAGGTGATATGTTGCATAAAATTGAATTTCCTAGTTCTCCCCTATCCATTTATTTAAACAATTCAAATTAAAAATCTTTTGGAAGTTTGCTAGTGTCTCACTACCACTCTGGCACTGTTTTTTCCCAATTACCTCAGCACTGTTGCCTTTAAATAATTAACCATGTGTTTTTAAGTTAAATCTTCTGCACTGAAGACTATTAAGTGTATTTCAGTTCTGTGAGAGTACCACTTAGTACCTTTAAAGTACTAGACAGGCATGCTCATTAACTCAGTTACTTCTTAATTTACATTGCTAGTGCAAACAATCCTGGTTAGTTTTGTTAGTACTGTATAAAAAGCAAACATGAATAGCCTGGCAGTGTTTAACAGAAATATAGTTCAGTCAGGGGCTTGGACTAAGGTCTGGAATACAGAAATTAAGTCTGCCTGTTCTTTTGTGTTGCTGTTTTTCCTTGATGAATGAGAAGATTTGCACATAGTTGTTCAGAAGCAGTTTATATTTCTGGTTTGATAGCTAACTTGTTGCAATAAATTTGTTTATCATTATATTTACAACAGCATAATTGCTGCACATGTTGCTCTTTGCATGTATTTTCTCTTTTCCAAGTACAGTACTTTGCTGATTTTTTTTAATACCATATATACAGTTCTTCAGGGTCATTTGAAATTCTTATGCTGTCCTCTGAATAGCTATGTTGCCTTCTTAGTGTCATCTGTAATTTTATTACTGCACCTTCTATGCCAGGTCATTAATGAGATTATTGACTGGTATTAGGAGCAGGGCAGACCCATTACCATGTCCTCCCAGTTCGTCAGTGAGCTATTGATAACTGCTTTTGGAATATGGATTTCCAGTCTGGGTACACCCACATTATTGTGACCTAATCTCATCTCCATTTCTCTACTCTGCTTATAAGAATGTCATGGGAGACTGAGACATTCCCAGGGGTCTTTGTCAAAAGTGAAGCAACATCTTACCTCTTTTTCTTTCACGTTTTTTCACATACTTTTACTGAAAGAAGCACATCCAGGGAAAGTTTTGGGTATCCCCAGGAATTACTGGGTCCTCTTTTTATTAGAGTGTTAGACATGCTCCTGCCTATGGGTCTTGATATATTTTATCCAAACAAGCGCAAACTGTACGGAAATCTTTGTTATGGTAGACAAGTTAGATCTGTAACCAAATATAAATAGAATATATCACGAAATTAAAATACTGGCAATGCTACCTGCAGTCATAGATACTGCTTAGTTTCTGACTGTTGTGTGGATTATCAAGTCATTATTGGGTCACATGTTTTCAACATGAATTTTTTCTTTCAAGCATGGGATTCTTCAAGTCTTCAAGAAGACTTGAGAATGTGGACTCCATCATTGAACTTTATGGGCAATAAACATTAAGGTGGACATTGGGAAAATTCAGTTTACCCAATAAGGACATTGTAGAGAGGTTGGTGCTGGTCTCTTCTCACAGGTAATTAGCAATAGAACAAGAGGGAATTGGCTTCAAGCTGCTACAGGGTAGGTTTAGACTGGACATTAGGAAAAAATTCTTCATAAAAAGAGTGGTCAGACACTGGAATAGGCTGCCCAGGGAGGTGGTGGAGTCACCATCCCTGAATGTGTTTAAGAGTCGTTTAGATGTGGTGTTAGGGGATATGGTGTAGGGGAGAACTTCGTAGAGTGGGGTTGATGGTTGGACTCGATGATCCCAAGGGTCTTTTCCAACCTAAATGATTCTATGATTCTATGAATAATACATCAGGTTTTGTATGTTTGGAAAAGGTTAATAATAGTTGTAATTTTCTATAAAGGAAAAAAAAATCCTTCTCTGCAAGTATTAGAACAGATGATGCTTTGTCTCCTATGGATTTGCTTTTTGCAATTGAGTGAGTGACTTGTTTGTCAAAAAAAGCTGTAAGCCTCAAATTAAGAAGTTCTCAGTGATGTGCCCTCTTCTGTGGAGACTACTGAAATGTGAACTTATGCTGCACTTAAGGGACACCTCAAGGCACACACATATAATGGCTCTACTCGCCTGATTATTGTTTTTTAAACTTGTAGGAACTTAGTTATCTTTATAACCTGCTGTGAAATTTGGCTAAAATTGACCAAGAAGCTTAAAATGTTTTTGGAGAAAATGGAAGTTTCTGTAGATAGGTCAAGGCGCACACGCGAGCTGCAGGTTTGAATATGACTGATTGGAAGGCATGTTAGGCAATATGTTTAAACCTTGGTACTAGAGGCAAGAAACTCTAGAGTTCCAAGCTGCTGGAACATTCAGAAACCGGAGGATGACAAATTTCATTACTTTCTTTAAAATATGTATTAAAAAAAAAAGTTGAAGCTCTGCAAGATGGCAACTCATGCTTATTGAAACAGGTTGCCTAACATAAGCATGCCTAAGACACCCTGTAACCTGATAAGCTTTTCTACATATGCTTTGCATTGTTTTATACTTCTCCATCTAATAGACGGGAGTTTCAAAAGTTACAAGGAATAAATTTGCTGCCAAACTGGCAACATTACCTTTGTACAGGAGAAACTTCATGTCACATGTCATATTAGTAGCAAGGTCAAAGATGTCCGAAAGCAATGACTAGCAAAATTCAGAAGCAGGTACATAGTAATTCAGATTTTTAATCATAAACTGTATGTCTGGAGTAGCAAAACTTTTAACATATTTAGCAGATCTTTGGTTTTCATGAAAGGTTTGTTTTTCTGTAAGATTGTGCCAAGATCCATAACAGGAAAATACTTTTCTGAGTAAAAAAAATAAAAATTCTAAAGTCAGTCAGGTCCATGTATCTGTGGGAATTGCAGTAGTTAAAAATATAGACATCTGGGTGAATGGATCAGAACATTCCATCTAATACCTATGGTCTACTTCTTTTATACACAGCCATAATTGTATTTAAAATGAAACAAATACTTTTAATATCTGCTCCAAACTTTTTGTGTAGCTGTTGAAATAATAAAATTCGAGTAAATTATGGACAAGTTTGCTAAAGTCCAAAGGAGAATGACCAGAGGTCTAGAAAATGAGACCAGTGATATAAAGTTGAGGGTTTTAGGTTGTTTACTTTGGGGAAAAGAACAAGGACAGAAATGTAAAATGTTTTGACAGTGGCAGTTTTAATGTTTTTACCCTGCTAGGCATTTTGGCTGGCAGGCACAGTGCGCTTCATTTCATGAAATCACAGAACAGCCCAGGCTGAAGGGACCTTGAAAGATCACCTGGTCCAACTTTCCATGGGAAAGGGAGCCTAGATTAGATTACCTAGCACCTTGGCCAATCCCATCTTGAAAATCTCCAGCGATGGGGACTTTCCCACATCACTGGGGAGGTCGTTCCAGTGAATAATAATTCTCACTGTAAATAATTTCTTTTCTATCGAGATGAATTCTGCTGTGTGCTTCCTGTTGAGTATGCCTCCGTGCCAGCCTTGGTGCTGAAGGGGAATAGTGGTCAGGAAGTGCTAGTGGTCAGGAGAAGAATATTGGTCAGGAAGTGCTGGTGGGAATGGATCTCGCTGTCCCTGAGGTGAAAGCCCCTCCTACACATTTGTGCATGTAAAAAGGGGCAACTGCTGCTTGTATTCAGTCTGAATAGGACAAGAAATGGGCTCCAGCTGCAGCAAAAGCAGACTAAATGTTAGATCTTCTAGTGGTGTGAACAGGTGAACACCAGAAATTCATAGGATCCCCATCATTGAAAATTTTAAAAGAACAAGGCAGAGAAACGTCTTTCAAGAATACCCGATTATAATTGTCTGTGAATAGAAAGGTGGACAAGGTGGCCTTTCAGGGTTTCATCTAGACCTTTTTATGATTCAATGAAGTCCTTTTCACCCCCAGTTAATTAAAAAAAAAATGGAGGAAAGGAATATATTTATATATACAACTTTTTTCCTCTTTCTTTGTCAAATTAACTGGAACTACGTATAACATAGTGTATAAATATGGTCAATAAATACCATTGCATACTTTTGCATATATCCTCAGTAAAAAGTTAAATAATTTTGTGTATATATAATCCATGTATTGACTAACAGGATTCAAAATGCCTTAAAGATGTATTTTTTTATGCAATAAAGTATTGACTTAATAAAATCTACTTATTGATTATCATATATTTCATTAATCTACTAAATAAACATCTGGATTTTTTATAATTTTCTTTCCTTAATTATAAATTAATGACGATTTTAATATTTTTCTTAAAGAAGGAAATATTTGAAATATAATCTCTTAGAACTTTAACAGGATGATAGACATTGACAAAATTAATTTATTCATTAATCCAATTTAGAATTTAAATGGAAACATGCTGAAGTATTTTCCTTACAAGTTAGGAGAATTTCAGGCAATGTCTTGAGGCAATGTCTTAGTTCTGCGAGAAATAACACACATATAGCAGATAGAGGGAAACCCATGGGTACTTAGAAGTTATACTTTCCCACAGTCATGAAAATTATTACATTGAACTGAAAAAAATGAAAAAATGAAAAAACGAAATTTGAATTAATTTAATATATTAATATATATTTTTGAATGCCATTTAAGTCCCCTAACAGAGGAAATAAAGTGTGGCAATATGAATAAAAGCCTAGGCCTCTAATATGCATTTTTATTATTCTGTTTGACAGGTTATATATAGGCTTAATATTGCTTAATGTGATTGTCAAATAATTTAGTTTGAAAATCTGGTATCTTATAAATATTTTAATGTGGTTAGGGAATCTGTGTCACTGTTTCTAGACATCTTTGCAGATCATATAACTCTGCTTCACAATGCATCTGTCTAATATTTTCTAAACAAAAGAAAAGAATAAAATAACATTTCATTGCATTAACGAAACAAAATATCATGTATAGATTTTGTTATGTGTGGTGGAAACATGAAAATAAACTACTAGTGTTAAAGTTACATTCTGTTGATACTACTTGTTTGTAAAAAAAATATTTTTAGTGAAGTTTCCTTAGGAATCATTGTTTCCATGTGGTAGAAGGCAATTTTTGTTAGAGAGAAATTGTATTTTAATTATATGTGGAATTTTATAAACATTTTAATAAGAATCCTGATATAGCAAATTTTATCTTTAACTCTTTTTAAAAATGTATACCAATATAAATACTGTGTGTTTAGATTCATGTTGACATTCACCATGAGCTCCTTCATCAGTTGTAATGAAATCAAAAACATGGCAGAAGGAGCGAAGTTTTGTTTATCATAAGGATATCTGTCTCTACCCTATAGAACTGGTGAATTCCAACAGAGGAATTTCTGAAACTAATTTTCAATACAATTGTGCTAAAACAAGGGCTTCAACAAATTATACAGATGTTTTTGGCTTTCGGTGAAATCATATAAACAAAAGAAACGTGAGACAATTTTACTGTTTCTGTCTATGTGCTGAGTATGTAAAATTTCAGAAGGATTTAGAAAAAGTAGGATGGAAACCAAAATGGTCAGTCAGAAAGGAAGACCTCCTGAGGGAGCAATTGAGACCACTGAGGAAGAATATGATAAGTCTGTAGTATCTAGAAGGGCATATAGAAGAGTGAATAAGGAATTACTACTTACTGGTTTTCACAATATGGGTACTAGAACCATCCACTGGACTGTCAGGAAGCAGTTTTAGAATAGCCAAAGGAAAAAATCTTTGTACACAAAACTACAGTGTGGAACCCATGATTAATTATTTTAAAAATCAGAAGCACAGATTAGTTCAAAGCCATTTAACTGTAAGAAGCTGACAGAATATCCGTGGAAAGACTGTATTTGCCGTGGGTAAGTCTTCCAGTCCTTGTCACTGTTCCAGGTGAGATACTAAATGGTCCTTCAGTCTGGCCCCTCATGGCTGGTCCTGCATCTTCATGTGGTATTTGTGTGAAACCACAAATAACTCCTTCCTCCCCTCTCAAGAAAACAAGCAAAAAGTGCATTAATTAATCTTTTTAATGTTCTCAAGTGTCCAAAAAGTTCCATTATTAATGGAGTTTTACACGTGAGTCAGCATCGGCTGTCTTAGGGTCAATCTATGCATCTGATGTGAGTATTTTAAGAAAAAAGACAACCCCCACAAATAGGATTGAGAAGGCCTGTTACTGACTGCAGATACCAAATACGTGAAGAATATTCATAAACTTGATAAAAAATAAATATTTTATTATCACGTTTATTTGCTGTTTTTAGGAAAAGCTGTTGGCCTTTAACTAATGTTATCATTTTCACCTGTATAAAGACACTGAAAATTGGTGCCAAGTACTATTTGGTTAGAATGGCTCAGTGTATCTATTTGCACTCCTTTTTCCCAGGTGTAAATGGTAGCACATGGTCAAGATAAGAAAATCACATTATAAAGAAGCTCCTTTTGTAAAAATGTAACATTATGGTGACAGTGAAAAACTTTCTGAAAACTCATTTCTAGAGTAATGAAATAACATTTTAGAAAAGTTTCTAATAGTCAAACTGACAGAAGTTACTGATAATTTTTAAGTTTCCAGGCAGCATATTGTTCCTGTGTAATCTAATGAAAACAATGTGTGTTCTAGAAAGCCAAATGTTTTCTGATCTTGAAAGAAACTAATGAATAGCTGTACAGATATATATATAAAAAGAACCCCAAAACATCAGTAACATATGTAATGAGCTTATGTTTTAAGTATTCAGAATCATGGTATGGTTTCATATTTGTGGTCCATGCTGCTATCGAATTAATGGTCCAGTGTCTCTGCTTTTTCTTTGTTAGTTTCTGCCTGTGATGATAAAAACCACAGAAACTTCAGTGCTGGAGTACTTTCTTTTTTACAAACGTTTATCCTTGCTACATTCTTTTTCTTTCACTTATCCAATTAAATAGTTTCAAATCTCTTTTTATCAAGTACTTGTCAAGCACTTGGTACAGAAGCATGCTTTTACCCTGCCTGGTTAATTAAGGTGACTGTAAACAAAAAGAAGTACAATTCAAAGCCAAGCAGTGTTTCACACAAGGATGGAGGTGATAATAGCTTAATTCCTGCTTGATCTTTCCTGTCTTTGCCCTGGCTACTTCGGATTGACCTTGTCCGCAATCTGATGACCTCCCTATTGCACTCAGCCATTTGGAAAGCTGCTCATGCCATAGCTGGCCCTGAGGGGCTATCTGGGAGACCACTGATCCATTGACCCATGTCAAGACTGGGTTTCAGATCTGATCTACTGAGCTTCTGACATAGCTACGTACTACACCCACTGCAGACAAAGCCAGTGGGGCAATCTGTTTTTTTTTTCCTTTCCCCCTACTTCTTAAGTGGCATGCAGTTTGCACTTGCTGTATGGAAGACCAATTTTACACCAGTCATTTGCTATGAAATACACTTCCTGAAGCAATTACACGTATTGTTCCTTTCTTTACAAAGGAAGTAAATTCTCTAATTTAGTGACTCAGTTTTTCTAAATCCATCAAATTGCCAGGTTCATTGGGTGTATTTAAGTCTCAACATCAAGTTCCACAGAAAAAAAAAAAAAGCACCTTTAAAATATATTAAAGGCAGAAATATATATGTTATGTCTCAATAGGCTTTTTCTATTAAGTGTTTTGCCAGGACTTTGCAGACATTTATGAAAGTGTGTAAATAAGGTTCTAACCACATTAACTTAGATATGTTTATGTATATCCTAGTGCATATTTTATGAAATAAATGGCAATTTATGAAGTTGCATGTCTGTTTGCAGAACAGGGAAACACTCCACTTATCCTGGAGAAAATACGTATGGTTTTGAGCTTAATTATGCTTCCTAGCATGTTGTGTTCAGTTCTGCACTAGAATGTCCCATCTTCTGCTTTAAAAATTTGTTTGGCTATTAGTATTACTTAGTTTTTCTCCTGAGAATTGGAAATTACAATTCCTTTGCTGTATGTGCTTGCATTTTTTCCTTGGCCGTGTTTCGCGTAGCAGGCTGTGCCTGCAGAAGTGCCAGGACGGGCCAGCCATGGAGGTGTTAAATGCTGCGTTCCAGTCCTGTTAGGCACAGGCTTGTAGAAAACACTTGTTTAAAGTGGTGATGATCCTGACAAGGAATTTAACATATACACAGACCTTGTAACCATGCAAAATTCCTTCCTTTTTTCCTCTTTTCTGTGTATGTGTGTGAAATTATGCATGATTCTTCCCTCTAATTACAGACTGGACACGTAATTGAGTTAATGACCTTTCCATGAAAGAAAAATATTGATGTGATCCAGCTTTGACCGTGTGGTTTGTTTTTTTTTTTTTTTTTTTTTTTTCTGAACATGTGGTAGAACTCCAAGCATTTTAGAATTTACAAAAAAAATATTTCTGGGCATTGAACAATCTTAGATAATAGCCTACATATTAAGTTCTTAGACCCTTTATGATAGAGAGAATAAGAATATAACTGGGTTTTACACCTTTGTAATTAATATATATTGTGCCGCTTTCACCCAAACTACAGAGTGCCATTTGTACCTTAAAAGTGGATTTATTAAAATGTGAAATAAGCAGTTTTCCTCAACTTGTTAACATCCTTGGTTGTCTGTTGCTTTCCACTAAATATTATTTGTACCATGTGATGTTCATTACTTCAGTTTTCTAAGTTTCTCTGTGCATAATACACAATCAAAACCAATGTTCTGATTTTTTGTTTATTTTATATCCTGTTGTGTCTTAATTCTTTGCCGTGTTAAAAGCATGATAAGGATTTATCATATCTGAAGGTTTAAATTTTAGAAAGTATGAAAGAGGGGATTTCCCCCTCCTGGGAGGAGGTGGTGATGTCTGTGGGAAGATTTTGTATATTCTCTTTGCCTGATGCCATTCTGATAATTATTTTTTTAACATGACAAAGTGCATCCTCTGACAGAATTTATAACATGGCATTGTTTTTCATTTATCTACAGGAATTGATTCCTGAATTCTATTACCTCCCAGAGATATTTGTCAACAGCAACAATTACAATCTGGGAGTGATGGATGATGGAACAGTTGTGTCTGATGTTGAACTTCCACCATGGGCCAAAACCCCAGAAGAATTTGTTCGCATAAACAGACTGGTAAGATGGTTATCTTCTATTGTCTGTCAAGTAACATTTGTCTTGCAAGATTCTTCTGGAATAGTTTGGATCTTTGCTCGCAATATTTAGCTGTTTATAATTTCCGTAGGACTATGGCTGAAATAATCTGAAGAAATGTTAGATTTACAAGTTTAGGAAGGAAAAAGGCTCATTCTTTAGAATAGCTGAAAAAAGTTTGAGTGTGGTCCAAATACGCAGGAGATCTTATTCCATTTGTATGTCAGCTCTCGTGGTTCTAAAGAGCTAATAAAATCATCACGTTACAGAAGACTTGAAAGAGCTTGTTTAATCATAGAAATATTTGTCACTCTGATTACTTTAATGTAATTTCAGGGGGTTTTAATTTTAGTATCCATTTAACTCCAAAGATCAGTGAATGCCTCAGGAAAGAAGGTTGCATTTTCAATCTTCTGCCACCTCTGCCATTTCTTCCATTATATTGGTATTTTTCAAAGTGGTTTTTACAAGAGAATAAAACGAAATTCTGCTCCTGCTTCATTCCCCAAACCTGTATTACTCTTCTCTTCCCTGTTTTGGAAAATCCTGTTGCTGGCACTGCCTGTCTTCACTGTGACCCCCCGGGCAGTGTAATGAATCACAGAATAGCTGTTACAGTGTCATTGTTGGTGTTTCAGCGCATTCTCAAAGCTGTTACATTAGGCTCTTCCCAAAATGAAAGGATTCTGCATCAGTGATACTCTAAAATTAATAAATTAGAGAAGCTTTTTTTAAAAATTATTCTTGAAAAATGAGGCTGCAATTTTCATGTGGTAGTAAGCTAACTGGGAAATACTGAATTAAGGCATGGAAAGTCTCAAAAACTCTTCAGATACCAGGCTTAGACTTGATAACGTCCTGATACTCCTTAGTTTAAAAATGCGAATTGAAAAAGTTCTGTCGTTGGCAGAACATCAGACCTCATATTCATAAAATTTCAGAACAGTCACATGAGAAGAAATCCGTGATTTATAAGTTATCAGAAAGCTTTACACTGCACTTTTACTGGTGACATGATACCATGGTCTTCAGAAGTGTTATTTGGCCTAGATTTCTGCAGGGAGTTGCAGGGTGCACCATAATAATCACAAATTGTGTTAGATGAATTTAGTGTTTTGCTTCATACAGACCTATGTGCAAATTTTATTTAAAGGAGGTATGAAATACACTAACATTTAGCAGGACTACTTGGCAAACCATATTCAAACACAACTTTTGATCTTACAGTTGTGCTGATAGGTAATAGATTAGGGAGGTAGCCTGACACCTCTTTGAGTTGGCACGCGTTGGTGATTCAGGATAACCTGAGAAATGAAAAGCTGTGTTCTTAAGCAGACTTGTCAAAGGCAGCCTGTGGCCTTGATCTCTCATGACTATGGTATTTGAGCTTTTGCATAAAATATAGTTCTCATTCTATTAATTACGGATCTGGCTTTCAGCACTGTGAAGTTATTCTCCATCTCCTCTTCTAAATTTTTAGCTTTTCTTTTTCTTTTCCTCGTTTCTAGCCTTGGTGCCAGGTTTTTCTCACCCTCACCTCTCTGTACGCTCCGACCTACCCTTCCCTCATTCTTCCATCATTTCCCAAAGCCTTTGCTACTCGTGCCTGCCTTTCGTGCAGCTCTCTGATATCTCTCACTTGTGTTATATTCCCAGGATGGAGTGCTTCATCAGCAGGAAGCAGCTGCTTTTCAATTATTACTGTTAAAGTCTGGGGCACAAAATGTAAAATCCCTTTAAAGCCTTTTCTTAGAGAGTAATGATCTCACTGCATATTCCAAATGTAGTTTTTTCTTTTTATGTAAGATCTACAAGTGATTTATTTTGTTAAATCCTGAAAAAAAGCAGTTCAGAACACTCTAGATTGAGGGAAGTGCTTGATACGTATCCAAAACTTTCATTTCAAGAAAAAATAGTCTGAAAACAGCATGTTAACTGTTGTGTATTTGAATGCTGAAGATTAAAATTACTTTATTATTTCCTTAATTTCACTCAGCATTTCTTATGAAACTGAAATATCATATTTATTATCTAAATATAATTATTTTTTTCGTCTCATATACTTTTTTCCCCCCAAGCAATTGTTCATTAGTGATTGTGACTTCTGAAGCTATTTTAATCAAAAAGACTTTGCTAGTAATCTGTTTGGCTTCGTAACTTATGCTGGGAGACTAGATCTTGCAGTACCACTTGTCAAATGGTGTATTGGAAGAATGTGCAAAAGTTGCCACAAATTAGATTTTTTCAAAAGAAAGAACTTTTACAGGAACATGCAATTTTCAAGCATCGCACAATTGGAAAGAACAGAATTTTTTTAAGGCTTAAGTTAATTATGAAAATAAGAAATAATTTGCCATGTGATGGTATATTAAAGTGTGTCAGACATCATCCCTTTGGGTGACATTGTAGGTCCCTGATACTGTTGCTGTAATTCCGATATCAAATTTTGGTCAGCCTGGTAGTGTTAAATCTAAACCTCTGTGCAAATGAATTGTGTTAACTGCTTCTGTGTGACATAGTTGACCTTATCGTGGTGGTGGTGGTGGCCCTGGTAGTGCTGGTCTGTAATCTGCTGTGTCTGCAGTGGAATAAAACTGAGAAAATTACATGCAAATATTAAATTGCTTTTTCTTGTTATTATTTAGTGGATTGGACACCATCAGCATCAAATCAGCATTGTTTCATTTTTAAGTAGAATAGGTGTGTTTCGGAAGAAAGCTTAAAGCTCAGTTCCGCACCAATACTACCAAAAAAAGCTTGCTACAATGTGGCATGGGCTGATTCATTCATTTAATATTTCCGTTCTGCTTCCTGGTTCAGACAAAACAGTGATTATAGCATTTTAAGTGCTCATTTTGTAAGCTATCACACACAGATATTTTTTCCCTTTGCATTTCAGTTTACCTCTTTAAGTCCACAGATCTTATACAATGATTGGAGCTCATGAAATGCATACTACTTTGATCTGTGACCTTTTTGTGGTGCTAATCGGGTTCCTGATATCATTATACCTTGCTCATTAATCATATTTCTTGCAGCCCGTCAGGCAGCCAGACAGCCCAAGCCCCTGTTTGCAGCCTTGTGTTGGCAGGTTTCTGCTTTTCCAGATTATTACAGTGTGATACTTTGGCTTCTCATAACCAGACCCACATCAAGCTGTGTGCTACAATTAAAGTCAGATGGTCCTCAGGTTGAACAGGGATATACTGTTGCAGCTGTCTGTCTTTCTGGAACAGACCAGCACGGGGAACAGATGATATGTAGGACAGTGCATAATAACAGCTTGTACAATACTGGGGCAATAGTGGGGGTTCAGAACATTAATTGACAGGCTGATAGCTGATTTAAAAGTGATTCTCCACCTATTTTTAATTCTATAAAGTATGTATTTTAATTGAAATAGATTGTTGCGTGTCCTCTGTGTTTGCTCTGAGAGAAAAAGCAGAATAGAGTATAATTAAAACTGGGTTTTGATTGATGGAATGTCATGATGAGCTAAATGATAGCATCAGGATGTCATTCTAAGCAATACAAAGAAGTGCAAAATGCACGTATTTGCTTCTGCATGTAGTTGGTACTTCGTATTAGTTTGTGATAGCACAATATTTTATAATAGCACAAATCAGTTGGGGAGGGGGTAGGATATTTTTCTCTGAGACAGTCTACAGTTTGATGGAAAAAAGTGACTGGGTTTTTACCATTCTGAAACCTTATTATATTTAGTGCCATAGAGTAACTGCTAAGATATCTTTTCTGAAAATATTTTTCAGTTTACGCAGATGCAGTTGACAATAATTGTATTATTGTGTAATTCCATCATTTTTTATATATGTGTGTGTGATAAGAATTATAGTGTTAGCTTAATAAAAGTAAAAACCCCACAGACTTGTAAATGAGAAAATTGTAATTCCTCCCCCCAACAAAACAGAAACATCCCAAATGCAACATACTATTGCATCCTTTATTATTTCAAAGTTATGATATCTTTAGGGCATTGGTGTGTGAGCAAAGGGGAGAATGTTAACTTGATCTGATATCTAATAAAAAGAAAATACCCAGCAATGTTTTGGTTCTCCCATGCTTCTGAGAGACCTATAGGAAAAAAAAAGGGAAGTAAATTAGGAAGGGAAGAGTGTAAAGAGAGATGTTCAGATGTTGTTTGGATACAGAAATCTTAAAAACTATAGCAGTAGTTGTCAGACACTGAATTAGACATATCCTTTTAAACTTAGATTTTTCTGGGGTCTTTTGTTGCCTTCACAGTCTTAGTTGTGTTAGCTCTCCTCCCTTAGAATAGTTTTCTGTTTCAGAAATTTAAATTCACTTGTTGGAGTTTGTGATAGTCACTCCATTAAAGCTTATAGAAATTTTAAATACCATTGTTATCATGCATGACAACGTAGACAAAGACCAGGTGCAACCCAAGGAGAAGTCCCATACTCCCCACTGGTAGTTAGGAATAGCTAAAAATCCCAATAAGGCAGTTCTGTCTCTTCTAAATAGTAAAGCGGTCTATTTTGTCCTGTCATTGAAGGTTGGATATCTGAATAGGTAAGAATTAATTTAAAACTATTAATCAACTTCTATCAACTAAATTTCACACAGCTTTGATGAGCCTCAGCTTTTTGAGAATTAGATTGCTTCAATGATAATAAAGTTGTCGAGGTCTGTCAAGACAGCTTTCCACAATATATCTCAATCTAAGTATTTTAGTGCTTTATTGCAGAGTTAGTCCTTTCATGATTAGTGGTTTATCTATTTGATTCAATGCTGGGGAAAATGCAAGACAAATTAGAAAAGTGATGAGATTACCGTGCTGGATTGAAAGTTTTGAAATCCAATTTTCAAATAATTGAAAACGTAGTGATTGGAAGCTAGGATGCTTTCGAAACAAATGAAATACTTAAATACATAAAGGTATACTATACATAAAATTTATCCTGGCATGATAAGTAAAATGGAGAGGAAGGGTGGGCCAGCCGTTTACCCTAATACGAATTTTAGTGGAGCAAAATGGATCAGTATTAAGAGCCACCGGATAGTAAGAAAGAGCTACAATGAGAATTAGAGGATCGTTATCTGTCAATATGGTGTATTACTTTTTAGCACAGGCTACTCCACCTTATACCAGAAACTACCGAAAAAGCAACATTCCCTGCCAACTAACACACCAACAATACTCAGAATTGCAGTTTTGTGAATCTTCACACTCTCCTATCCATGGAAAGTGAACAGATGAAAAAACCCAAAAGTTGGTTTGAAGAACATTATGCTGCTTTCAGTCTATTAGAACTATTGCTAATAGTCAAATAAAGATATTGAAGCAGCAGTTAAGGCAGTGCCTGTCATTTGGAATGTACTGGATTTTTTGTATTATCTTGGAAAAGTCTCTCCATGGTATTTTTTCTGGTTCCACCGTGTATTTATGAAGGTGTTACAGCAATTGCTGTAGCAAATCATGTGGATATGAACTGTATGAATTAAGACTCACAAGTGCAGATTACTAGTAATAGATTACTAGATTATTAGTCATATATTCCTGGTAATAGCTTACTCGTTAAATGTGTTAAAAACATTAGAGAGCAGGAAAGAGGCTAAAATGAAAATGGAGTTAACTGGCAACATCAGAATTGTTACCTGTGCAGCACCTACTTTGAAATTCTAGTTTAAGCAGGATTGGATGTAGTCTTAAAAAGCTAGAATGCAGATTGGCCTGTATACACTGTGAGACGAAGATGCTTCTGGCAATCCCAGCCCATCTGAAATGTTTACAGTATTTGAGTGTAGAATAGAGGAGAAGGGAAATCATAGATCTGTGATGGCTTCGCTCAACTCGGGCTCTTCTGGATGGTTCCGTTGGCATGTTAGATGTCTGTTCATCTAGAAGGGAAGTGATGGATCATGGTGAAAAAGAAGAGGTTTTTTACCAGTCCTTTCAGACTCTTTACTTCATTAGATATATATGCGATTGAAGTGTTACTTCCATTTGTATTTCTGATGTTTGGTGATTTCTTGTGGCTTTTCTTTGGAAATTATAATCTATGCACAATATAAGAGTTATACAATATCCTCTGAAAGGTGGGTATCTATTAACACTACAAGCATTTTAATTTTTAGAAAAAAATCACTTTCATACATTTATAACAGAAAAAGTATGTTGGAAGGTAACCTTTACAGAAGGTAATCTGTAACTTTGCTTTTCCTGGCAAATACTTGTATTTCTATGCCACGTGTCTGTCTAATGCATTTAAAATAGGTATATATTTAAACATAACTATAGATGATGCATCTTAAAACACTATGCTGCATTCATTTTATGTTGCTTTCAAGCTGTGACTATGGAAAAAGGTTTATGCAGGAGGTAACGTTCCTTTTATCAGGCAAAACAAACATTTCCATTCACAGAAGTCTCAGAAACTTAACAGTCTAATCCAGAAAGTTGTCAGGAATATTATTCTTCAGCAAAGTTGGATGTGAAAACTCCAGCATATTGGCATATTGGCCTTCATGTATTTAAAAGACTGTTATAGTTTAACATATTTTTTATCCTCATCTATGAAAAGAAAGCAGTTCTGAGAAGCACAGGGGCTGCACCATGTGGGTACTTAACAGGCAGAGGAGCACAGAAAGTCTCTTAAAGAGTTGAAGAAATGTAGGATGGTGTGTAAATTTAAGCAGCAGGATTCCTTCTTTCCTCAAAAAGTGCTTCCATGACTGCAGTGTGCAGTTCTACTGATTGTCTGGTTTTCCCTTTCACTTTGTCCATGTAGAATACCAACATTGGTTTAAACTCGTTTGTTTGGTACCTGAGCTAAGAAATGTTTTGGTATAATTGTGTTACTGTACCACTTACACTCATTTCCTACCAGTTCAGCCACATGTACAGCAATTTCATCATCTGAATTTGTCACTGCAGTATTTTTTGTGCCGTTAGAATTACTTCTTAAAGGATAGAATCTTTGTTGCCTTTCACACAGAAATACTTGTGTTTAGGCTAGAATCAAGAAATACTGGATTATTGTAAACAGTCTTTTCATTTAATTATATCATATACAGAACTGATTATTAGCATAGAAAGGGAGGGGAATCAGACCTTCATTACATATTTTTAAGCACTTTATTCAGATCTCATATGAAGGTAAGTCTAGAATAACAGTAGTAATGCCAGGATAACTGCACTTAGGTGAAATCAGTGCAAGTGAAAACCTAATATGTGGGTATTCTAGAGGGAAAATAAAAGGATCATTCAATATAAGGCAGTTTTGAAAAGCAGAGAAGAAATATTTCTAAAGCAATGTGATATATGGCCTATTAGAAAAGATGCTGAAAATCTGGGAATAAACAAGGGTAGACTAATTTTTCTGTGTGTACAATTGACTCTATGTGTATAAGAATAACTTATTTTTATTGAAGTGCCATCTAAGAAACATGGCCAGAAATTCACGTTTATTTAAATCCAATTCTGCTGGAATATTGGTTTTACTAATTTTCAGGTAAGAATTTTTATTGATTTAATTTGTAAAGGAAACTACTATACACAGAAAATCAAATATATTCAGTAATATGAGGGAGGTAATGAAAAGTGAACTCAAGTCATGTTTTTGAATAAAACTTGTCTTAAGAATGTCGAAGGCATTCATTTTTTATTTCATAACACATCAAAATATGCTAATATTGGAAGATGGGGTTTGGATAATATATATAATAGAATATACTGGAGAGGTGCATTTGTAGGGCAAAGTTAGAACAAAATTTGATGATGTAAAGAAATAAAGTAAATAATAAATAGGTAAAAAAATATTAAAACATAGAGGAGAATGTTATGCAGTTGAGAAAGATTATAAAAAGCCAAATGATAACACAGTTTGCGCATACACAGTTTAAAAAAATTTTAAAAACCCCTTAAGATAGGTAAATTTGCTTTTATCCAAAAAAGTTGATTGGAAGCAATCTAGACAATTAAATTTGCTTTCAGCTCTTTTTTTCTTTGATGTTGTAGAACTGGTGTTTGAAAGCGAGTCCATGGAGGACATTAAAGTTATTACTGTGTGAAATGAAGTGGGAAACAATTGTGCTGGAGCCATTGCCCCATTTAACAGGTGTTCGCTAAATCTGTCTGTCTTCTGTTTGTCTGTTCTCCGAAAGCTGTGCCTGGGCACTCCCTGTAAATGGGTGTTCTGAGGGATACTGTTGAAAATGTATTAAAAATTTTTATTCATGTGGAAAAATTGCATCACAAGCTCAGTATAGGTAAGGGAGAAAAAAAGTTTGAAAGCGATGGCAGTTTCTTAATTTACTAAGAGTTACAGTCTGTGATTGGAAGTTGCTTTGCAAAGAAATATTGCAACTTGTTCCTCCTGTCAGGTGAACTAATGACAGCCAGGACTTCCATTCAACAGAATGTACTAGTGAGAGACCTAGTAGGATATGGTGGCATTCTATCTGTTCCAGTGTTGTCTAAAGTTTATTTATATATTATATGTGAAAATATGCCGCTAAATTTGAATGTGAAGGGTTGTTTGTTCTGAATAAAGTATTTGTAATATAGTCGGAATGTAGAGAAGTTTCTGTCCTAAGTGTTGGAAAAGAAAGTGAGATTCTGATAACATTTGCATACATGGAGCTGGGGAGAAATAAACTGAGAATTTGTGTTCTTCAGCTGAAGTAGGGGAGGGGTTGAGAAAACATGGCCATCTGTGCCCTACATGGAAGGATACAAAAAAAGTCAGCTGAGGCTTTGCTTTCAGTGCTTTTCCCTGGCAAGACTCCACTTTTTGAAGGCCTGGGATGAAGAACGGTAATGTTGCTAAAACCATCTGGGGTACAGAGAAAGCTCATGACAATGGTATGGAGGTCGGGCAAACTCTCATATGAGGAAAGAATTTCTTCTTCCTGGAAGAGAGAAGAATAAGAAAGAGCATAATAAAAGCATACAGAATAATGACTAGTGCTGAGAAGATGCATCAGGAAATCACATTCTCTGTTTCATAATATGGGGGTGTAAAGGTTGTTCATGAAATGAAAAATTAAAATTTGCTCCAAGGTAATGTTTTTCAAAGACTGTGTAATTAGACTCAGGAACATTAAGAGTAACAACAGGAAACAGAAAGGGACTGTCGACATTTACACAACTAAAAAGATATCTAGTTTGTTAGGCAGTACAAAACATGTAATACGAAATATAAGATCTTACATTCAGTGGTTAGGACAAGCTCTAGAGGAATATATGAGAGTTTCATGAGAGAAACATGAAACCTCTTCTTGTTCTAATAAATAGAAGTGTATTTTTCTTGACCGTATTGAATTAACAATGCTTTAGTCCTCCTTTAATCTTCTGGCTTTATAGAAAGGAAAATCTAAAGACATAGTTCCAAAACATAGGGGACTTTCAGGGATGCAGCTAAGGTAAGTTCCCCATCTCTTCTTCCTATCCCTCACCACATTTCCCCGTTTATGCCTTTGTTCAGAAACAAATGTTTGTCAGGCTGTACTTTAAACTAGATCACCGAAATGATATGAAGAAGCCTTATTCCTATCACAGGTTATTATTTTAGTGACCCAATTTACAATACTCTTCTACCAGTGGTGGCATTGGCACAAATAACAGCATAGTTAGCTGCGGTGCAGTGCAAGTACAAACATTTCAGTGTGGAAAATTCTTAAACTGTTTTCTCTGTCAAAGCTGGTATCTCATTAAACTGCAGTCAGCAGTGCGGACTCGTAGAGCTAGACAAGCTCTAGTTAGCTGTGCTTCTGATATTAGTTTGACTACAGCAGCACAGCACTCTGCAGGGAGTATCGCGCTGCTGCTTGAGGAAGTGTAGTGTCAGGCTCGTGATGGTTATGTGCTTTTGCAAAAGCAGTGGGTGGAAACTGATGGAAAAGGTTGCTGCACCCTAGCCCATCTGCTCAGCATCAGCCTCCTGCTAGATGTTCCCTCACATCTGCCAGTTGTTACCCTTTAATTGGAAGTTCAGGTGTAGCCCTTTTGGTTTAAGGAGAGGCCAAACTATAGCCCATCAGTCAAGTAGGAGAAGGTATTTAGCAAAACAAATGCAGGCTTTTGACGATCAAGGTCATGCTCACCCGAGCAATAAATGTACTGGGCAGTCGGTTCCTTTGGTCAGATGGTTGGTCCACCCTTAAATAATCAAGGACTGTGAATTCCTTTTCCAGTTTCTCTTTTTGAAGCAATTCAAGCAAACCCAGATCTCTTGGGTTGTAATTTCTACTCTCAATCTTTATTAGTTAAAAGTGTGTACAGCTGCGAGGTACCCCTTTAAGCGCTTACTTGCTGATCTGTTGAACTGCATTAGTAAAATCTGTGAGGTATAGTCAACTACAGAACCAAATCCAATAAAAGACCGGTTTTAATTTCCTTATTTCATTCTCTAATAGCTACAAATACCGTATACTCTTTTGAAGCATGAATATTCCCTCTGAAGTAGAGGACTGTTAGTAAAAACACCAGAGCTAGAATTTCTCATGCTTGTGCTCGCCTGACCCTTTCCAGGTTAGTTTAAGTGGTAAAAAATGTTTTAGCTCTCTAGCTTGGCTCAGTTTGACTGAAATACGTTAGGGAGTCCTCATTTGCTGTGTATGTAGCAGATCTGAGACTTAGTAGGTTTTGGCAGAGGGGAGCTTTAATGAGCAACAGAGGGCAGGTATATCTTCCATTAATGTAGCTGCTTTCTAGGAGGGTATTGGACGGTATCTCTATAGAAAGATAAGGTTTAGGGTAACTTAAAGAAGGCTCTAGAACCAAGCAATTCCTGGCTTATTTCTTTTGGAAGTAACTTTCTTTTCTTCATCTTCAATACTGAAGTTTCAAAATGAATCTCCAACATATTAATTATATGAAATCTATCTATCCCTCAGCATTGTTTTTCCTTTTCATTCTGAAGTTATATTTCCTCTTTGGATTCTAGTTAGGTAGAGCAGTATTATTAATAAAAAGCACCAGCTTGTTAAGCAAGATTAAAGATATTAATAACAGCAAAAATATAATTGACATTCAAATAGGTCATAAGCAGACAACATTCTGCATAAAGGGATATAATATATACTCTTGTGAGGTTGTGTTTTTCCTTGTCCAAATGGGTAGGATTTCTCTAAGCCACAGTTTAAGAAGAAATTTTGGATCTGATCCAAGTTAGTTGTTAGTGAGAGTTGAACTGGTCTCATAAAAACATGAAAGGTTCAGCAGCATGCAAGTAGTTTAGAGGAAGTTGATTAAAAATGCTAGGAAACTCAAGTGGTTTTAGTTTTGCAATGTGTAGAATGAAAGTAATGTTGGACATTTCATTTATAATGTCTTTAATTTTGATTACATAAAAATGTATAAAAAAAATAATGTTCTCTATTGTTTAAAGGAAAAAAACCCAACAAAACAAAACTTGTGTAATTGTTTTGGGGATGATCCAAACAGTACACTTAGAATGAAATAGTGCGAAGTGTCCTGTTTCTAAAAATCTCTGAAGAAAAATATTACAAGTGTATAGCAGAAGAGTCCTTAAGGGCAGTGAAGCCTCCTAATTGTTACTGACATTATCTCTTGCCATCTGCTTTCTGAGGCAGAATAAGAACTTCATAATGAGGATTAGGAATGGAAGATGGTGAGAGCATGCTCCAAGAGTTGCTGGAGCGTTCTCTGCTTTCATAAGAAATCACAGAATAACTCTTTCAATAATAGGGTTTTAATATATTTTGCCTAAACAAATATAAACAAACTAAGAATTAAATTTTGCTGCATATTCTGATAGGGCTATTTTATTTGTAGTCAGTTAATTTATTAAAACTTTCTTTAAGATACTAAAAGCACATGAACTGGCTGCACTGCAGTGGACTTGGATGTCTGCACTGTCAATATCCTGCCTTCAGACTGATGCAAGCACATCATGCAGGCACACCCTTGGGCTGTGTATACGCCAGCATTAAGCTATGATTAAAATCCATTCCAAAGCTGCATATAAATATAGCTCACATCCAGAGCTTTTTTAAGCCTAGTTTTACTGCTGGTGGGGACAGATCTGAGCCGTCCTCAGATTTTTAGCAGATTGTGTTCCTCTCTGGCTTTACACGTGTTTATTGAACTCTTTCCCAGTTGCAGTTTGCCCTGTATACTTTAGTGGTTTAGAATAAGTTTAGAAGAAAGCAATATTCAGATTAATTCTTTTGGGTTTGGATATTTTTCTCCCAAATATAGCAAGAAGTTCCTATTTTGTTATTGTTATCACGGGTGACCACTTAATGGAAAACTTTGCTTTGTGTTGAGATTCCTCCCATGGGACATGTCATCTAACCTGATTATGACCCATTTATAGGTCCTTGTACCCAAGACGTAAGTAGTGGACTGGCTTGTGTTGTTTTAGCTACCACTTTGATATTGTGGTTATGTAGAAAACTGCCCTGAGCTGGGCTGTGCACTAGAAATGCGTAAATTCATGTACTCAGGGGTCAGTTTTTATTTCTGGCTAGATCCACACAGTCATGTTAGCTCAATTTCATATCCGATACTATAAATCCTGCTGATTTTGATTTGATTTATACACCTTTCTGCTGCAGCATATATAAACATCATCCTCAATTTGGTTGAGCTGGTGATGGGCAGGCATGCTAGAGGATCAGATCAAACTGCCTGGCAAGCTGGGTCTCGCCGTGGTCTGCCAGATGGCCATCTCTGTTATATGTCAGTTTTCTCACTTCCCTAACAAAAGTAAGTCCCAGTGCAGGAGGAAGGTAGGGAATGTATTCCATTGGTATTCCTGGAAGTGAGCCACGGGGTTTCCTAGAGACGGATACTTCTTTCTTAATCACACATCTTTGACTGAAAGATTCCCCTTTTTCCTGCTTTTTTTTATCATGAGGTTTAGGATGCTATGAGACGTGAGAGAGTAAGTAAGGAAAAAAACCAGCTAAAGTAGTCTCCAGACTTTATGTTTGCCAGGACCAGTTGTGAACTGCAATGAAATAGTACATATAGGGGTTTTCAAGTCTAAAAATCCCTTTCTGCAATGAGACTAGAGAGGCTGGTGGCACACGAATAGCGAAAGAGGAGCTTAGTGACAGAAAGCTGTGATACAGGCAGAGAAGCAGAGAATTTCACAAAAAGCTAATGAGAAACTACATGGAGGAGTCAACAGAGTGGCCAGATCTGTTCAGTTCTGATGGGGCTTTTTGGGTTCCTATCTCTAAATACAAAAATGACAGGGGTATGGGAAGGATTGATAAATGAAGACAGCTTTCAAGTCTCCAGTGATTACATGGAGATCCTAATTCAGGAACCTAAAATCAAATCTATTTGATATCTTCCTGAAATCTTAGGTTCATATATTAGGTATGAACTTTGTAGTGTCAGCTGGAAGATTAACGCAACTCCTTTGGTCTCCACAAAGGACTTATTCCTGAAGTAAATTAAAAAATGTGCAATTTTTGTAAGAAGTATGGGAAACGTAGATGCTGCTGTTAATTTTAACAAGTACGTTTTGGACATAAAATGTGTCATGATAGCATAAAAAGCTGTGATTTTATTCACAGTAAAAACCTTTATGCAGTCTTACCAACAGAATGACTGTTGCAGCCTCTTACGTGTTCTACATGATGTGAAAACCCTAAAAGTGATGAACATGTAGTCTTATAGTTTAAAAATGATGAACGTATAGCCTTATAGTTTAAAAACTAAAGCCACCCTGACAAAACGTAGAACTTAATTTGTGGATCCCATGTAGTGTGTTTATACTAGTAACACCTTCTGAATGCATATACTACTAAGATGAATATAGCCTTTTTTTCATTGTCCTTTAAAATTTTATTTTGGATTTGAAATGTTAGGATCTGTGAAATTAAAATTCTTCTTTTCAGAAGACGGTTGTATTTCTATAATACTTTAACATAAAATCATAGTGGACTTAAATTAACAGAAAAGGTGACTGAAAGACATGGCATTTTTAATATGGTGTTTGAGAACAGAATTGCCCCTTTCACTTATCTGATCACTTCATGCATGTTAGCTTTCTATCTTTCAAGCAGTGGGGTGTAAGCAAATTTCAGGAATTTTTAATGTTCTTGGAGTAGGCTGTACATTTGTGACCCAAGGATTAGTAGATAGAGGGTAATACCTCTTAATTTGGGGTCATGAATGCTTAGCGGTCATGTGCTGACCTTACAGTCATTACATGTCTGAATTCACATCATTCAGTTGTTTGCTTTGGTAGCTGAAGGGCCTTTCTACAAAGCCAGCAATAGGAAAACATTAAGAAAGTGTATTTTGGTTGTGAATTCTTTCAGAACTATGATTCTATACCACCTACTGCTTTGTCTTTTTTAATGAGTTTAGAAATCAACTGCAGATTGCATAGAGACATGTTCATACACTGTGTCGTACAACTAAAGTGGTCCGTTTTTCTCTCTTTGTAGGGTTTACAGAATAAGCTCATGGGCTTAAAGTAGTTGAAAAACGAAAACGAAACTATACCTGTATCCCATGGATACATTTCTCTTTAGCTTGTGCCTTAGCAGGTAGCCTCTAAGTAAGTGATCAAATGCTGTTATTTTTCTGCTGGCTGCATTCAGTCTACAAGATGAACAGGGCTCATGTAATAAGTTACTCAGTGTTTTTTTTCCCCATACTGTTACATTTATATAGCTTCAAACCCTATTTATTGCATACTGTTTGAACCCTATTCTGAAAACAGCATCCTACAAGGCATGGCCTTTTCTTTGATATTCACTCTGTAGTATCTGAATCGTCCACAAACATTAATAAGTTTAGCTTTACATGACCTTCATGTGATGAAGGAAATTGCATGATTTCTGTTTTATAAATGCAGAGGGGGCTAAAAATGATGATGATCTATCATCCCTACTAATTATGGGTGTCTATTTTGAAAGTATTAGGAGGTGACATTTTTCAGCGTGTTAAGTGTTCTGTAAATTCTGAAAGAAAACACAAAGTATTGTTTCTAATTTGAGTCAGTTCTCCTTTGCTTTGGCATTCAGCCCAACAAATAGTTGTGTTTGTATAACTGGGTATCAAGAATGAGTGGCTAGAAATAGTGTGACAGGGCAGAAACTGCCTAAGTCAGTATCACAGCTGAAATCTCAGCACATCTTACCTTGACCATGAAATATAGTGAAAATAATCATGGAACTAATTGGAGTCTGAGAAAACTTTGTAGCAAAGTAGATACCACCAAAAATATAGATTGACTAATGAGTACTTGTAAAAAGGTTGGGACAGTTAACTTAGAATTAGATGGCAGTCCTATAGCAGGGATGAAATCCAGCTTTGTGGGAAGAGTTGAGTTCAATGCAGAAGTCTTTTCTCTTTTAAATGTTTTGAAAAATAATGAAACCACTCTCTTTGTGGAAAAGGAGACATGAAACTCTGTTCTGTTGTTTTATGGGGTCCCAATGTGCAAAAAACTGAGGGGCTCTGATACAGCTCTTACCAGTCTTTCCATGACGCAAATAAATAGACTCTGTATTTTCAATATTATTTATGTTTTGTTTACATGAAGATGCTGATTTGTTTATCTATATCCAGTATGATTATTCGGCATTCCATGAAATGATAGGGAAAGGGAAGATTGCTATGAAGGCCAATGTGCTAAAAAAGTGTATTGCCAAAAGGGCAAAGATACTGTATTTCTGAGGATTTGAAAGTCATACTTTCTCTTAGATATGACATTTCCTGTGTCTTGCTCTTAAGTTAAGGTGAAGTACTCGATATACTTACCCTTTTTCCATAACGGGTTACAAGAAAATATATGGCTTGGTAGATTTATTTTTTTTCTTACAGAGTATGTGAGGTTGGGTGGTTTTGATGGAACACAGTGGGAAAGAATTGGTTACATGTTTTCAGAAATTTCAAGAGGGACCAGAAATTCCTTTTAGGTGAGAGTGGATGGTTGTTTTGTTGTAGTCTACGTGAGGATTTTGATTTTTCCAAGAAAAATCTGGAATTTATGAATCAGAATAAGTAATATGCAACAGGGCAAAAGAGGGTACTCTGAGACTTATGCTGTCAGTTACGTGTTTCTTGGATGAAATCTATTTTATTGCATACAAGTATTCTGTAGGCTTCTATTAACAGCCACAAACACTGCCAGGAGAAGGGAATTGAAAAAAGATAATGAATCTGCCAGACCCTACCTACAAAGGTGAGCGTTCCACCAGAAATCATGTTACCCTGAAATTCCTGATCGTTTCAGACTTTCAGTTTTGTTGAGAAAACTCTTCACCTGCAGCAGTTGAGAGGTCAAAACTATTGTAAAAATTCCAAGGTCTGTCTCTGCTGCGTAAGAAAAGATCTGTGGCAGTGACTTCCAGCAGTTTTTTTCTGGGACCCCATAAAATTTTCCATTGAAGGTACATTTTCCCATATAGCGAATTTAAGCCGACTGACAGTAAGCCAAGACTTTTCTTAATTACCCTTTGTGGTCTCTTAGAAGTAGTCCATAGACCAAAGGCATCTGCAAACCACAGGTTGAAACCCACTGATTTAAGGAAGTGGCAGTAGTTAATTGTTCCTGTGTCATTGTTAAAATGAGCATCAATTCAGTCTTGTGATGAACTGTCTTTTTGCTGTGACTGGCGATTATGGTTTGTCGTGGTATAATTGCTAGTCTAATAGAGGTAGCTAAGGTTAACAACAGAGATAAGTAAATATCATGGAATTATTTCCTGCCTTTAATCCTGGTGAGATAGCAAATATATTAACAAATCCCAACAAACCTCCAAATTTATTAGGCCCTGAAGGAGGATATTTGAGCTTTACTAATATGTGACAGATTGCCTACCAGATAAGCCCTAGTAAAAATAACTTTCAGGTGATAGTGTGTTTTCACAGGATTATCCCGTTAAAATTTGTGCAGGGTTTTGGATGCGTAAAGAGCTATAGGAGCTTTTATTAACCGTCATAATTCTAAAGATTTTACTTGTTGATACTGAATGTGGACCTGTATGACATAGTTGCTTTGGTTGGTTGAAAAATAGTGCTCATTGTAAATTGTGAATAAGCCTGTGGTCTGCAAAAATAGCTATAATAAATTGTAAGGTATGTGTTGTGCATGTTCATTTCCCAAACAATTTTTGAGTTGTTTCAGCCCAGAAGTGAGGCCTTTTCTGTCACTGAATAAAAATGAGCTTGTCAAATTGGAGAGGAATATGTAGTTACATCTATGTTTGATAGCTTTACTCCTTTAGCAAATGTTGAGATTGATTAAAAAAAAAAAAAAAGGCAGAACAACAGGTAGATATAAATTGCTAGTAAGTACATCCCTAACTTCAGGTTTCATACTCACAGACGTGACACGCTGGCAGTGCCTCCAGGCACGGGCTAAATGCCAATTTACTTGGGGCACATCAACCTGGCTCTTGGAAGCCATCAGAATGGAAGTGTGCGTTGTACCATCCCCCCTGTTAGGCAGTCACCGTCCCAGGCACCGAGCCACGAGACAGCTGTGTAAGAAGTAAACTCAGTTTGATTAGTACGGCACGAGAAATAAATCATCTCACAGGTGAATATTTACAGTGCTTGCTGTTGCAGAAAGAATAAGTGGTTGTTACTTCTTTGGGTCCTCGGAGAGCCGCTGAGCACCCAGCCCCTTGGCGGCAGGTATGGTCATTTTTAGTGCTCCTCCAGACATTGCGGAGGATAATCAAAACAGTGGTGGCATGTAATTTACTCAAAAGCATTTCATTATTTAGATGGCTGTGGAATGACCAAATCCAACTGGTATGCAGGTGGTGATCTGGTAGTTTTGAAGCAGATGCAGTTTTATAATGCAGGTTTCAGTTCATATACTGGAATGACTTAAAACAGCTATATTTTTTTTCCTAGCAAGCTATAAATGAGTCCTTGGTTTGCAGTTGTATTCAATTATTTTAAACCTATTTACAATGTATTCTATTGTAAAGCTATGACCTTTGATCTCCAGAATGGGTGCATGTCTTTTGTGGGAAGCAGGAAGTCTTGGGGCAAGTGACACTTCCAGCGCAGTTTATTTTACTTAGACTTTGATTCCCCCCCTCCCCCCTGTTTCTAGAACTGAAGACAAATTTCTGTTTCTATTGGATTATAAACAGGTTCTGGATAGCTTCAGCTGCTGCATAGTGCAGTGATATTTTAATTTGCTGGGTAGACATGTTTACTGTGTACTGTGTAGTTTATGAGTGTTACCATAAATGAGGTAATCTTGCATCTTGGTTTCCATGTGTGAAACATTACATGAGCTAACGCAGCTGCAGCACTGCTTGCTGGATATTAGTAGACTTTATTTGGACATAAAGTTTATACTGAACTGCTTTAAATATTTGTGCTAAAACTGGTAGTGCTGCTTTTTTAATGTGTTTTATATGACACTGACGGATGCCAAATTTCACAAAGCAATGTAAGAATGTATAGTGGATTTCTGCTTTGTACCCCATTGTTCTCAATAATGGAGATTCCAGAGTTGAAATAAAATTAATGACAAGATTTTTAATTTATGTTCAGTTAGTGTTTCAGGGACTGGTTCATATTAAGTATACAGAGGAACAGTAGCTTCCTAGCATACTGTAGCAGTCCTAAAAACAGGCACGTTCTGTCCAAAATCTGGATTTGGAATTTGAAATGACACATGCGGGTTGTGAGAATACAGAGAGAGAAAGTTGATTTCTGCTCAGTGTTCAAAGGAACATGTAAAGATTTTTCCATAGTTTAGTTTTACCTACCAAAATCCTTGAATCATCGTGTTTTTTAAAAGTCTATGATTTTAGCATCTATGGCCGTATTCTTTTTACTTAATTAAAAATATTGCACATTTTCAGTTTATGTAGCTAGTTAGGAAGGTGAAAGCTGTAATACACAGTAAGCTATAAAGTACGTCAGCGTATTTTGCTAACTCTAGTATTAACACTTGCATGTAATTTCTTGGTTTGAACTTAATTTACATTCTTTTTTATAAGTCAGAATAAGGGACGTCTGTATGAAGTACATTCAAAAAGACACTAAAAATTATTTTGTATGATTAAGTATGTAAAAGAAATACTAAAGAAATGGATGTGTATATATATATATTTTATAAGCAACTTTAAAAGGGCTTCCTCCTGCTGAGTACGTGTTCTGACGATCTCCAACATCTCATGCTTTTCTCAAAATAGAATTGGAAATGATTGTTATAACTTCTTTCTAAGATAACATCTGTTTCATTATGGAAGTTCATCTTTGTAGCACTCACCTGGAGAAAGAAACCGGTTGTTCAATGAGCAGCGGGATTGCTGAAACCTGGTTTCCTACATACGTGTGTCCTTTGCTTCTCATCCTTCATCCCTTAGCGGTAACTTCAGCTGCTCCCCAGAATTCCTTATCACACTGCAACTGCAGAAGCACCGCTGCTTTTGGTGGCTGCCAATGACCTGGCCAGTGTGCGTGTGCTGCCTCGCCAGATACAACCAAACGGATATTAAGGATACGTACTCCCTGCCTTGCCCTTGGTGGGGGTATCTGTTTATCCCTTTTGCCTGTATCTGACCACGAATTTTCTGAAAAGCTGTAGAAATGGAAATATCTTTGAGACTTTTACCCGTCTTTCAAATCTGCTTGAAATAAGCCAGAGATTTCCATGTTACTAAGGGAGGAATGGACAAACAGGTGATCTGACAAGGAACTTAGCACTTAAGGCTTATTTTCTTAGGGAACAGAGCTAAAAATCAAATCTGAATTCAGTATTTTAAGCCCTTACGGTCCCTACATAAGCTGAACTCAGCACACAAGCTTTAAACCATCATTCTCAGGAGTTTTACAAGTGGATTTGTACCAGTACTTGAATCGTTCTTTGTCGTTTTTATTTGTTTGTTTCTTAATTGATTTTTTTACTTGTATGATGGATATTATGGACATTTTTGTTTGTGTGTAAATTATATAGTTTCTTACAGTAATTTTGCTCCTTACGTGAATTAGTCATTACGATGTGTCTAATTAGAGGGATGTGGAGTTATTTTGTGCAGTTGGAAAAAAAAGACTGTATGGCATGGTTTTGATTTTGTTTTGCCAGAGTCCAAACTTAGGAATTTTCTAAAGGGGAAGTCTTTGGGATTTAGATATTAAAACAGGAGAGGCTTGCTGTACGTATGGAATTAATGAAGTCCTTTATAACAGAAACAAGTTTTTTGAATTCTAACTATTGGTAATATTTGCATTTAATACCCCTGTGTGTGCTGAGATTAACGTAAGGCTTAATGTAAACTTAGTTGCTTGTTTTCATATTTTTATTAATTATGTGCTTTTTACTAGGTGTATTAAACAGTTTGTTTCCCTTGAGTGGTCCAGCAGCTGTAAGGCCTTTGAAAATGTTCGTTAGTGTACGTCTCACTCAATATAACGTGAACCCCCCACTGTTTTATGTAGAAGGATCTTTAGGTTATATAGTGAAGTTAGTCTACAATCTCTTTTTACTTGTAGTTTCCAGTAAACTTTGTCTTTGAGGTTTTTCCATTTTTAATCTCCAATAAACCAGACTTTCTCACTTTAAATTTTGCCATAGTTTGTGTTTTTCCTTAAGCTGTTGCTCTTGAAATTGTTAGTTTGCAGGAGTCTAAGCTTTTATCATTTATTAGTTTCTAAAGCAATTTTCTAATTCTGTGGATAAAAGGTTGAAAATGTGAACTGTGAAGCCTCAAATCTTCCTAGGCAAATAAAAATTACACCATATTTTGAGGTCCAAAATTTTTGATAATGAGTTTCAACTCTTAACTCTTGCGTAACTGGAAAGAATGAATTGTGGCTTTGGGGGGCTGGCAGCGTAGCCCCTCTCCTTCCTACTCCTGGTTTCCTTGTGTGAACTTACTGAAGGCACAAAGGTCTCTGTCTTCTCTTCCTCCCTCTTCCCCGCTCCCGAGATCGCAGTTACTGGTCAGACGGGATTTGTGCCTGACAGAGGATACCATGTTGTGCTGGATTTACCCAGTTAGGCAGACACTGTCGCCTTTTGTCCCTGGTAATTCTGCAAGTTCCTGGTCTGCCTCATTTGAAGGCTTTTTGCTGCGTGCTTTTGTATTGCCCACAAAAGTTTGTGCAGAAATAAGTAATAAGCATCACATTATAATGTTATTATCTAGTGGCAATGAAATAACTGGAAAACAAACACTGAAACACAAGGCAGCTGATGAATTTTCTGTCCATAACCGAGTCACAAGCTTTTAAGAATCTCTTTTCTACAAGCACCTTTATTTTGACTTTTGTGCATAGAGTGTGATAGTGAATTTCTTACGTATATGCTCTTCTCAGGACCAATAAGATAATTGCAATACTTAAAAAAAAATTACTACAAGTTGATTTTAAGAAGCTTTTATATTTTAGTCTTTCTAGTCTTCCAATGTCCAGGAAAATATTTTATCAACATTTTAACTTTCAATTTTGTCAAATAGGAAACCATACTTTTTTAACTGTCATCATGTCTTGGTGATCATGATTTCTTCCACTTATGCACTTTCATTTTTGCAGCTAAAAATTTTTATTATCTTCCTCTCTATCTGTGTGTGTGTGTACACACTAAGCTGAACATTTTCTTCGCAAGTTTTTAGTATTGCCAATAATAGTACACTAAAAATTTCATTTCAGCTCACAACAATAGGGCTTTTCATATGTAATTTGAAGGATAAATCAGTAATTATGCATTTAATTGGCTAATAAATCATAGCACATTTCCCTTATTTCTGTAGTGCTATGCTAAATCTTTGTAATGTGGCCTGGTGTATTTTTGTAAAAAAAAAAACTAAATGGCTTGTTTAGTGTATGTACAGTGCACGAGTGACAGAAACATGTAAAGCCTTCTACGGTGTTCACTGTCTTATATGAGAAGTTCCTGTGATTACATGCCTGGGGATTTTATGAATGTAGATTTGAAAGGAGGTATGGAAGTTTTAGATTTTACACTATATCAAAAAACCACACAATAGAACTTTTTCAAATACAAGCATTTGTGATCCTGATTGTTCTAGTATAAATTCTCAGTTTTTTATGATTAATTGTGTTAATTTTCAACGTGGCTATTTAGACGTGATTTTTTTGTTTGTTTTTTTTTTAAGTTAGTGAACAGGATTTATTTAAATGCTTTAAAATTTGAGAAATGTTTTAGGAAGCCGAATTTCTGCCTGTCATTTCCATTAACACTGCAGGTTATGATACTTCAGTATTTCTAGTTTTCCTTTCCTAATGAGTTAGGGCATGGGGTCATTTGATATGTTTGTTCTCATTTAGAGGTTGAAATTTTCCAAAAATATTTCATTAATAAAATAACATCAACATTGCCACAATTAAAAGATGAATACAGACCATGTATGAATGAAATGTAGAAACCTTTTTCTAAGTCTCTTGTTGCCTGTGGAAAGGCAGTGGACATTTTATTGTTTGCATGTGAGGAAACTGGAGAGGGTGGTTGTTTCAATAAAAATAGGGATTAATGTAGCTGATTTACAAGAATTTAAGGCATGAATTACATTAAATTATACACCCAGCAAATTCTGTCATCTCAGTGGCAAGGCCGTTACGTAAAGACATTGAAAGTTTTCCTTGATTACACTTTCAGGAGCAGTTAAGCAGTGTTTCCAGATTCCTCTGTATATGTACATGTATGCAAACCAAATTTAACTGGGTTTTTAGTTTTTGTAAGAAGGGGAATAGTGAATATAGCTCATGGTGATTCCAGTCCAGCATCCTGTATGCTTTCGTTTGTAACGTCAAAACGGTTGTGGATAGTGCAAGTTATTGTCTAGCGGATTGTATGCATTAGGACAAGTGGTGAATCCCGACTTCATCTAAAAGATTTCTGAGTTAGATGGAATTTTTCTGTGTATGTATTTCCGTGGCACTTGATCGCTGGAATAGACTCTCAGTGTTGCTATAATAGAGGTTTGTTTTGAGAGAGAAAGGAAAGGTTTTTTTTTAATCTAAAACTTCACAATGAGTTATTTTATAAAGCAATTTACAACATTTTCTAGGTGGAGTGACAATAGCAAGATTTATGTTAATATAGAACAATGTTTCCAAACAGATTTTAGTATGTGTGTGTGCACGCTAAGAGAAGTAGTAGAACACAATCTATTATTACATTTCATTAAAAAATATCCACCTGCATCGGGTGGCTGCATAGACGTCCATTACTTTGATGTTTTGTTTATTTATAAAATGTTCGCTTGAATTTACTGACATCCTGGGGGGAAAAAAAAAGAGTATTTGGAGAACTGGGGGCATTGTAAACTGCGGGACTGATAAATGATTGCTAGTATTACATTAATAAACATTTGGAATATTCTGCATTAAGGTTGATGTACTCAACCAGTACTATTCGCCCTCTGTGCCACTCCCTGAAGTAAATACAGCAATAACTCAGTAGGACCAGCCAGAGAAGTTCATTTTGCTTTGGATCATTTTGTACTAAGCAAGCATACCCTGTCTAATCATTGTGGGGCAAGAACTCTCTTGTCAGCTTGTCACAGAAAAAAAACATTTTTCAAATGTGACTATTTGCGGTCATTGCAGGTGTTTCTTGTAACAATAATGAAGTAGAGAATAAGACTAAGGTAAGGTTCTTTCCAAGGAGCGCTACCTATTTTTTGATTCTCACAGTTTTCTAAATCATTTATTCCAAACTCGACTGTAGTTGAAGGGCAAATGTGTAACTGAATCTGGAATTGAAACCCAAACATTTGATTAAATAAAATGGTAACTTCCTGAATCTTCTTCAACGAGGGTGTAAGGAAAAACAATCTCCCCACATTCAGTTATCCCATACATCATTATGGAAACATATGTGGCTTTGGTAATTTTGGAGCGTAGAGCAAAAAAAGACATTTCTATTCAGAAATACAGTCCACCACAGTCATAAGTAACCAAGTCTTATAATCTTCCTAATGAATGGTTTGATGAATAACTGTTTTCCATTTGCCCACTATACCAGTCCTGAAATTGTCCCATCACCACCAATTTATTTTATACGGGCATAGTATTATATTGTGTTGTATTTTGTTACAATACGGTGGAAGAGAAGTGTGAAGAGAGTGGGAGTCAATCATTAAGATACACATTTTAAGCTAAGATCGGGTCTGTTCTTTGATTAACAAGACTGAAGTAACATTTATACATAGTATACTCTTACATTTTGATTGTATTTCTGGTTCCTTTTCTTTACTTGTGAGCTAGAAGTTCTTGGCAAAGCTGAATATACAAAATAAATATAAACCACACTGCAAGGATGGGTCCTTCAGAGAGCAGGAGAGAGAGAGAGAGGAGAAAATGATTTAATGCAATAATGATTTTAGCTATACACAGGCATCCCTTTTTTGTCTCGATTTGTTAAATTACCTGACGTCTGCATGTGTAATTTAAACAAAATTTTGTTCTCTAGTCTTTCTTCCTTTTGAGCTATCTTCTCAAGGAGAAGGATGATAAATGGAAACATAAACATAGCATGAGAATGTGAACTAGTTCCCAAACATTTCAGTGGTTTTTATAAACAACTGGTCATTGTTACCTTTTGCTGGATTACAGTTTCCTTTAGAACAACAGTGCTCTTCAGCTGCATTACAAAGTTGATTCTAAATGTTTTCGCATAGTTGCTTAAAGGCTTTAATGTTTAAATAATGGTTATATAATTATACATTGTTTAAACAATTAGCTTTTAAGTCTAGCAATAAGCTCCCTTTTTATACACATACTACCAAAAATGATAATGAAACTGCATTTTAAAGATATGAGCTGACCTCAGAGTGAGCAACGATAGTTTAGGGACATTTATTTCAATTTTAAAGTTTAGTTTTTAACATGCTCATGTTCATTTTGGACATGAATAGTGATTCCTGCCGTTCTCCTTGGTCCCCCTGTGAACACAGACATGGTTGGCAGCAACTTTTTCTCCCTCTGAACCCTGTTTTCAGCATTCCTTGTGCATTGTGTGCCCTCTTCTCTACCATACGAAGTGCCAGCTCGCATCTCGCTGGTCCACACAGGCACAAGGGGTTGTCTGAGGCTTGAACCAGTGTGCCTCGGAGGGGTAGGATTAACATCACAGCCTGTAAGTTGTCCCCTCAGCCATGGTGGCAGCTGTTGATTTATGTTTTGAAACAATCCAAATAACAACAGTTGACCCAATAAATTAAGATGCTGCTTAGTATTTTAACTTTTAAACAGTCTCCTAATATTTTAGGTCCACTATTTTTGCTTCAGTCATGATTTGATTGCCTTTTTAAAATAACATAGAATGGCATTTTTAATCTTCTTGAACTGCATTCATACAGTGATTAAATTAGGAATTTTTTAGACGTATAATAGTTTAATACGGTAGCAGAAACTCCAAGGATAAAAAAAATCACTCTTCAAAAGTTAAATACATTTTATCTATTTTATAGGAGCATTTCAGAAATCATATTTTATACCCGAACTACATTTTAATTTTAGATGCTGTACATCTTTAATGACTTTCTAATTTATACAATTTTTGTTTCATTGTCAAAACATTTAATTATATCATGTCTTGAAGGTGTAAAGCTGTCAAATAAATCAGAGGCTCAGTATAAACATTTGGTGAATTGCTTCTGCTACCATACTGTAGTTGTTACTGGGCAGTTAGTGGAACTTTTTTAAAGCATTTACTCAGCAGGTACAGGACAACACTGGTACAATGAATTGCTGATTGCTTGTAAAACAGCAGGTAGTAATGCCCTCACTCTTTGTAATTCTGCTTTGTAAAATAAAGTGGCAAGATAGCGTGGCAGAGAAAGCCAGTGTGCAGCGAATATGTTTCCTGCCTAAGGGCTGCTGGAGATTGCCAATTCTATTTCCAAAAAAAATGTGAAATTGTTGCTGTTTTCCATGGTGCAAAAACCGAAGCTCCCACCGCTAAGAGGGAATGAACCGCATCTACGCTTCAGAAAATTTGGCAACACGGGCATGAAAAATAGAAAATGCAAAGGCTGGATTTCTTTATGAAGGCCTTAATAGTTGTATTTAAAAAAAAAAGAAACAAAACAAACCAACCAAAAAAAAAGCAGCCAAAACAACAAACCGACAACTTGCAGGTGTCTTTAAAAATGTTTAAACATCCTATGAAAAGTCTTCTTTTAACCAATATTTTGTTCTGGTGTTAATACGTACTACAGGCTCCCCAAAGTGGGGTTTGGATGAAGTAAATTAGTTCTACTTTGAAGCTTTTCTTTTCTCCCCCTTTCAGAATGAATGGGGAGGCCCTTGAATGAAAGCTGCTTTTCATTAGTGCCACCACATACCTATTTGAAAGGAAGAGCTCTTTTAGCACATACAAACACTGGAGTAAAGGAAAGCTTCCTTTTTCTACCAGAAGACCATCGGCTAAACAGCTCCTAGCTTCTCTTTCCAGTCAGGTGGTTTCCAATCAGAGTTAATTACTCCAGTCATTTATTCTAATCACCCTCTTCGTATGGCCAGCAGTACTCTGTCACGGGGTGGCATCGTTTGAAGCCAGTTAGGTTTGAAAGCCACTGCAGGGTACTTGAGGCTCATTAGCGAGGCCTCTCCATGCCTGGCTGTGGATATGCTCCCTGATTAACTCCCCGTGCCCCCTCCCCTCCTCCCGCCCCAATTAACTCTTGCCTTGCTGCTTGCCTTTTGCTTGCGCGGAGGGGGGAAGGAGCGGCCGGGGACGGCTGCCGTCTGCGGGCGCCTGGGAGCCGCCTCCGGCTCCTGAGAAAACCCAAGAGGGTTCCGCGGGGTGCGGAAAAAGCGCTTTTTTTTTTTTTTTTTTTTTTTTTTCTCCTTGCAAGGAACGAGCGACTGCGGCAGCGATATTCTGCGGGGCTCTCCCGCTGCGGGATCTGCCCCCCCCCCCCACCCTCCCGGGGCTGCCCGGCCGTGTTGTCCCGTCCCGTCCCGTCCCGTCCCGTCCCGTCCCGTCCCCCCCTAGGCTGCCCGCCGAGGGGAGGGATGGGGCTGGCCCCTGGCATGTACCTCGGCATGAGGCCGGTTGCGTTCTTAATGTGCCTTCTTTTTTTCCTCTTTCCTTTCCAAATCCTACAAAAGAAGAAAAAAAAAAAAAAAGGTTTCATTGCTGTTCGGCATATACCTGGCATTAAAAAAAAAAAAAAAAAAAAACAAAAAACAAACCAAAACAAACGAAAAAACCCCACCAAAAAAAAACCACTGAAAAACCACCAAAAAACCCCCCCCCAAACCCAAAACAACCCCCCCAAAACGGTAGCTTGTCCTCCAAACTGAAGGACAGAGTTGAAAATCCAGACTTCTTTTTAAAAACGGTGTAAATTTGCCTTATGCTCTGCCGATGGGGGAACTTCAGGCTTAGGTTATAGCACTTGGACTCGGTATCTAAAGCCCTTGCTTGCAGTAACTGCTCCGTTGTGTGCTGGTGATGGTGAGGAACTCTGGGGACCTGCAGCTTTCCTGGGTAGGGTCAGGCCGGTGTGGTTCTCAACAGCCCCGACTTTTGAGGCAAGGACTTGATATTGTCCTTGGGCTCACCTTACTCTGGGTAAGAAAGCCTGCAGGCCCCAGATATGGGATTTTTATTTAAAAAAACCCGACTACTAGTTTTACTCTCGGTCAGCCTATGTATTTTTAGTAGAATGTTATTTGATTAAAACCTTGTAATTCGGTTATTACCACTTAAAACATTGCGCAACATTGTGTTTGTTTTGGGGGTTGTATTTTTTTTTAAACTTGTTATTTTTCCATACTGGGAAGTGAAGTCATAAATAGTTGCTTGCTTGTGTGCCCTCTAAAGAGCAAGTGCTGTCTCCGGGAGTTCAGCCTCTGAATTAAATAGTTATTTGGAACATGGGAGTTAAATACTGTTTCATTGCAGAATATTTTTATTTTATTTCTAAATGTTGGGGGGTTTTAGGGCGTGTTCTTTGAAGAAAAAAATAATATTGTTGATAGAAGGGAGAATTCTAGGGTTTTCTATCATCTTATTTAGCTTATAACTGGAAAAAATTAATTCATTAAAATGTAATAACTGACCATATGCTTTTTCAGCATGTAACTTCTGAATGTTAATACTATCCATCTCCTACGTCCTTCCCACTAACACGGTTCATGGCAGAGTAATATAAAGGTTATGAAAAGTTTGCTCTCAACTGGCTACGGGATGTCTGTTGCACTTGGAGGTGTTTATGCCTCGATTTCCTGACCATGCTCAATATACTCAATATATCACTTGTCTTTCTGCGTACAGCTGTCATAGGGGAAATTTGAAGCAGTTTAGGTGAAAGACAGGAATAAAATCTAGAAGAAATTAAACTATCTACAAGAAAGCGTTATGAGCAAAACTAGTTGAAACTCAACATGCAATGCTTGATGAAATTAGAATAAAAAAAGAGAGATTTTGCATTTTCTAAGGATGGACATTTTAAGAAGTAATTTACAAATATAGTCCGTTTTCAGTTTGATTTCTTTCAAGCATTGAACCAGACTCCTAAGAGCTCTCTGTTCTGTTACAAATTCCAGCACTAGCCAAACTGCTCCCAGGGAGCGGGAGACAGCCCAGGAGATCCACTGGGACAGGGCACGACAAACAGTCAAGAGTGGGGCAGTGTTCTTAATCAGGAGACTGTGGAAGTTCTTGTCCTGGGGTATTTGATAGAAGGTGAGCCGCCCTGAACACCAGTTCGTCTGGATCCTGACTTCCTGGTTGCTTGCTTAGCAAATGTGCCAGAGCAAGATGTTAAATGAGAACCTGCTGTGTTTGGGCAAGTTTGCAAAGAGCACTTCATTTTCCAAATGGTATCTTCCACAAATCTGATTTTTCTCTTAGATGCTGAATATAGAAACTGATAACGTCCTTGATGCACAACTTCTCCCTTTCTCTGTCGTTTTTAAAGTCAAATAACGATCTTTGTCATTCCAGTTAAATGCCAGTTTTAAGGAGTCTGATGTTCTTGCCAAACATAGCTTGTATTGTCATCCCAAGCAACCACTCAGAATGTCTTTCTAAAAGATCACGGCTTCACTGTTCATAATCATGGCAGGGAAGCAAATCCAGGCTTATCTGTGCGTGTTAGCCCCGGAGTGGGTTGCACATTTGTGCCACGTGATGATATAGCGCTGTTTCCTATTTTTGTAACTGTTTGATTTATTCAGATGTGGTACTCTAATTGCCTTTGTAAATCTTGTGTTCTGTTCTCCAAAAGCTCTTGACTGCTTCCTACTCTGTGAATTAGCAGACAAGTCAAATGACAAGATTGAAATGACTTGTCTGCCTGACTTGCATCTAAAGTGTGTTTTAAATTTTAAATTCCTTGACCTTTTGTCATACCATTTCCTAATCTTAAACAAATTTTTCTAGAACATTTTTTTTCCCAGAACTGGCTTCAAAGACAAATTAGATTAGTCTCTACAACTCTTCTAAGATGTTTGCTTGTGCTGTTTCCAGTGATTTGAAGACCATGTGTTTGCAACCATTTCTGTCTCCTCTTACATGCATACTAATACTTGTTGATCATCACAGTTCTTGTGAATTGCAGATACGACTGACACATCAAAGCACAGTATAAATGCTGCAAGCTGTTGAAACGGAGTGCAAAAATAAAGCAGCAGTTGACTTTTGGGGCTTACAGAGTAAATCAGAAGGAAGAAATGTAACAGCGGTTTAGATGTAAAATATGTTAAAAAAAATCATGAGTTTGTCCCAGTTTGGTGTATTGTGCTGTCACGAACCAGACACTATATGTAGGCTTAAACTTTAATTTGAGGATTAAATGGGATGGTAGTACCCAACCTGATACTTAACATGAAAGCTGTTTCAAGTGTAGTTTCGTCTGTGTTCACATAAACATTTTTTGCATTTTGATCATGCGAGTTCAGTTAATGTTGCAGATATTTTCTAAAACTTCACGACCTACACTGCATTCACTAAGTTTCACATTACAGTACAATTATGTATTCATTCAGTGTAAGCAAGCTAAAACCCCACCACTGGGTATGTGTACTCTAATCATAACACTTCCCTGAATTTCAGAGTTTGGCCTGTTTCTAGCTTTGGTGAAAAAGCTTATTCAACCTCAAAGCAAATTTTACATGGTTTAAAGTTTTGTAGTGTGTGTTTTGCACTTCTCTCTTAACGGGAAAGAATCCGTAACCTAAAAATGTGAATCACTGTTTACCATGACAAATGCCCTTTCAGAAGTGTGTAGTACTCTGACCTTTCCGTTTGTCTTTGGCTAATGCTTGACATTCGGAAGCAACTCTCATCATGTTGACAAGGCTCAAGGAGATGCCACGCAGAAGTCCCTTGGCTGGAAGTATGCTAGTTAGCTGAAGTGTTAGAAGCAGTGTACCTGTATTAACCTTCTGAGAGGAAAGTTACATTAACTTGGCAGCACGGGATGCTGACACGATTGCACAGCTTCCCTGCCAGCTCGGGCAGCTCGATCAGCGCCCAACACTGCAGCGTGAAATACAGTCGTATCTTGGGGGATTTTGGTGTTTGGTGGATTTTTTTTGTTTTGTTTTGTTTTGTTTTAACACAAAGCTTCATTTAAACTAATTTGACTGAGCCAACTGTCAGCTGTGTGGTTAACAGCCTGTGCTTCCATGGGTAATAGATTCCAGATCCAGGCTGTCAGTCTTCATGCAAACAAGTGCTGGAGGAACTGGGAGAGCAATTGTTGAATTTCAGGGAGGAGGGAGCTTCCTGCCTCCTTTTGGTGCTGTGTCTGAGGATTTTCAAAAGGGATTTTCATTCACTGTCGTGGCCTCAGGATGTTGCTGACTCTTCTGGAGGAGAGAATCCTCTAACAACGTAGCAGACATTTTAAATGTGGACAAAAAATGCAGGGGCGTGGGGTGGGGGGAGGTGGAAATGGCGGAGAAATCAGCAACGCCTTGTGGTGTTATAAATACTTGCTTTTAGCTGTATCTGTAGTAATAAATGGTTATGGTCTAACCAGTCGTGGTTAGATTTTCTGTGTGTCTCTGGGGAAGGACAAATACAAGTCACATACGTCGGTATTATTACAGTTACGGGTAATGATAGCCATTTGTGTGGTTCCACAACTGTAATTAATTATGGCTTTTATGTATTATTTTTCATGTAGGGGAATTTAATAAAGACCTCCTGATCATTTTTGTTCCTATCACAATTCTTCTGAGAAGAAATCAAACAATTAGGAAGGGGCCATTCTTGGTATGCCTTTTGAAAAGCATCTGTTGGTTTGTGGAGCTAGTTGGCTGAGACAGGTTTTGCCCACTCTTTTTTTTCAATGGGGAAGTTAGTGTTGTCACAACCATGACCGGTGGACCATATGAACAAGTGAGGTAAGCCAACATGTGAATTTGTAGTTCATTAACTGTTGAGTACTGGTGTGCACGCTCAAGGAAAAGGATATACCAATTACATTCACTGGGGGCAAATCAGCCCCTATTCAGTGTGTGGCATTGTAACTACACTGCTTTGGGACCCGTGTTGGCTTTATTTAACCTGTTTTCAGTTTCTCTACACTGTAGGGTCATCTTTAGAAGTTTGTGTTTTTAAGTTTAGCTCTCCAAATGTTCTAACAGCCGTATGCTTGTGTTGTCTTCTAAGCCTGAAAGCCAGAGTGCTTTACTTCACCTTTCTGAGTTGTTCTACTATGAAGGCTGTGGAATTGCTCACAGGAGTAAAGATAAACATCTGTGTAAATGTTTTCACTGTTGGCACCTAAGGTAGATGTCTAAACTTTGAAACTAAATGACAAAAATGCAACATTTGGTCTGTTTATCCATATACTGTACATGGAAAATTGTAGCAATTTTGCCTTAAAATATTGCTCGCAAATTTGCAGATTATCATGGATATACTACGAAATATTTTTTTAAGGGTGATCACTGCCCTTTATGGAAAGAGTAGCTAAGAACTCTCCAAGGCAAGTTTCCATATTCAGCTAAATCTTTTCTTCCTGGCACCTAATGATAGACATTTCAGTTGAGATTAAAGCGAATTTCAAAGGAAATGTAGCTTTCATTTTATAAAATACATAACAGCTGTCTGACTTATCCATTTAAACTACAAAATAACAGTTGCAGAGTGAATATAGAAATCACCAAAAGATGCAAGAGTGCTCGAGATTTTTAGCTAAACATGCTACTAACTCACTGTTATTTTGGTAATAAGTACATAAATTCAGGTAGGAGTTTGAGTCACTAGATTCCAAAATATTTTTCTTTGTTTATGTGCTGCTTAGGTAGAATATACCTTGCCACAAGATTCTTTTTCTTTAAGTTACACCATTACACAAAGTTTCTCTTTTGTCATTAGTTATTGTTAGATACAGAGAAGTAGAAGGAGCAGAGGAAGGGAAGTTTATCTTCCAGAGATCTCCTTTGTCTGAGCTTCTTCTCAGATTGTTGATATCCTTTGTTCTATAAGATCAGACATCTTCAGTAAAGCATCTGAGTTAAATCTTTTTATTAAGATTATATTTTCCAGAGTTCTTTTTCTGTTTTATGCTGGTATTGGTAACCGAGTAGAGAAATAAAGCAAAATGCTAACTTTGGTTATAACAGTAATGAAGAATACACCGGCAGTGCACTTCTGGAACACACACAAAAAAAGGAAAAATGAGATAGTTCTTATAATGTAAGCTGTAAAGTAACTGTACACTTTCTGGAGTATTTCATGTTTAAAACAAATTGCAAAATACAGTAAATAAAACTGTATGCATTTGCTTGGAACATTCATTTAGCAAGTTAGAAACCACCAAGCATGTAAACAATTTTGATGTCCATTTTGTCTTTTTGAAATTTGCATTACCTCATGCAGAACTCAGAGTTTTCTCCTTAGTACGTCCGCTGTCCTCTTCCTCCTCCTCCTGATATCTTCAAGGCAGGCTTGAGTTCAATATCTTTCTAATAGCTTTCTATACTTTTTTTTTTTTTTGTCCTTTCTCAGATGTCTACCCATGTGATCAAATAGTGTTGCTGGTGAAAGTGCGTTTGGTAATTTACTTTTAAATACTGGTGGTTACTGAGAAACCTCAAAAGATAAAGCCAGCACTTCAAGAGTTAATATGTTATTAGGAGGACAGGAAATCTGGCAACTATTGCAGAAACTAGACCTAATGGTGCACACAAACAATTTGTCAGTCTTGGTAAATGTGAATAGCTTTCTGCAAAGTGGCTGCTTTTGCTTTGTTTGAACAGCCTAAACTTTTCCTTTTTGGACTTTAAATCTTAGAAGTGAAATGTGATCCACATATTGAATCAAAATAATTTAATTCAAAACATATTTTGATTGGAACAAGGTTGACATGGAAAGAAACTCTAGAATAAAAAAAAAAAAAAGTTGAAAGGACTTTCTATCATATATTTAGCAGGAAAATTTGAAACAGTTCTAATTAGGCTGAAAAAAACAGCCTTCTTCATTGTAACTTACAAAGGTCATATATCAATGTTAAGGCAGCATTACCAACTTGTGTCTGAAAGCCTGCACATGCAAACATAATTCCAGTTGTTTGGTTCTGTTGGTTTTGTTGGTTTTTTTTGGTTTTTTTTTTTAAATGTACATGCACGCAATACTTCCAAGCCCGAAGATGTACTTAGTTTAAAGTAGCTACCTGGTACTGCAGTTATGCCGGGTGCTTTGTTGTGTTCAAGAGGAGTGTTTTTCACATTGAATTTGTGTTTGTGCTAAAAGTGTGTGAAATCCTAATTCGTGCTTTTCTGTTCATACGTAAATGTTTTTGAAATGGTATGTAAAAAAAGAGGCTCAATTATTTTAAGTGTTTCAAAGGAAATTGCTTACTTCAAAGAGGAATTAAAATATTTGGCCCATTAAAGGTAATAGGCAATTATTTGTACTTGACATTTGTAATTTCTTACTTGCCGATGTAGTATATTCCTTGGTGTTTTTTGCTTTTTTTTTTTTAATTGAGTGAATAGGAAAGATTATTCAGGTAGGAGAAGCAGTTTTGGTTTCTCATCAAACTTTCTACTTTTATTTTAACTATATAAAACACATTTTGTATACATTGGACTTCTGTCTTTCAGATAAGAGTTACAAACACGCTTTATGCTGTGCTTCAAAGATTGCTTTAATCAGCGTAGGAATAAGGCAAGCGAGTCTGTGGTCTATTTCTGAATAGCTTGATAAAGAATAAATATCTACGCTGGTGAAAAGAAATACAGTTAATCTTTTCATCTGATTTCAGCATTTGAACATCCCAATCTCAAGCACAGTATATATTCCTTTTTAATAGACATAATTTCTTATGCTATATGTCATTACATAATCTAAACCAGAGAGAAAAGTAGAGGGCAAAAGCCAATAGTAGTCACTTTAAAGATACAAATCTTGATTCCAAGGGTATAATCTTGTTTGGGAAAATATATCACAATAAATGGATAGAGTATTTATACTGGAAAAAGGAAAAATCTTTCCTAACCTGCTAGTTTTATGTTTTTGTTGTTCCCACCATGTTTTACCAAATCATTTGTATTGGTATTAGATTGATAATAGTTTTCGGTTGCTAGCAGGAAATTAGTCTCCGTTCATTCCTTTCAGAACACAAAGCAGAAAAAGATGCACATAAAATAAGGAATTTCAGAGTCCTTCCTGAAGTAGTTTTGGTTGCATGCGTAGTGACATCAGATTGTGTGTTGGAAAAATATTTATGAATAAACAAAAATTTCCTTGTATGAGCAAAGCTTCAATTTGTTGACGTGTCTGAAGCGTTTCTACCTTGGGAATGGAGAAATGAAAGTTACTAATAGGTGTTTGTGTTTGACATCTGTATACTGTACTTTTTAGCATATCTCAAGTGCTTTAGTCTCTGCCTAATAGATCTCATTAAAGAAACAGATATCAGCCCCAAGACAGTTTGTCAAAGTTAATATGAGTCCCTGTGGACAGAATTGACAATTTGTGTGTGACTTCACGTGACGGTCTTTCCATGGTCTTGTTTGATCCTTTAACAATTGGACATGAGTCACTGATTTATTTTACAATAACTCAATAGGATTGAATATTACTGTATTATGCTGGACATTTTAGAGGATTTTCTTGTTTTGCACGTTTTCCTCAGAGCATGCAGTAAATGATGTACTTGGTCTGCTGTGGGAGTGCTAACAATTGATTGGTTTGCTTTAAGAGCAGCATGGGAAGGATGTTAGTATCCCATCGCTGCATGCCGTATTTAACTTGAGCCTTAATGAGCACTGGCTGTCCTAGATGCTTAAGTAATCCTAAATGCTTAGCATTCGATACCCTTGGTTTAGTTTTGCAAGAGGTAAATGCTAGCAGTAACATTTTTTAATAAAAAAAAAAAAAACCTCCTTTTTAAAACTGTGCAGTTACACAAATTGGAACTTTTTCACTTCTCAGATTTTTTTTTTAAGGAGTACCCATGTTTAAATAATATGTACCAGTGTGGCTGTAACGTGCGTCACACGTACTGGTACATTGTATTGTTTTCCTTGAAAGTCTACTTTATTTTTTAATCATTATGCAGACTGTTAACTATTGTTCCTCCATTGATCGTGTCATAGCGTAAGCAATTCCCTCCAACCAAGAGCTTAACTGTGAACCTGAAATGACAGGCAAGCTTACTTAGCCTTTGAATTTGTGTGCTACGTTTGGTCTGTCCTTCAGGGTCCGGGGTATTGGTGCTGACTGTAGTCATTTTTCATTTAGCCCTTTTATTTGTGATTTGGCAAAGAGGAAAGAAGATATAAATGGCCTAATGTGAGGGGAAAAAAAAAAAAAGAAGAAGAAAATGATATACTTTTGAATCTGTATAAATCACAAGTATAAATAATTTTAAACTTGAAAAAGAGAAGTAAATTCAGGATGGGTCCCAACCATTCCATGAAAAGGCAAAGAGTGTGTTTTAGTTTTGCTTTTTTAAGAAAAAGTCAGATTAATATATCTCTTAATCTGAGTAGATTGCAGAGTGATATTCCTTTAGTAATTCATGTCCAAATGCTTTGTGAGGGTAATATGACCCTTCAGAAATCTAGCTTTTGAAGAAAAGCAAAATGTGAACAGCCTCTGCACATACTAAATATATATATATATATATATGTAAAATCACCAGTTCTTAACACTATTTTTCCTGACATTAAATAGTTGTAATGATAACAGTAAGTATATTCTAGGGTTAAATTTTTTTTTGCAGGATAGCAAGAAAATTAATTCCTATCATTGTCGTTTGCTGAGCCCTGTAGAATTTTATGGCTGCACATTGTAGTATTATGGACACTCATGAGACTCCTGACTGGTTTTATCTTATTAAACAATTTTGAAATCATTAATTTTTAATTGGCCTGCTTGTGGTTTTTTATAGTTTTAATTGTGTGTCTGTGTCTAAATGTTGGCTTGTTTTTTTTTTTAATTTAAAAAAAAAAAAGGAAAAAGTAAGAAAGGAAAAGTCCTGTCTAAGCATATATGTTCTAAGGTATTTCCATATGATCATCCAAAGAGGTAATATACTGTGTGGTAATTCGTTTTAAAGAATGCTTTCAACAATTCCGTAGCTGGGATTCCTGATAAAAATAATAATAAAAAAAGAATGATATTATGTTGAAGATATGTACAGGTCTTTTCTTGATTGAAAGTTCTAATTAAGTGAATCGAGGAAAATTAACTGAAATTAGCTGTCAGAAAGTCACATTTAAATGAGTGATGATCTGGTGTGGCAGTAAACATTTAAATGATATAAATTGCCATTTAAGTGTATGGTTTAATGTTTGTCATGCATTAATATGACATGAGACTGCAGTGACAATCAAGCAGCTTGCTCTAATTTGAACATATTTAGGGCTTTTGTGTGGAGTGCACCACACAAATTAAGACAATTGCTGTTTTTATGTGTCAATTTAAATGTTGTTTTCAGGCATCGGTTAATGAAACAAACCCATCATTTTTGTGTGCAAATTGCAGAGTGATTTCCTCGGTTTTCAGATTAATTTTAACTTCCTCTGCTCAAAATTAGGAATTCCCTTTACAAGGGAAATGCCATTTGTTTGGTTAGATGAAGAGAGTATCAGGCTTTGTTATGTTGTTTCATTTGCTCATTCAAAGAAGAAATACATTAGATCCTCTGTATAAAATAGAGAAAGCAAATCCTTCTAGTGATTGAATCTAGATGAATTAACTCTTTAGATGACAATGACTTTTAAGTTATCTTTTACTGTATTTGTACTGCATCTAATACCATTATGGAGAGATTCATTATTGTTTGGATGCTTTTGTCTTGGGGATTGGGTTGTAACTGGATAACATCTTCAGAAAAGTGGCTTAATCATTCAGCATAGTACTGTTTCTGTATAGGTTGTATACGAGATATATACAAGAAATGCACAAAATTAATAGCACGTTGATATTCCAGCATGTTAAATAATTTGTACCCTAACATCCCTAGTTAGTTCAGTTTCCCCGAGTCTATCAATCTTCTCTCTGTCTGTCAGAATCAGATTATCATGCTGTTATTATTCACCGTGCAGATCACACAGAAAAGCACAATTTCACCTGGAGAGTTCATAAACACATAGCCCGGCTGTCCATAAATGCAGAACTGCTTTTTTTCTTATTCCCGCTATTATAGTTTAAAAAGCCAGGTCTTCTGGTCAGCGGGAAGTAGAGCAGGGCATGAGACTGGCATCTATCCCAGGACCCACCTTTATTTTGGATAGATTGTCTAAAATGCTATTATGAATTCTGTACTTAGACTTCTTAAGGTAATTTTGTGCACTCTTCAAAAAATGCTCCATCTACCACTAAATGATGACTATCTGGCAAACTCAAGTTTATATATTTTGTGTGTGGTTTTTTTACAGGCATTAGAAAGTGAGTTTGTTTCCTGCCAGCTTCACCAGTGGATTGACCTGATTTTTGGCTACAAACAGCAAGGGCCGGAGGCTGTTAGGTCCCTGAATGTATTCTACTATTTGACTTATGAAGGAGCTGTTAATTTAAGTTCAATAACGGATCCCGTATTGAGAGAGGTAAGTTTGTACTTTAAATATAGGAAAGGAAAATCTTTGTTGACCACTGCAGTGTTGAAAGTGTAAAGACTCCACGTTGTTCAAATCTCTGTGTTCTCTTGCGGTTTGGCTACAGGCCAGTCAAATGCAAGGTGCCCGAACCAGTCGTCACAGCGTGCAAAATTAAGAGAACAAGCATGCAAGTTGTTCTTAAACTTTGTGCACCTGGATTCAGCACAAACTGGGTGCCAATATAAAACTAAATGTTCAAGGATTGCTTCAGTTGCCGAGGGCAGTCATTTTGTTCACTAATACTGGATCTTAATGGCAGAAGACAGTGAGCCACCTTGATTAGGCTTGCACTTTTGAATTTACTTTTGCATTTTTAACAACTTTCTTTTAATACAATTCTGCATATGTAGTACATGTCAAACACCATAGTTTTGTATCTTCTATTATTTTTATTTGGCTTGCTATTGCATTAATAATAACTTGTCCTGTATTTTTTATACGCAAAAGTAAATATTTAAGCATTGGAAAGATCAGTAGTCTCACTCAGACCCAGGACCATTCAGAAAAATCTGTTTGCTAAAGTATCCCTTAGGATATTGTGGGCTTAACGGCTCCTCTCTCCTCCATCTAAGCAGCTGTATTTTTTAAAAAAGGGGAGGCATGGTGGGTGAGTAAAACAGATTTTTGATTGGTTTTACATCCTCTGTTCAGGCAATATATTGGTATCAAGTATAGCTGAAAGTATATTAATTATAGAATAAATGTAACTGGTACTTTGTTTTAAATATTCCGAGTCTCTGAGAACAAAGTAATATGAATGCTACCAAAAATTTTATTTAAAAGGGTGGCTAGATGTATACCAACAGGGAATATATGTGTAAACTGAAAGAAAACAAGAAGGAAGACATTTCTCCTTACAAATATTAGGTTTGAGGTTCACTGCGGAATTCTAGGCTAATCCTAATTGAAGTATTTGTTATTTATTGCTTATTGAAAGAAAGTCTGAGATAAGCAATTATTATTTTAAATAATACTTTTTTTTTTCTCTGTATGTACTGGCCATCTTACTGTTTGGGGCACCATGACAGCCCCTGTAGAGAAAGTCACATCAACGCTATGGGTTGTAGCTGGCTTGTGGGCGCAGTGGGAAGGTTTGGGGGGTGTGCAGGGCATGTAGGGGTACACAAAAACTGGCTTAAGTACCAAGAGTGATGGCTGGATGTCGTCATTACATGGGTTGCCGTCAGTCTGCAGGCTGCATCTTGGTCTGCTTTGAGCTAAAATATAGATGTTGCACATAAATACATTTAATTGAGCTAAGAGAAGAGATACTTGGCTTTTAAGAAAAAACGTCCTCATCTGAGTTTGAAAGAGTTATGACCCAAAAGTACTAGATGTTCACCTGTCATGTTTTCATTTCATTGGTAATGTTTGTCCACTCTACACTGACAAAGAAATAGTCTTCCTTGTAAGAGTATTTATTATACTCTTGAAGTGCTAGGCTTAAGTGTGAGCTGAAAAATAGACCAGGCATTGTGTGCAATTTGTTCTTAATTTTGGTATTAAATGAACCATCATTGAACTATTGTTTACGAAACTCATAATTGAAGTAATACTAATCAAAATAGTAGTCTCCCACACACAATTTTTATGTACTTTTTAATTTTTCTGGAACATTTCTATTATCAATTTAACTGTGATTTGTTCCACTTGTGTTGTAGCCTGAAGAAAAGTAATTTAAGACCAGGGAAGTTACAAATCTGTCAGGAAGCGTGGATCATCTCAGTTAGAGAGGCATTCACTTTGTACTTCTATAAATACATTAATATATTTTGTTACCAAATCTTTGGAATTTGTCATGTTTTTATTGTACTTCACTACAACGTTTCTTATTTTTGGGTTGTTCTATGCTGCCTGAAGTGAGTGGCATATAAAAAGGAAAAGAGGAGAGGGAGAATAGATAGCAGTGTTGTTGAGTTCATAATAATGGAGTAGCTTAGCAGCAGCAGAATTTTGAAATGCTACTGATGGTGTCAAAAATACATGCTGATGAATGCAGGCAGCAGAATGAATGGTATCTGGTGGCACTTTCGTTCTGAGTTACTTGAAGATTGGTCCAATGGAATATTTTTACTTAGTATTTTTAAGGAGATCAGTAAAACAGTAAAAAGATTCCTTGTTTGTTAGGTATCCCTTGCTATTTACATCTATTTTGTAAAGCATAATTTTGTACGATGTAAATGTGTATATATAATTTGAAATGGTACATACTATCAGCTCTGATATGATATTGACAGTGCAGAGATTTAATGACTGTCATCACCAATGGTGAGTTATTCTGTTTTTACTTATGAGTGGAGATGAAAGTAATAAAAAATCTGTTTGTGTGTATATCTGTGTGCATACTCATTCTATATCCATGTGCTAAATGAATTTATCATGCACCTTTGACAGCCTCACCTTCTTCCTGCTTCCTAATCCATCTCCCTGAGGACCTGCGCTAACGTTGTGTACTGCCGAGCAGCTTCAATCAGCATTTATTTTTCTCCTTCAGTCAGCTTGGCAGGAAATATTACTTCTTTTCTCTACCAAATTCCTGGTTAGAGGCCAAATGAGTTTCTGATCTGGACAATTAACAGTATTTTTAGGCAGGCAGGGCACCTCAGATTTAATATCTGTTTATTAGGCAACTATTAAATTACTCTTGATTTCTTGGTTTCAGAAAGGATGCGTTCGGCTTTCCCCTCTCGATAAGGTTCAGGGTTTGGGTCTTTAAACCTTGACAGTTGTAGCAGAAAATATATTTTTATTTTCCAACCTAAAATAAGGAGAAGCTTCTGTATACTCTGAGAGTTCCAAGTTACTGAGGCTTTTAGGTATCATATGGAAGTAATAGCATGTGCTTAAACCAGGGCAATTCTTCCACATAGATGGTCTATGCTAAGTCTGGACCATATCGGTAATGAGAAGCCTCTGATGCACATGTTTCTGAAGTATCTTCACAGATATATGTATGGATATTGGTGACCTAACTCATCAGGAGAGGCCACACACAGAATAATAGTGGAAGGAACTGAGGAGTGGAGGGGTTTAGGTTAATGCAGAATTTCCTTAGGTCTCCTAAATGGCTCCAACTGGCACCTTTATTTTTATAGGCAGTCAGGTTATATATATTACAAGAAGGAAGCACTCGTCTAGGAAGGAAAACTACTTGATTAAAACCATATTCCACCTTTCTTTTTTTTTAAACCGAAAATGTAGAACTTTTACATCCTCTCATACTCCTGTGAACAATTTTTTCCTGCCGTTCTTTCTGCCTATGGGAATAAAGGAAGTAAAGTATTTTGAAAGGACCTGACTGCTATAATAGAAAATTTTAAACTAAAATGCAAACCATGGGCCACATGCTACCTTTTGGCAGATAAACCCTGGGGAGTGCAAAGCTTGCATAATTCAAAGGCAAATCCCAGGGGGAGGGGAGTAGATCAAGAGAGCAGGGTCTGAGCCGCAGCCAGTGGGGGAAGGGAACTGCAACCAGGAGAAGCAGAGCAAGAGATCCTGTATAGCTGCTGGCATATCTGTGCACTACTCGTCCCTGCAGAGACCATTCCTTCATCCTCTTCTTTTTTCCTTGAGCCATTTTAGCAGCTTTGTCATTGACTCGGATCCTTGTGTGTCTTGCTAAAGGAGGTTACAACTGCGGAGGGAAGTTGCTGCTCAGTTGACAAGCAGTAAATATCACATCTCTTTCTGGTGGAAAATACGGTATTTGCCAGCAGAGGTGGGTGTGCTATATGACTGCCTTCTGTTGACTCATTCTTAAACACGATGTTTTGATCTGTGGAACTCCCGGTCACAAGATCTGCCATGGAAGGGCTTTTTTGTTGCCTGTGTGGAAGAGGCAAGGAGTCACAGGAGCATAGATAAATGTCATCCAACCGTGCTGGAGAGAATTCACAGGACCTTCTTATCACAAATTCTGCTCTCTTTTCGCAATGGCTGTCCAAGAATGAGGGGGAAAAAAAAAAAAGTAGACTTAGATCTAAGCCATTCAGACAAGCAACTGATTAAAAAGCAAAGCACAATCCATAGAAAATAATTTGTATCTTGGACTGTTTTCTGCATATTCCATTAGTGTTTTGGTCAGAAGAATAGAAATTCCTGTTGTCTCTAACATAGTGTGACAAAGGATGATCAAGAATCTGGGATGCACTCAGAGCTCCATTTCTTCACTGATACCCCTACGTAGCTAATGTAAACACTGGATAAGTGTAAAGAAAATAGATGAAGTTAATAGCAGGAGGGCAAAATATTACTTGGAGAATTTGTCACTGATTTACTACAGGAACCCCTGAACCTCAAGAAGCGTACGAAATTTTGTACGTGCTTATCAAAAAGCACCTAACTATATTCTTCAAACAAGTTTTAAAATATCATCTGATATGATCTTTGTAGGCAGTAATTAAGGAAGACTGATGATCTGAAAATTAGCAATAATGGTTCAAAAAATACGAGAATATGTCCCGTCCAGTTAATACCCCACATACTTTGATTAAGTGATTTGCTTTCAGCCTTAGATGATTCAGTTGGTTTGTACTTCTTCCTTTGAAGAGAAGGTGCCTTTTTGTTACATGAAGGTAGTCTGTTTAACATTAGGAAGCACAGCTTTCTCCATTCTATCGGCACCTTTCTTTCTACTGTTGTATTTTATTTCCATATGAACTGAAGAGTTTCAAAAATTGTGAAGAATCAGCTTGGACATAGCATTTGGTATGTTATTTGAATGTGCCACTTCTGATTATATAAAGAGAGGAAAATTCTTTTATTTTCAGTTTTAAGGCATATGGGATAAATTATTTTATGGGTAATAGCTTTTAAATGTTGCCCAAGATTAATAGCTTTGGGTAAGTTTTATGCATCTTAGACCTGTCTCTTATGAGTCTAATTTTATTTTTAAATATTTACAGTTTGAGAGACTTCTGTGCTTTCCAAAAGAAGTTACAAGGATGTTTAGTTTACATGACCCCAGTTTCATGACAGCAGTAGCAGATCTGATATCTTATCCCAGAGAAAGCATTTTTGGCCTCTCTTTTAGCTGTGTTCATGGTGGGAGTTAATAGCATATTTCAGCTCTAACTCAGCTGGAGAACTCTGACAGCAGTGAATCTTTCACAATGTATAAACACGATTTGTATTTATAGCATAGTTAACATTTACTAAATAGTTGGGAAAACGATCAGTCTGTTTTTAGCAGGTTGGGCAACAGTCTTTGTTGTGGCTGCGATGAGTTTTAAAAAGTGCGATAAAGTGATTATAAAATACTGTCACAGAGCAGTAAATTTAGATGTGCTGAATTCAGTAAGTAATGAATTCACGCAGGCAAAATTCAAAGTACTGTAGGAACAATCTTTGAATTGTCTCTGGCCAGAAGTGTGTTGCACAGATGGCATGCTTGACGTTGTACAGCACAGTGTGAAAAGCCACGTAAGCGTTGAGGATTGGTCTAGTTTTGATTGCAAATCTGTGTTAAAATACCATTATACGGAACCAGAATTAAGAATATATTTAAAGGAAGCCTACAGATTTCACCGCTAATGAGAGGTGCACTTGTCAACTGCAACCGAAGTGGTGCCCTGTTTTTTTCCTGGGAAGGTATGCAGAGCAGAATTGCGTAGCGAAGCCAGGGCCTCTGATGCTGTTGTGGGTGGGCAGGTACCACTACTGCGTGAAATCTGCTTGTCTGGGCGTCGGGGCTTTCCTGTGAAAAGATGAGTATTTGCTTCTAGTAAAAGGAGCATTAAAGGAACAGGAGCGCCATTCCTGTGACCAGTTCATATCATTTACCTATTAATTCTTACATCTCCGCTCACACTGTGACCTATCTGTGGTGTTGGAGTAAGCAGGCAAAATGAGTGTAAGCTGTGATATCTGATATTTGTGGCCCTTCTTTGATTCCATTCAGCCCAGAGTTTGACATGACGAATGGGAGTTTATTGCCCTTTGTCTTAACTTATGTATTTACTACAGCGCTTAGAAACAGACAGAAAAGTATTCATCTAGGTTTCTATCCAGAAAAATGTTTGACCTGAGTGTTCTCTTTTGTTCTTTGTTACAGAATAGCTTCTAATTTTAGCTGGTGCTTCTGCTTCTCTATCCTGCAGGAAAAAGAATGATATTTCAGAGTTCATTAAAGTAGGACTGACATGCCTGATGTGTAAGGATTAAAAAAATAAAAATCAAACAACTGCTTTGTCTGGAGGTAGTAAAGCTTTTTGGAAGGAGGTAACTCATGTAAATTAGTTCTTCAGCTCTGAGTGCTTTTTTTTTTCCCCCAGCCCCTGATTGAAATTCAAAGGATAGAAATTTTCAGCACAGTCAGTTCCCTCACCTCTTCTTGCTTGACCTGTCTTGTGGATCTATCAGAGGCAGAGAGGCCTTGAGACCCCCTGGGCTCTTTACATTTTCATTCGTGCCTGGCTGGTCAGTCTTAGATAGCTGACATATTTGTTGGCCAGCATGAAATAAGAAAGAGTAATCAAAAGTTAAACACGGGATGGAAAAAAGTGATGTTCATAATCCTTCAAAAATAACTTTTCTGAATAGAAAGTATTTCTGGTTTTTAACTTTTTCTTTTCCATATGTGGAAAGGATGAGATATACTAGTGTATAATAGCTACGGTTACCATACACTACGTCATTTAGCCCGGAATCAAACATAGAAGTGAACAGGCTACAAAAATTTCATTATATTTTGTGTCATCACCATGCTTCAATTATTTGCAGGCTCTTTATGCAGTCCAAACAATATCTCTATTGGCTTTCACAGCAGTTAGGAAAACAAAAATTTTTGTTTTCGTGTGTTTTCATTGTATTTGCTCATTGCAGCCTCGGGTGTCTGGCTCATTAATGTTCCCACTGTGTCTGCAGATGTGGTGTGGTATTTACCTACCAAACTATATTATATTAGTTATTAGTTATATTTGAACAGTGGCTGCTTCTTGAGTGAGAAAGTTTGCGGTCGTGCCGAAGGTGCTTTTCATCAAGTAGTGTCTAAAAATGAAGTCTCAGGTAAACGTTACAAAGTGATAACAAAAAGTTCATTCATTGCAGTAGAAGAATCTGAGGTAATATTGTACCCATACCTTGAAAAGAGCTGGTTTGATCTTGCAGGTAGTAGCTATGACTTAGTTGATATAAATTTATTTCTTAGCTTAGCAAAATGAGTTATTTGTTTCTGTTTAACAGTTGTTGCAGATTCTGAAAGGTGATCACACATGCCAGTTTAAAGACCTTTAAATGTTGGATTTTTATATCAGTGTATTAACCTCCTTCAGAGTGAAATGTTCTATTTTAATGAAGTTTTTTTTATTTAATAAGTAGAGATGGCATCAAAGTTGAAGAAATCCCATGGAATGCTAACAGATTGGAACTGAGTGCTTTTTTCCAGAGGAAGAAGTTTTATATCAGAAAATTTGGAGCCAGCTAAGTAGCAAGTAGACTGTGTGAAGGTAGCAAGTTTTAAAGATTATGTTTAGGTACTTAGAGGAGTGAATGAATAATGCCAGAAATTGTTGAAGTTTCAAGGTATTGCACATGGCAATGCCACTGCTTTCTATGTGATTAAATGAAACCAATGAGTTGCTCTCTTGAAATCTTCAGCTGCCATAGTGAAGAGAGACACGAAGCGATTTTGGTTTTGGTGCTCAAATAAAATTGAGACTGTTATATTTTTAAAAACTAGCCCTAGAGCTGCTTAGGGTTTTGCTTGTACTGAATCCAGTTTTATTTGCAGGTCTTTAAATTCATCTTAACTTTCTTTTTAGGCTGTTTTCCCTTGTTATTTTGTCAGTCTCTTTGAAGTACTACCAGACCTGTTTTTCTAGTTTAGTGTTTTTATCTGCTTCTTTCCAGTAGCCAAAGATTTAGGTGTTTTGAATGAGCACATCAGTGCTCCAGACAGAGATACTGTTTGAAATTATCCATGAACCCAGTGCCTCTGAACATTATTGAGTGACATTTGTTTCTGTTGGTTGTGTCTGCTCTGACTAACTGGTTTCTTTCAGATTGGCAGCTGGGATTACGCTGCAGTACATGGACAGCTGCGTGAACTGGAGATTGCAGCCAGGCCGTGCTATGCCTCTGTTTAATATGCCTGGAATGTATATATTCAGATTGGAGCAACTTGCATGGCCCTGAGGGGGATCTATTTGTATTCTCACAAACTGTGATTACTTCCTGTTTTACTTTAATGACTGCCATGTAATTGTCCTACTGATTTGTCTGGACAAAAAGACTTCATTTTTCTTCTTTTCTTCTTTATTCTCACAGAAAATTTCTTAATGCAGTTAATGGGTTAGTGGTTTTGTTTTTAAAGGTGTGGTGGGAGGTATCCTATGCTGTGCTTCCTTCTACACTTTTCTGTGATGCGAACAGAAGAAAGTATTATTCATAGATTGAATCGCGAATAGCTTGAGGAAAAAGAATCCTGTGTAGGGTAACCCTTGCCCTTCCAGGTGTCTATAGTGGTTTGGATTTAATGAATATGAGTGATGAGAATAGTAACCAACTTCCAAACAGACAACTGCGGTATTTTGAGCAGACAGAAGGAACTGAAATTAGGGGCGGAAAAAAATAATAATAAAGAAAAAAATTATACAACAGATGTGTTTCTTGCAAGGAAGCTACGAGGAAGGAAGAAAAAAACACCCTTTGTTTCATTTACATTTGATGGCTTTTATTTCTACATTTTTATGTTGTTTTCTTGTGTAATGAGGCATACTCAGTTTTGTTACATATATCTCTAATGCATTGCAGCAGGCAAAGGTTGTGCACTTTCTACTTCATACCAACTCGCTAGTGTACTCTAGTAATGTCCCCCTCTGCAGGTTGTTGACAGAATTTCTGCTTATGCTTCAGGTCTGAAGCCATAAACCTGTGTTACTTGAGTTGAAGTAGTGACTGCATTAGTGGGCTGCAACGGGCATCGTTTACACTCCGCTTGGTTAGCAGAGGGTATATCACAAGCAATTTGCAGGCGTGTTTAATGATACCTAGAGAACAGTATGTAACTCTTGGTCTTGTGGTATCTTTTCTTTAGTATTTCTTCTCTCCTTGCTCCCTTCCCTCCCATGCCATTTGTTAGATTTCAAAGCTAGTGTAGGCAATTTTCTTTAAACCGGTATGATAAGTGAATAGTACAATGATAAAGCAAAAAAATTGAAGTGATTCAATATAAAGGGGTTGATTTGCGAAGTCAAAACAAGAGAGAGGTTTTTCTGGTTTGGCATGAAGAAATTAGGCTGCTCATTTTATTTTTAAAACAGCGGATGGGAGTGTGTGAATTTATGATACTAACATTTGAGTGCTGTATTTTTTCCCTGGGTCAAGTGTAGTGCAATATCCCCAGGGCAGGTGTACAGTCAGTGAGCATATACATTGCCTGTGTCAGAAAAGCATTTTGCCCATTTTTCACTATCTTGATCTAGAGGGGATTGTTATGAAACACGGGGAGATGATGCTGCAAAGAGCTTCTCTTCTATAATCTTTAACCTGTTTTCAGCCATTTTATCTAATTGTTATGAATCGTGCTTGTTCTCTGGCTAGTGTTATCTGTGTCTCTGTAGTCCGTGAGGAATTTAACTAAGAATCTTAGCATAGGACTGTAAGTGACTATCTGGTCAGAAGAGGTTTTCTGATCACTTGTTATCAGAGCTTGATTTTAATCACTGTCCCATGGGGAAAGGAGCTAGGCAGTTGGCTGCTAAGCCATTCAGCTTCGCTGTCTGAGGGGAAACCTGTCAAATATTCTACGTTCTCTGGTGCTGTAAAGCAACATCTGGGTGGAAGGAGAGGGAAAGCAAGTAATCATAATTACATATCGCTCAAGCCAATAGAAATCACTGAGGAACATGTGTGTAAACCTTTTTGAATATTGAAAAGTGAGGTAGGAGCAGCAGAGAGCCAAAGTAATTATTTTTGCATGGGCTGTTATTTTCTGGACATAAATACTGGGCAGAAAGGTGGAGGATGAACCCAAAGCATTTTCTGTCCCTAACACGTATGCTGAAAGAAATAAGTATTACAGTGCATGATCTTATTTCACCTGGGTTTTCAAATGTTTGGCGAATAAATCTTAACAGATTTGAGAAGTAACTGGAAATACTTTGGTGTAGATCTGTAAAGGCACGTTGACTGAAAGTAGCCTCTTCGTAGCGAACGGTGAGGTTGTAGCTTGTCGTGCGTTCAGACCGAGGCGTGCGTTTTAGCATGGGTATGCTGTACTGTTAGACTTTTCAGACAATTTGGTGTTTTGTGTCTGGGCAGGCATGATGAAAGCAGCTCTGAGCTAGTCTCTTTAAGGGTCTTTAAATCTAGAGTTAAATGGTGTATGTCTTGCCTTTTAACTATATAGGCCTTCATTTCAGGATTGGAGTTCAAAACTGGAGACCGTTTCATTCTTTCTCTGTGACACTCACTGCAGTTCCCCCTCCACCCGCCCTCCCTCATATTTAATTTTATAGTTCTTTCAGACATAAACATGAAAAAAAAGCAATTTTGACTTAGTTTCTGAGTGTTGCTGCAAAGAAAAGTAACAAACATCTGTTTTTACCTTAACTGCATCCATATGTTCAACCTCCCCATCACCCTCCTTCCCAAAAAATTTACAGCCGTATTTGGTGGGTACTGCATGCTGTTGAATTAACTTTCTTCACAGTTAGATTAGAGGGTAAATTCAGAGACTGAAAATATCCATAGTAAGCAGTGGCCAAAAGCTACATTATAGCTAAGCCAAGATTTTCCCTCTTCCTCTTTTAATTTACTTCCCTATTCCCCTTCCTTTCCCACCCCCGAAGAAAAGAGGAGATGATCAGGAGACTCTTTTAGGAACAGGTTATTGTGATAATCGGATAAATGTTAACTTGTGAAATTTGCTTATGGCTTTCATACTTACAATTTAATTAGCATTCAAAATATCTTGTTTATCATATAAGTATGTGGTTTGACATGCATACTGTGTGGATTATTGGAAAGGGTTAGTTACCTTGTTTCGTTTTATTACTTCTTGTTGTAGCATCTGGAACAATTCTGGCTTTACCAAAGTTTTGGTTTTGTAGAGGATTAACAGGAAGAAGGCTATTTTACTGAGATATTTGAGAAGCAGTGAAACAAAATGTTGAATGATATTGTCTTTTATTTTATGGTATGCAGCATGCTTGCAGAGATAAGAGTTTGTGGAACTAAAGATCCCTTTCAAACAAAGGTTATTCCTTTCCAGTTACATACGGCCTTTAATAGATGTGAAACTAGTTGTGCAATTTCCTAAATATTTCTGCCTACCATAATCTAAATGGTTGTATGCTCCAGAGGGATTCAGCAATGTGAGAACACATGCCCTTCCTCTGCCACTAGAAGAAGCTGGTCTTAGTAAGACCAACTGATGCTAATAATACATTTTTCAAGAAAATAAAGTTAGAAGTTGGGCTATAATTTGTTAGAAAGTGAGTTGATGACTTCTTGATTGATGGTCATTTTACTGTATATTCTCAGGTAAGTGGTAGGTTGTTTTCTTCAAAGGAGATACTAATTATCTCTCTGAGGAAAAGAATCCCTGCTCCTAGCTGATTTTCTTTGACAGGTTGAACAAAAGTCTGAGTGACATCTGGTGGCTAAAGTGCCCTGTATTTCTCTTTCTATTGTTATGTAAATTGAGAGAAGGGGGATTGATTCTGGCTCCACCATCACATGTTTCTGCTGAGAGAGGGCGGTCATCTTGCATCCTTCTGTATGTGATCGTCAGAACATGGAGTTGACATCTGGATTGACTTTGAATACAATCTAGGAGAAGCAAGGAATCATTTGGGGCTGCTAGTACACTCTCTTGGTCATAATTAGGAAACATTGAAGCTAAGCTAAATAAAGAAATCTACTTTTTTTCTTGCTAATTAAAAGGAATGCAAAAGAGTTTTATGCTGAAGTCTAACCACTATGTCTAGATGTAATTGTCCAAGTGTTGTTGCCTTTACTCAACAGTTTTTCAAGTTTCTCTTGAATCTCTGAAGATGTCAGTAAAGAGGACACAGATACCAATATCTGTGTCTTTATGTACTGTTTTGATGTTTTATGAAACCTTGTTAGCTGTGGTAGGACATGATCTGAATGTAAATTTTTCCCAGTTCTGTTGGCTAAAAGGGAAAGATTGTGTCAGGGGGCTCTTGTAATCCTGGAAATATAGGCTCTTGTATTTTTTTGAAGGACCAGATGGAACCTAATGAGTCTAAAAGACTTGTTTGTGCCGGAATTGTAAATCCCAAACTCAAGCTAGATCGTAAACATCGATGTAGAAACTGTCTGTTAAAGACTGAAAATGGAGAATTTGTGGTCCTCTAAGGCAGTCTTTGGCAAAATCATTGTCCCACTGGTCAGCAGTTTCATCAGTTCTGACAGAACACTGTGGGAAAACAGGCAGTGACTATCTACTTGTGGGTTGAGGAGAATATTTTATACTTGTTTTTAATATCCCAGGGGGATTCTCTTCTGCACTGAGGGTGGGTGGGAGACAAATAGCTGTTCCGCTGCTGCTGTTGTGTGGTCTAGGAGTGTGATAATGATGAGCATCATGTATGTGAGTAAGCAGTGCCTCTTTCAGTTTTTATGTTCCTGGAAGGTTGTGAGCTCCTCTGAGATCTGGACTGTGGAAAGTAATATTCTGATTGCTGATCTTTCATTGATTAAAGCAATTATAACATGTGATTTTTGTTCTACGTCAGTTTGGGCGGCTGTTATCATGAATATATTTGAAACGCTCTTCATCGGTATGTGGTACCTTGTGTTTAATTTTCCCCTTCTTAGTACTGGCGCTATGTAAGAGAGTATAGCTTGTAGAGGTAGCATTGGGAATTAAAGGACACAGCAGATTTCATGGCTAAGAAAAAATTCTGACTCCCTTTAAATGCTGAATGTGGGCTATTTGGGAATGGGAGTTTCTATATTGATCATAAGTCGATATATAAAGAAGATAACAAATCTGAAGCTTATTATTTCCTCGTTTTATCTATTCTATTTTCAGCTCTGAAAGAAATGCATGGGGGTTGTGCTTCAAGAATATTTTATTAATTTTGAATAATATATTGGATATATATTTTCTAGGAAATAAATACTAGATCCTGTAGACTGTAGGTTTGCCCTGAAGATTTTAACAAGCACAGAATAACTGACATCCAGGACTGTCTGCATTCTGCTCCTCCTGTGTTCTTCTGGTTCTACCCTCAATGCAATGCAGAATTCCCATTTGCTAGTAAAAATATTCCACTCAATCTGCAAGTAAATGTAGGCAAATCTTTTTAATCTGGTTGTTTCAAAAGTAACAGCTTTTTGTGGAGAGGGTAGAGCTGCTGACCAGTATGCTGTTGCTTTGTTAATGCTCATGTCTTAAGGGACCTCAAATTCTATGCCCTTGTGATTCCCTTGATATCTCGAGTCACAAAAACCCAGATTTGAATTTTAATGTAGCATGTCTCGTCACTAGGAAGGGGACTCTGATGGTCTTACTGAGCTTTAGTATTTCACAAATCTCGTATTGCTGTTCCTCAAAAAGTACTCATTGAATCACAGTGTTTGTATGTCAGATTTCAGCCAGCTTTTTGATAAAGTTACTTATTCACCAGTTCTTTGAAGATTAAGATGCTTCCCAGAGTGGACAAGAGTGTTAGAATCTGTCCATAGAGTAATCACAACTCCTGTTCTGGTGAGTTCAGCTGTTTCAAAAGCCCTGCCAAATGTAATAAGGTCAAGTGTTTTGGATGACATGTTTCCTATCAGAGGATGATTATTTTTGATGATCTTAAGGCCTCAGGTGCATTCTACTTTTGGTTTCGTTATTTCTGTAACAGGAGAACATTGTGTGTCCTAGTAACAACCTTTATTATCTATGTAAAACCTTTATTATTATGTAAAAATAGTTGTTTGTAAGAATAAGATCAACGTAAGTGTTATTCCATTGTCCCAAAAATTTTAATGGTTGATACAAGAGGAAGTATAAGTGTAAGGAGTATAAGTGTAACGATCTCTGAGAGAAAAACATCGTGTTCCTATAGCTAAAAAGTGGCTCGTGGTTTTGTGTTTCAGCATCTGAGTATCCCATTTAAAACACTTCTTTCTAGGGCCTGATTTTCAGGACTTCTTTTGAAAGTAGGACTTGCTAATGCCTCAGCTTAGGTACTCAGCATCACTAGACACTTTTGAGAATGTAAAGCTCGATGCATCATGCAACACAGAAACTAAAGTATCGGCCCATATTGCAATCTGTTAGCCCACAGGAAATGCAAGGTAATTTTGCTTAGTTTAGCTCACTGTGAAAGAGATTTAACCTATGATGAATGATTTAAGATTTTCTGTAGTATTAGCCTGTTTCTGTGGATAGTGTAGGGGCCTGCCTGACAAGAAATAACTCGTTGAATTTTGGCTACTTGATTTTATCTTTAAACCAATGGGCCCATAGGTGGCAACATGGAAAACTAGTTGGCGTAAGTTCACACATTTCATAATAATTATTTTTAAGAAACCACTAAGCATGTGGTGGTATTTTCATACATGCCCTATGAAGAAAGTGATAAAGCATGTTGCTGAAGATACAGAGAAACTTTTTAAAAAATTTCGTTGCCTTATATCTTCACGTTCTCCTTTAGCTGCATTCCATATTAGTCTTGCTGTCGGTAGTTTAATGCATCCTAAAGTTGTTGCTCTTTTTGAATAAAAATGAAAATAAGAAAAAATCTTTGTGTTGCTTTCGTTGTAATTATTGCTGTAAAACTAATCAATGGAGTTTAAATAGAAAGTAGAACACTCTTAATACCTCTAGAAACTTTTTAAAAATTAACTTTTTTTTCTGAGTTATGGTACAAACAGGATAAGCCAGTGTTAGAAAGGAAAAATGAAGCCAATAAAGAGGGTTTCTGATTATAATAGCTGGTTTCTGTTTAATATCATTGAGCAGGATGAGGTTTTGCAGAGTTTCTCATGGAAATAGCATCCACAGTACTAAAATGATTACCTCATTCTTAGTACCAGTGCCAAGCACTTAGCCCCACAGTGAACACACGGGGTTGATTTTCAACATGAAACAAGCCAGAAGTGTGGAATGACATTTTCAGGTGACAGTTATGGTTCTATTGCCTGTAATTAGCACCTCTTAACATGCAAACCTGCCTGTGCCTTTTCCAGGCTGTTGAAGCTCAAATACGAAGTTTTGGACAGACCCCTTCCCAACTGCTCATAGAACCACATCCTCCAAGAAGTTCTGCCATGCAGGTGGTAAGTACCATGTTAACTCTTTGTGACCTGCCGTTTTGTTCACTTCCTTTGCTATCTTAAGGTTACAGAACTGGCCACTTCGCTTTGCTTTTATGTGGTCATGCAATAGTGTTATTAAAAACAGCAGATGAGTTATGATTTCGTAGGACTGGGAGCGTATGCAGCGCTTAACTATTGTTTTATTTATTGCTGAAATCAATTGTATTGATTTCTAGTACAGCCCTTTTTTGTCAGTGTAATCTAAGAACACTTCATCAGTTGATTTTGTTAATACCATACCTGTACAGGTGAGAGCCCGTCATCATGGAGACAATTTAGTTAATCTTTGGCAGATTCCCCAAGAAGAATGGATTTAGGAGGTGGAACTTCCTTGTCTTTTCCCCTAGGCATAGGTTTTCCCCTAAAACCAGGATTACTAGGAATTCATGAGCTGAAACTTACATAGCAAAGAATGTGACTAAATGTGTTTTGCAGTAAAGCTAGGGTGATAAAATCCAGGCAGTGAGCATTAACATGCTTTCCCTTTTACCTCTACTGTGTCTAATATAATTTTATTATACAAACTATTATTTCATTACTGATTACTTTCCATATCATGTTGTGTGCAGTCCTTGGGTCTAAAATATCATTTGTGTTGTCATAGATCCAGAACTAAGTATGTTAAGTGATACTCTGACAAGTGGAGCAAATGGTCTGCTAATTCACAAGTTTTTTCAGAAGGTTACACTCCCTTATTGTTAAGATGGACATTTTACACTGAAATATAAAAAAGACATTTTCTTCCTGTATGTTCTGTAAGACATATGTCCCAAGCAGAATAGTGTTATTAGAGTAAAAACATATCTGAAGTGCAAAAAGTTTTGGAAAGATTACACAACGATGTGAAATGTTTCCAAAGTAGCTTACAAACCTTGTGATGGGAGTCTAAGAAATGCAAACTTTCTTGTCAAATTGAGCTACTAGCCTTTCTGAAATACGCCGTGTGTTGTACGTGAGACTTGCTCAGCTGAGCGTCCCCCCGGTCCCCCCCAACCCGTTCTGCAGCCAGTACATACTACACTTGGATAGCTGTGGTGTAGACATGCTCCTGCCCTGGGATCCCATGTACTGGATGGACAGAGCTTCTTGTGGGACCTCCCACGTAGGGTCCCAGGGCTGCAGACCACTGCAGTGACTTGTGTGTGCAACCCTTGGGGCTCTCTCTGTCAGAAGAGCCCTGTTAACAGGGATGTTGGGGAGCCCAAGTGCCCTCATCGTACAGCTACACTCCATATGTGTGTCCGTCTGTCATGGTGCCATGCATTAGGCACTTGCCCTAATTTAGAGGGATTTGTTTCAGGAAGAGGAGGAACTTGAGAAGTTGATTGTTGACGTGTTTGTCAGACCCATTGTTATATAAATAGATTTGATGCCAGGAAGCAGTTTGTGTGGTTTTATCATATTTTTCATGATGGTGAATTACTGAAGATTTAGTATGTAATGGAAGAAGTTAAATTCTACGAAGCTAACTGTTTCTAACTCCTGTTTTTTTCTGGGGCTGAGGCACACACAGAGAGAAACCCCTTAGTTCGCCACTGGCTTTGACCAGTTTTGTGGTTATTAATACATGATTTTATAATAGCACTATATTAAGTGTTTTTAAAAGTAATATTCCTGGAGCTGAAATACAATAAGGATGTTTTTCCTGTCACCATTTTGAATTATTTCTAGTTGTACTATTTACTGAGTTTTCTGTTTTCATGCGTGTGTGTGCATGTATGCATGAATACAGCCGAATTGAAAGCTACCACGTGCTGTGTTAAGTGCACAAGCCATAATATACACCAGGTGTAGTAATTAGCAGTCACACGAAGGCTGCCTATTTGTCTGGTTTTGCTGCTGTTGCTGTATCCCCTTGTGTTTTCAACCATCAGATAGCTGGATTTAATTGAGGCCACATCAGATGAGGCATTACTGACACCTTTAATTGAATGAGCATCCAGGGAGGATTAACTCATAATATTGATTGGCTTTTAGCCACTTGCTCAGAAGGGTGTCTGGGTAGCTTATTAGTTGCTTTTATTTACACCTTTATGCAAAGACTGTAAATAGGAATTCATAGAGCAATATGTTTTTCTAAGTACTCTTAATAACTTTTTAAAAAGGAGTGATAATAAAAATGCAAATGTATTTAATTTTTTTATTAGTTCTGTATAAATATACATTAAATGTATGCACTTACATACACATATATGTAATGAAATATTGCAGATGGAAAATAGCCAAGAACACTTCATTAGTGTTCTAATTCAGTTATTAGAAATTTACAAATACTAGAGCAATATGGCTGCTGGTGACTGGGATGGTTGTATTTCTACATCTCAATGGAGTTCTCTTTTTGAGGTACACCACACAGTCACAGGCCCATTAAGTTCTGCTTTTGCTCCGTATGTTTGATATCTGGATCTGAGGTCCTCAATATTTTGTTTCTACATTTGCAGTATTGTCAGAGAGCTTAGTTAAAAAGTTATTAAACTTTTCAACTTATTAAATTAATAAACCAAAACCTAAAAATATTGTGTTGAAAATGAGACTCTGGATTCATGCCCTCCCTTTAGTATTTCTAGAAACAATGCAGGACAGTGTCTGTAATCACGTCCACTTTATATTCTTTACAACTGCATTTAATTACGTTTGTCCTTTGAAACACATTTGCAGTGAAGTCTTCTACTATGCATTCATAAATCTTATTTTTGTACACCAGAAATATATACAGAACATATATCTAGTGTATGTGTGTATCTGTTTATTTTAATGTGCTTTCATGTTCTCATCTGGCTTGTAAAGAATTGCAGTCTGCCAATTTAATGCAACTTGAGACAATCTCTGGGAGCAGGAGTTTCTTTTGCTCACTTTTTTTTTTTAATTTTTTTTTTTTGTTCCCTCCTAGTTTGGCATTGCTTTCCTTGACATACTATCTCTGCAGATATGAAGGAGAATTCTTTTGGCGGAGATAGGTGATTGGAAACTTCTAGTTTAGTCTGCTGTGATCTGTAGCAAAGTTTGTATACAGACACCCTGTGTTCAACAAGGCACTCAAGTTAATAGTGTATATGAAGGTTTTTCTACCTAAAGTGGTTGTTTCCACAAGCCTGTCCCCCTATTACTGCATTTGCTTTTCACTGCAGCTGCTATTGGATCTTGCGTGTTTTAATCCAATCTTCCTTCTCTTGTCCTGTCTTCTTTTTTCCTCCCCATGTTTTCTTTTCCCGTGTATTTGGGTTCTTGTTGTGTGCACTCAACAGTATCTCCTCCTGCAGAGTCCGTTGATGTTCACAGACCAAGCTCAACAGGACGTTATCATGGTTCTCAAGTTCCCATCCAACTCTCCCGTCACTCATGTAGCAGCCAACACCCAGCCTGGTCTGGCCACTCCTGCTGTGATCACAGTTACTGCAAATAGGCTATTTGCTGTAAACAAGTGGCATAATCTTCCTGGTAAGTAAATTAAAGTAAGTAGCCAAAGAAACCACTGCCATCAAGCAGTACTTCTGTTGCCTGCTTTTGAAAATTTAGAAAATTTGCTGCAGAAGAGCAACAATTTAACATGTGAAGAGCAAATCCAGTTCATTGACACAGCATGCTCTTCACATGTGGACTTAGTTCCCCCTTAAAAAAGTAATCTCAACTAAGGTGTGCGGCACACAAAAGGTTTGCAGCAACAGCGTATTGCTTTCCAGGCGCTGTGCAAGAAGACAAAACCAGTATATCCCTATGATCGTAATAAAGTTACACTCTTCCTCTAGAATTTGTTTTTCAGTCAGATGGAAGCTTGAACCATATCACGTGTAAGACAAGTTTTAAAGCACATAGAAATTGCCAGAAGCCTTTTCTACGGTTTTGGGTTTTTTTTCTAGTTGATTATGAACACCATATTCTGATGATAAAGCCACTCAACAAGAACTGAAATATAAAATATATGGGAAGTCTGTATCTTCTGTAACTTAAACATCCCAAAGTTATTAGGTGCTTATGTATTTGTCAATATGAAAGGAAAACAACATACCCATTTTCATAGCAACCAATCAAACTAATTTTCCTTTAAAAAAATGTGTTGGACTTGAGAATATAGTAATTCTGTTTTCTATTCTAATGTTCTCTAATCTTAAAGGCACTCATCCTCTGTTCCGTGATTATGACAGTCTCAAGCCTAAGCCGTGAAAGGTAGTTTATTTCAGTGCTATGCAGTAAATCTGGTCAAAGGCTTTCCAAGAAAGGGGAGAAAGGGCTTCTACTCAAATAATTTAAATAGAAGATATTTGCACCAGAGTAACACTCACATCACTGAAATTCCTACTAAGAAATCTGGACCTGTGGTCCTTGATTACATTTTGAAAAAAAGCCAGATGACTCCCACACTTTTTCCTAATTCTTACAAATTACCTCTCAACATTGTACAAATAGAAACATCTATGTATTATTTCACCCACCCAAGAAATGATTAAAAGAAAGGTGGGAAGGAAGGGAGGCTTGTCTAGATAACAAGTTGTGAGCAAGAACTATTTACAGGGCTCTTGATGTCTGTTTGAAAGGAGAATGGCAATATCCTCTCATACCTCGGATGCATGACCTTGGGCATATAATATTCAAGGCTTTTAAAAAATAGCCTTTGTGGACATACAACAGTCATGGGAAAAGAAGAGGTTCTTAAGTGGTAGGAGTGGATTTTGATTTCCTTGTAGGTTGATGATTTGTGAGCACGCAACCAGTTGTTGAGAGTAGTAGTCAACTGTTTTGAGTTGAACAAAACTTTCAGATTTTGTTTTCCCTCACCTCAGAAAGGGAGAACAGTAAGCTGTGCTTTTGAGTCACTTTTTTTTTTTAATTTAGGGGCATTTTACAGTTGTCTTGCCTTCACAAAGAGCTCTAGAAAACCTATGGTTCAAGACAAGCAAAAGCCAACCAACCAAAAAAAAACCAACAAAACCCCACCTCACCCCACCTCTTTGAGCGCACACTGATCAGCTGCAGGCTTTTAATGGAGTGCTACTCTTCAGATACCTGCGCATGGACTCCTGAGACTAGCATTTACTATTGTTGCCTTCAAATTTTATACCAAAATGGGATCTGCTAGGATTAGGGGGCAGGTATCGTTACCACTCCATATCTCCTGCTGTGATCTTAGCATTGTCTTTACTAATGAGGCATCATGATAAAACAGTTAAGTTGCCAAGTGACCAGTTGTCACTGATGTGTAATTAAAAATCTCATTCCTGCTTTTTTGTCTGAGTTGGGTGGCTTTGCTGACATCTAATGGCACTGGTACCTAACAGGGTGCCTCCATTTTGTCATGTGGATATCATGTTTTGTTCTGTGTTAATGTTTCATTGCAGCAGAACTTTGACTTCCCAGCTACTTACGAAACCCTTCTATTGATACTGATTTTTATAAAGCTATGGACAGTAGATAGAAAAAATCATAGGTGTTAGTATTCAGCCATTATTTTTTGTTCTGCTTCCAAGAATGTCTTGTGGGCTCTTTGGGGGGAAAGTTTCCTTGTCTGCTTGTTTGTTTTTAGTGAGGCTGTGGAAGAAAAAGGCTTTTTTCTTAACACTGAAGGAAAATTCAGGAGGTAAACATTTCACTGGTATGCCAGGTGCCCAGATGAAATGTAGGTCTGCAGAATTATATATTAACTTCTACGTAAACTTGCAAATAAATGTTTTTTGGTGATGGATGAATCCTTAAATACTGGATAACTACGAGATTTCCCTGTCTGCATCGTGAACTGACTTTTTTTAAAAAATGTCCTTTGTGCTTCACTTGTTCAAAGCAGTGCTTTAAAAAGTAAAGAGGAAAATAGTATTTGCTACAGTCAGCAGATGGTTGTCACATTTTGTTTTCAGTGCTCTTTACCACTTAATTTTGTTTTGTTGCGACAGGAGAGGTTGCCAGTAAAGCATCTGCTAGAGCTTATGGCTCAAGACCGGAGCTGCTGCTGGTGGCATACATTCAGAATAGCACTAATCTAAAATAAATGTTTAATAAGCAGCCCACAAAAGCACCTGGATTTTTTTTTTTAATTCATTTAATGCAGAAGAATCTTGAATAATTAAAAAAAAAAAGGACACAGCTTTGATTTATAAAATGTATGTGGCTTCACATATTAAAAAAATGCAGAGTTTTAAAATCTTCTTTCCTGAATTCCAGCTCATCAAGGTGCTGTGCAAGACCAGCCTTACCAGCTGCCAGTGGAAATCGATCCTCTCATAGGTCTGTCACTTCCTTCTCTCTTTGCGATTCATTAAGCTCTGTATGGTGGCCCTGAAGTGTAGATTACGGTTGTTTTTCACTTGCTGGTTGCTGGGAATGGAATTTTCCTGATAAACCATTTGCATGCAAATTGGAATGCAATGAGCTGTGGCTATGCTGGTATTTCATCAACTCCCCCTCGTTGGTTTGCCTAATTTGAACAGGCCTAGGACGCGTGTCAGTGAAAATTAATATGGATGCTGTAATAATGTGTGATTGAGAATGTGCATGAAGTACTGTCAGGATAATATTGGATCTTTTCATCACTCAGACTTGTTGATGAGCAGGAGCGAGGCACGTTATGATGAATTGGTGCACTGGTAATGTGATGGAGCTCCTTTGCTGAGGAAATTTTCATAATAACAGTGGGGTTCTTAACTGCACTGTGTTGTGAAAAATAAAACCATGGTGCCAGGGTTTCATCATTAAAGGAGATCAATCCTTTCTTCTTAGACCTGCTGTTCAGGCTGAGGGGATTAATGTGTAATTGCAAAGCGGTTTCAAAGTTGAAATATATTGCCCACTTCATTTTAGTATTGAGATATTAGTATTCATTTTTCAAGGGTATTGCATCTTTTGATCAGCATCACTAGTTAAATTTGTGTATGTTTTTCTTTTATTAAAAAGGGGTGGAGAAATGTCTCTCTCTTATTTAATGACTCAGTGTAATAGATTCAATCCATGACTTTTTATTACAGAGGTTTATTAGTTTATATAGAGCTGATTTTTCTGTTAGCATGGTTGGAGTTTGGTGAATTCTTTCATTACAGACACAGCTTTGGGGAGTGCGTGCTTGGACTGTAGTTCAGGAGCCTGTAGCGTGGCAAATGGAACCTTAAATGTGATCAAAAAAGAAAAACTCAAGCAACCTAACCCTAAAATACAAACTAGTTGTAGGACAGTTCACAGGACCAAAGAAGGCAGGATTTCCTCCCCCTGCTCCAATTCTGTTAGCCTTCAAACTTAACTCTGTTTTTTAAACCGTCCCTTTTAGGATGGTAGATTAAGTGAAAAAGAAGTGAAGTGGCCAATTGCAGAAGCATGGAAAAAACAGAGCGAAAATGAACTTGCCTGGATAGGTTAGAATGACAGGTCTGTCGGCCAGTGAGAATTAATTTCAAAACTAATATGCGTATCACAGTAGGAACTGCAGTGTATTGGTCTGTAGATACAGACTGTTGCTGTGTAGCCATTTTGCTGGGTAAGCTCTATGATAATTAAATCAGGAACAGTGTGGGCATATTAAACCATTTTATAGAGCTGATAAAATGAACATATTTTCCCAAAGTTTTTAAAATCAATTCTCATCTGAATAATGCAATACTGATAATTTATAATGAGGAGGACACGTGCTGTAACTCCTCTTTCCTTCCTGAAACAGATTTTATCCAAAAAATGTTTGGAGCAGGAAATGTATATTCTGCTTGAAAACCTGCTATCAAGTGGATCTCAAAAATACAAATAAATATCACAGCAAAAAAACCAAAATCACATTGGTCCTGTGTGATGATTTTTCTACATATTGTGAAGAACATTAGGAAGGAAATAAAATCTTAATTTTCATTTGCATTTTTCATAATTTTAAAAATATAATTCTATTTTCAGGCTTGCTTTTAATTTACAAAATACTTTGACTTTTGTTTGGTACAAACACCTTTAAAATTAATGTTTACTGTTCTGAAAAATGGTTTAATATTCTCTTCATACAATAGATGTCAAATCAGCCTTGTGATTACATTGGACATAGTTTAAAAGGCTTAAGGGTTTCTTTGTCACTGTTAAGTAGCATCATTGGGTACAAGCAAGTAATTATGTAGATAATATTAAGGGTTTTTAATTGTGGCTAGACACATTTACCTAGAAATGGCACCTAGGAGGACCACAAAATTAGACTTTTATGGTTATAGCAGGAATCTTGTTGCTGTCTTAGTCATAAGGAGGGATTCCTGCTGTCCTCATTTTCCAGTTGCACAGCAAGATGTAAACCAGCAATGTCTGACGCGACATAGGTCCTAGACCTCTTTTTGAGGTGTAGCCTTTTGAAGGTCTTATCCACACTGAATGTGTCAATCTGCATGTTTTTGGGGGGGTTTATTTGCCATTATTTTGTCGTACGGAATGCTTCACTGTCTATTTATAATGCGTTGTTGTTACTCTTTAATTGGTCCCAACAGCGGTCAAGGCCCCATTACGTGTTACCCACAGAACAAGTGGCAATACCTTCTTAAATTATTTGCTACCCATATGGACAGGACAGCGTCAACATTTTGAACATAGTGAAAGCATAAATGAATTAAGGATTTGATATAAAGTAAATGGAATAAGCCCAAAGTTTAGGGATTAGCTAGCCCATGCGAATGGAAAGAAGGTAAAGAACAAAGAGTAAAGAAGAGCACAAGACCAGGACAGAGACAGGCCCGGCAGACCACCTGGAATGGAAGCAGTGGTGCTCGGAGCAGTTGGCAGACAAACCCAGGAGCAGGAGAACTTACTTGCCTGGGATGGGAGTCAGGTTCCTTTGGGAACAAAGCACATTAAAAGTTCTTCCCACAGTGTATGATTTTCATGACATATATTTATAGGGACTCATATATATATATGCATACACATCAATTAATAAGGACAAAATCCAATATGAAAAATTAGTTCATTAATTGATTCCTGTCCATTCTGTGGGTGCACAGTGCAAGATTATCTGGGGAAATAAAACATCAGGGGATCAAAGTAGGGTAAATATTTTCTCTCAACTCAAAAGGAGATTGTGGAGATAAGCTGGTTAATTTTTGTGCAATGCTCAAAAAAGTGTGAAATGGTAGTGATGTTTACTGCGGTTATTCTTTTTTAAAATTCCAATGCTTGCAGTGAAATACAGCTTGTGTACAATTTTGAAATCATAATTCTGTTGTCTGCTGCATTTGAGTCACTATATAGCGTATCTGTGTACGTGCTGTCTTATAATTACATTCCCTTCATTTGTTTCTTTAATTTCCTATACTAGAAGAAGGGGGAAAGGAAGCTTATTACATTTTTATGTATCGTTCCTTTTTGCAATCTTTCACTTATATTTGTCAGTTACATTTGACTTAAAGAAGGCATTTCTTCTATTTTAGAATATATACTACAAGGAATTAGCATTGTTCCCAGAAGTGTAATGAGAATTTTATAGTAAAAATAGAAAGAAAATGTCCGTGCCACAAAAAACAAGTAACAGCAGTGAGGAATAGTTTTGGTGTCAATGTCAGTTCCTAAAATGTGCTTTTGTTCTGTGAATGTGGATGCTAAAATTTCTTCATTTGTGTGTCTTTCTGTTCAGCCAGCAATACAGGTATGCACAGAAGGCAAATCACTGACCTTTTAGACCAAAGCATTCAGGTACATTCCCAGTGTTTTGTCATCACCTCTGATAATCGCTACATCTTGGTCTGTGGCTTCTGGGACAAGAGTTTCCGAGTTTATTCTACCGACTCAGGTAATGTATTTTTAAAATATGGGAATAGCCTAAAAGGTTTTTTCTGTTCATCGTCAACCTACTGTTTCAGCTAAAGAAAGAATGGGGGGGTGGAGGGAGAAAGTGGAGTATGTGTTTATTCTCCTATTAATAATATTTGTCAAATCTTTTCTTAGCTACTGCTACTGTGTATTGTATGCAATCATTTTTGTGGAATGATGGCAAATGTAAGAGAAGGAGCTCTTGTTTAGTCATAGTATCACACTTCAAATCTATATGACAGGCATGCCTGTTCTTACACTGTAGTTTCCACAAGTCAATGAGGTTTTGTGAAGCTTTGCATACCCCGAGAATTAATTGGTCTTAAAGTGCGTACTTGAATTTAACGCTGGTTGTTTTGCAGTACCAGAGAATATTTTGTTTGAGTAAATATAGGCAAGCACCACAATAAGAAGTGAAGTCCTGAAATCTGGTGAAAGAATACTTATGAAAGCCTTTGAAAACTATGCTATAATAGAAAAATTGATTCGGAGCCACTGAATTCTTTCATATAACATAAACTGATCGATATAATGGGCAGCAGTTAAATTAGGCTGTCAGCTGGCATGTATCCAAACTGTTGAAGTCATGCATGTGTCATGCTAAATAGAAAAGAATCTTTCAATGTAAGAGCTAGAGGAATTTAAAAGCCATGGAGCCCCAGAAAAAAAAGGTATGATTTTTTCCCTTTCATTATCTTATAATAGGAATAGCGACCTCACTGCAAAGTACTTCTTTGGGATTAATGACCCGGTGTGGTTAATGTGTGTGTGCCATCAAGCTTTCCAGTAGGTTATTAATCCCTAGGGAATATCCTACATGTTTGTCATCATTTCTTAAATATATTAGTTAATAGTGTTTTTCACACTTGGCAAACCAAAATGTTTAACAAAACAGGATGGTCTTTAATGAAAATCTGTTAAGACTAGATCTCAGGGTGTATTTTAGCATATCTGTCATTTTTGCAATTTTAAAGCCTTAAGTATAAAGGAGACGTTCAATTTACTTCATATTGACTGCCTACAATTCATTATACAGACATCTTGTTAGACCCTTCGTAGTTTAATTTTCTCTTTGATGAAAATAAATTTACATAAAGCTGTGAATTTAAAGGGGATCTTTAGAAAAGTTAGCTACAAGTAATAAATATTCAGTCTATATTCTCGATTTCTATGAATAGAGAACTAATTCTTTTATGTCAATGGATATATTTTACTTTACGTCTATGGAAGGAACTTGTATGGTTTTGGTAGCTTTATCCTGTATCAATCTGAACTACAAATATCTCATTAAGTTATGTCCTCTGTGTGTAAGTCAGATACACCAGGCATCTCGTTACTATCATAGCTAATTAGGCTATAAACCAACATCCAGGTATCAAAAAAGTTGCAGAAGATTTGTGTCTTTTGTGTGTCTCCTGTTTGTCAGTATAGCAGCTCTAGCTCTAGCTTAAATCAAGTGAATTCAGATGTAGTTTATTTTGCTTTGAATTAAAATGAGAACATAGTCATGAAATACTTAGTCTGAGATCGAGAGAACAGCAAGGGAAAAAGATGATGTGATCAGTAATGCATAATGGCAAGTGATCGCAAGTGTTGAATTCAATTATATTTTAGCACTTACACAAAAAGGGAACCTTTTTCCTATTAGATTTTGGGTTGGTTGGTTTGTTGTTTGTTTGGGGTTTTTTTTAACAGGAAATACTTTTAACATAAATCACGGGTTCTCAACACAGCTAGTATAGCAGAAACACAATAAAACCTTCCTCCAGCAGTGGGAATGATTTCTAGACAGCATTTTAGATTCAGTAGTGCAGACTTGAGTCTTATTTTTCTTTTAATTATTCTCAGCACAGCTGTCAAATAAAACATTAACTAGAAAATTTGTTCTGTCACAAAGGGATATCTGAGTGCATATGGTAAAGTTTGATATTACGGTATAGAGAGGACAACTCACAGTAAAGGAAGGAAATAAACAAAAAAGTTGAGGAACTCTTATAAGATTAATGATTTAGGGTTTTTTACTAATATGAAAGAGCAAGAGCTCGTTTCTTGTTTTGATGGAATTGACTGAACCTTAGCTGCACAGTTACAAAGTAGAACTAACAAGGCAGTGCAACTACATGAACAACTGTCTTACAAATAGCCTTGAAAAATGTTTGTTTTCTAGAACAGAACTTATAAACATAGAATATAGTTGAAAGAGAGATCTCTGTAATGCAGTGATGTTTATAGCATAAACTTCCGTTCTAGAAGTATAAATCACCTCAGGTAGTTGAATGCCTACTATACAACTGAAAAATATATCACATAATTAAATTATTCTCAAATGTAAGCCGTGTAATTGACAATTTGAATTTTCAGGGAAAAGCGTACACTCGGTAAGATGTTTTTGTGTGGGCTAAAATGAGGTTATGTAGTCTGTGAGTGTTTCACTGCTCCTGGCTGTGAACTTTTTCTGACTAAATCTATTGACTGGTCAGTGTCTGAGACAGTTAGGTGATGCTGTGGCAGAAATTAGAGCCCTGGTGTGCAGAGGGGACCACTGTGGAATGCTATTGCAGACTCACAGAGGCGAGTGGAAGACTTGGTCCCTGAGTTACTCTCCCTTCCCGTACAAGGTAGATCTGCACAGTAAATGTACCTTCTAGGGGTTTGCCCCTTCCAGTCAGAAAAGGCTCATGTGATAGTACTTCATTTCACAGTTTCTCTTGGAGGACTATATCTGCCTAGTAAGTTTGCCGGTGTTTTATTTTAAATCTGATGTACAGATTTCCTTTAAATTGCATCATGTTATTCTGTTTTTTCCTGTAGATATTCATACCTTTGTCTTGTTTTTTTTTGTTTTTGGTTTTGGCTTGTGGTTTTTTTTTTGTTTTTATGGTTTTCTCCACTTTAATGCAATTGCCTTTTTGATTTTCTGTTATAAATCAGGCTGTTCACATTATTTTTGTTCTTTCCCCAGAACCACTCCCTTAAGTCTTTTGTTACCATTAGTGTTATTTAGTGGATATGAATACGATGCCATTGTAATGTACAGAAAGAGGGCTATGAAATGTGTCCTACTAGCCATATTATATGATTGACTAATTGTTTTTAATTCATGAATGAAAATATTTTATTAAGATGTGCTTAATTTGAGTCCCAACACAGATTTGCGTTGCTACTTGTCATGTTATTAGTTACTATTTTTAAACACTTTTCAGAACATTTTATTTCAGGTACAGCAGTTTGCATTTTCTGATTCTTTTTTTGGCCTGTGTTGTTAATCCTTCCAAAACTATCACTCTTTTCCCCTTCTGTTCTTCCTTGTTCTTTATTCAGCCCAAAGCACAAATGGATGCGTGGTCATTTGGGCTGAGGAATCCAAGGTCACACATTAATAGCATCACACATCACACTTCTTCTTTATGTCGTTGGATGGAGAATTTGGCCTGGCCCATGTTACCTGAATGGGCCAAGTAGAGATGAGAAAAGTGTGTGTGTATCTTTGGTCCTGTCTCTACAGGATCTGCAGTTGCTAGGCTTCAGCAAACTCGGTGAGATGGATTTTAGTCCTTACATTCTCATTTCATAGGGTCATGCATGCTGCTGGCAGATCCGGAAGCCGGCAGGACACATGACATGATTGCTGCGTAGGAGCCAGCCTCTGGCAGGGCGGTCTGGCAGAGGTCTACTGTGGGTGACCTTACAGGTGTTTCCTCTCCCATGTGCAAATCCGCTCTGCATGAGCATCCACATTTACATTTTTCTGAAAATATTGTCCTCTTTAGTTAAGGTGAAAAGGTAATACTCATATTCATGTTTACCCAGACTCCTGAAAGGCGCATTTCCTTTCTATTTAACATTTATGTCTCTATCAGTGGTACAAGCGTTTGGCCTATATGCAATAGGTAAGAGAGTTTTTTCCAGGTCTGTCTTCTGAGGCTTTTTGAACATTACAGAAATTCTTAAAAGGGAAAGATGCTGGTTGAAATAATTGGCAAGTGCTTAAATGGTGATGGAAACACCTGCGTACAAGAGTAATTTTTCTTCTAAATCTCGTTTTCTCTGTTCAAGGAGATGTTCAAAAGCTGCATATGCTATATGCACATACATGCTCTCACACTACCAATTTCTTCTGGGTTCTAAATGTTCTGTGGCTTCTTCTGATTCTGTTTCCCACATCATCATCAGATTTCCATTTTTAATGTTACTTTCATCAATAAGCTTACCTTAAACTTGCCTTAAAAGAGAATCCCATCATGTTTCCTGTCTGTGAAGTGAATGTAAACGTATAGAATTAAAAAAACCTCCTGGCATGATTGACCTTTGAATAAAGTATAATATTTATGGGCTGTAGATATTTTTGTATGGACTGTATGGACTACTGCACTTTTAAATAAGTTTCCACCAAATAAGGGAAAAAAATTAGTACTCTCCCCTGTATTTCTTTTTGGAACCTTTTTTTTTGAAAAAGAATATATTTCTAAAATATATTAAAAAATGTATTTAATTTGCCTTAGAGAAGAATAAAAGCGTAGTTTTAAAACAATCAATTTTATGTGTTTCAGGTAAACTGATACAAGTAATATTTGGACACTGGGATGTTGTAACCTGTCTTGCTCGTTCCGAGTCCTATATCGGAGGAAATTGTTACATTCTCTCAGGATCGCGTGATGCAACATTGCTGCTCTGGTACTGGAATGGCAAAACCAATATCGTTGGTGATAACCCAAGAGGTAAGCAAAACCAGAAAAACCTGTTTTATAAGGATATTGCCTAAAAATGGCTCGAGTGAACACTTTGCATGACAAAGTTTTAGGTAACATTAATGTCAAAGTACAGTGTTTCTCTTTTGTAGTCGTGATCAGTTCTGGTTTCATAAATTGAGGGTAAACTGCTTGCTTTGTAGCACAAGTAAAACTCATTTTTAAAGTTAGAGGATACTGAATATTACAAATACTCGTTCAATTGGGAAGGAATGGCTCCGGGAGTGAGAGAAGGCAACTTCTTTTTTGTATTTCCTGTTCAGTCTGGGTAAATTTTTTTCTCTCGACATGACGATTTCATTAAATACCTGCATTTGAGTAATTTAAAACTAAAAAGACTGTACATGGCTGCAGTGCAGGCTGTATTCTATGTAAGTGTGATGTTACGCACGTAGGTTCTCACAGCGGTACCGTAGCTATCAGTAGAGTTACACAGACAGGGAATTTTAACTTAGACTGAGGTCACTGTAACGAGACGTGTAATGGCCTGAGCAGGACACTTAGGCAAAAGAAGGACAGACACATGGGACGGATTAAAGAAGCAAGCTTAAAACTTTTTTCATTTAACACTTTGGTAGGGTGCTACGCGCCTAATGCTCGCTCTCACGTACTGGGCATTTTAATTGGTTCCAGTGCAAGCAACAGGGCTCATACCATATAACCAAACTAATAAGTCAGAGTAACCCCACTTCAGCCTAATTCAGTTTTAACCCCTCCCCACCCAAACTCACCTTGCACTTCCCAAAGAACTTCATCTCTTCCATCTTGCACAGTTTCCCAGGAAATCCCAGATCTTTTTACTCATGAAGATTCTCTCTTTTTAGCTCATAATTTTATATGGAAAGCAATGAAACGCTGTGACTGTTCAGCCCTGCTTGTGCCTGTATTGTATAACAGGAAAGGTAGAAAGTGATCTTGTTATTATGCCAGTTTCACTCCACACAAAAAATTAATTCCTGATGCCCAAAGCAAAGAAGGCGGCAGACGTGCAGCTTGACAAAAAAGCCTGAGTGAGCCAGTTCACAGGAGTGAGAGCCTTTTGAGACAGCTAGTGAGAGCTTACATGTGAGAACAGAGGGGCACTTCATAGCCAAACAGTGGTTGTGTTCTCCCTGTTCAGCCAAAAAACAAAATGCCTGAGAGAAGGAGTGAGAAGCAGCATATTCTGCCTGTCTTCACAAGTGTGTTTGTTAGGTTTTCTGCTGTGCACTTAAGGTCTTCTCTGACCCTGTTTAAATGCTAGTAGAAACATACCTGCTGTCTGCAGAGGACAAAATGGACTTCTGGAAAACAAGAAGTGTTGTTAAATCCGGCATATATTGCAATTATAACTGGCGTACAATTTTACATAATGTAAACAATATCTGACATCTTCCAAATTAATCAGTTTGGTAAAGTTGTGTGTTCCATACTCAATCTGTTACTCAACTGGAGTTATTTGAATATGAAAAAAAGAGTTGGTTTGACTGAAATTGCATCCTGTGAACACAACTAATTAATATCAGAATGAATATCTGAATTTAACTTGCAAATTATTTGATGTTGACTATGAAAACTATTCAAGATACAGAAGTTCAGTTCGTACAGTTCCAGTATCTTCAGGCAGAGGATGAGAGCAAACTATCCCCGTTATCCTTCCAACAGTCTGATTCAAGAGATGGGAGCTTCTCTGGGATGTGGCTAGCAGAATTTTATGAACATCTTTAAATAAATACGGCTTTGGTTGAGGGACAAAATCTCTGTGAATACTTTATACATATTTTGTAATCTGTCATTTCAAAGAAAATGCAAACTGCAGTATTTTTGCAGAGCTTGTGAACTTGGAAACTCCAAAAAGTCTGTGAAAGGAAGTGAAGAGCTTGATAGTCAAGCGAGCTTGTAAATCCTTAAGAGCAAAACTGCCCTTTTGAGGAGAAAACCCTAAATATTTTCCTGGTGTGAAGCAATGAACATATGTAGGTGTCTCCTGATAGTGTTTTCAAGGCCTGCAAGTGCAGCCCATCTTTGCAGATTCCTAGGCCTGTCCTGAGAAGTTCTTCTTGCTGCGTATTTGCCAGGCTTGCCTGCTTTGTGAACAGGACCTTGAGGCTATAGGCTCATTTATGACCTTAACAGATCACATGCTGAGATTTGTAGCTAGTATCTGACTAGAATAGGTAGACTTTATTAAAATCTGTTGACTGTCTCCTCTAATGCAAATTTCTAATGTATTAAAGTTTTACAGTTTTCAAAGTTAATACTAGGCTATTTTAACTACTGCTTAAAATAAAACAGTAGCTACCTGATAGGTCTCTTTGTTTGCAGTCCTATTAAACTTGTACTTTTAGGCACATGCAATGGCTCCTGTGTTTACTAGTTGCCATTGTGTAGCTTTTTTTGTGATATACCATGCCTGGAAGCCTTTGTTATGAATTGGAATCTCATGGCACTATGCAAGGCCTAGATGTGTATAGTAAAAGACAGTTTCTGCTTCAAAGAGATGGTAATCTGGGGGGTTTAATTTTTCCCAGAAATAGCTTTCTATAGGCATCTCTGTTCAGTCAAGTTTGTTTTGTTTTTTTTTTTTGAAAAGGCAAATAAAAAGAGCTGTTTCTGCTTAGTTCTGATTTTGTCAGAAATGGAAAGCACCAGCAGACTTGTTGGGTTTTGAGCCCTGTTTCTGCAACTGTAACTTCCATCCATTTATGGGATGCTAGATATTTAACTTGTCTGATGCCTTTTTATATTTGAAGCTTATGACTTTTTACCTCAAAATATAGTTTATTCACGCTTTCAATGAGCGCTCTTCATTGGAATTTTAGATACTCCCAAAGTTGATACTTCTTTCCTATTTTTTTCTCTGTTTAATTATCTCTAATTTCCATCTTAAAATGACTTCACAGCAACATGCATCCAATGGCACTGTACCAAATCATGATGCCAGAGTAGTTTAAAAAATATAATCTAAACCAGGAGCATTTCTTTCCTGCTTTCATAGTACCTGTTGCCTCTGATATACATCAATCAGCAGACTAGTATGATCAAGCTACCCTGAATACTATCCCATTGGGCTCACATTACTCCAACAGTTACATTTTATTTAGGTTCCTTTGTCTGGTTTCGTTACTCTAGGAAGCACTGAGCTCTTGATCTCTGGCTGCATATATTCATGTTTTAGAGAGGTACTTAACTCAAGCTGACAAGCCAGGTGGGCTATGGCATACGTGATAAATAAGTGTTTTGTTTGATATTCTTTATCAAGGACAATTTTCTGGCCAACTGGACTGTATGGGAAAATTCTTTAAAGTTTTTGGTTTAACAGGAGAAATATGTTACCGAAATATTCATTATTTATATTCCTTAATTTTTAACTTTTAAGCTGACTGCTTAAAGAAATTGCACCTATGCAGTCTCACTGTCTGTTTAGTTTCTCCCTAATAACTCTCAAATGCATTGATCAATATAAACCAAGTTTGATGAATTTAAATCTCTAAGATATGAAATTCCTTCTTGGGACACATCTGCTGGAAACTATTTTTATTCTTCACAAAACAGCTTGATTACATTTGGGTTAAGTTCTTTTTTCCTTCTCAAATTAAAACCTGAAATTCAAAAAATATTTCACCGTGCTCTTTGATCAAATGTAGGGTTTTTTTCTTTCTAAATTAATTGGTTTTGAAAATGTAGAAGCATGGCAGTACTTCACTTTGGTGCACAGGCCTTTTCTGATGCAGAAATGTTTCTGTGGACAATTTCTGGCCAAGCCTAGGAATAATTGAGACCAGAGCGGAGGGTCTGAACTAGTTGCATCCTTTAGAATAGCCCTGAGCCATTCTGAGTTCACATTAATTAGCATAATTTACTGTGGAGATGTAAAGTCACTTTGGATAGTGTAAGGGGCTTTTATTTTTCCCTCCTTGGCATGTGGCTTCCTTTGGGGAGGTGGGGAGGTAGGAAGGAGAGGATGTAACCCTCCCTTTGGTGCCCCTTGAAGCCCATGTGTGATCTGTATCACAAGGTTGGCTTTTGCATATGTAGAGGCTCCGATCTAATGGCCAGGTACCACTTGGGGACATGACGTTATGCTTCGGGACTTGTGTTCCTGAAAAGGGTGGTAGAATGTGTAGAAGTTACTGGGAGAGGGTGGTGTATTTATGGAAAGTTGCCATGTTTTGCACTTGCCCAGCCTAATGCGATGGAGGTGGAGGGGAGGCAAGAAGTGGGGGGTGAGGGGGGAACTCCGTGTGATGGCTGGAGAAAAGAGATGAGAGACTTCATTTGCATACAAATGGTGTGCATCACTTTCAGATCCCACTCTCGCTTTGAAGCTCAAGTGGCAACTCTTAGTGTTTGGGCATTTCCTAGGTTGAAGGATTGCGTTTTACTTTGTAATCACAGACCCATAGGAAACAGGGCGGGCAGGAACTTTGGTCACCTGATCTATTCTTTTTTTCCAAAGGATGCTTAACTACACCAAAACCATTCTCGACTGATGTTTGTCCGACCTTCCTTTAAAAACTTGGGCAAATATATTTTTGGGCCTTAGGAGCCCTATAATTAGCAGTCTTTTCCCAGTATCCAGTTTTTTTTTTTTGCAGCAGTTGCATTCTATCATTTCTATTATATTTATTCTTTGTATAGAGAACAGATTATTTATTTCCTCCTTGCAACAATTTCCAGTGATTTGGATTACCATGAGCTGCAATTCTTTGCTTCTAGATTTAATAACTCAATTCGTTCTGTCTTTTGCCATGTCATGTTTTTCTAGATCTCTGATTTTTTTTTGAGTTCCTTTCCTCTTCAGTTGCCTGTCTTCCTCAAAGCAGACCCAACAATGCAGCTGAAGCCTTCCCAGTAATAATTAGAAAACAACCTGTTTTACAGACCAGGACTTTTCACATCCCCATGGGCTATCTGTTTGTTTCAAAACAGCGTGACAGTGTTAATTCTTTAAGTGTATGAGCCAATATAAGTTGCAATCTTTTCTGAAGAACCACTGACTACTCAGTTGTTTCTCCTCCTCTGTGTAGTTTGTGGAACCTTGTCTTTAAACTTTCTGAATTGTATTCTTTTTAAACTGTTTCTCCATTTTGTCAAACTCATTTTGAATTCTCATCCTGTCCTCCAGCAGACTCGCAGCAACTCATGTCTGCAAATGTAATTTGCAGTCTTATTCTATCAAATTGGTCATTAAAGAAAATATTAGACAGTACACAGTTCAGGAATACCCATCAATAAATTTACCATTTTTACAATGAATACCTTTCTGGACATAGCTTTCCAACAGGCTTTTCATCTGAGCTATCGTAGCATCTTCTAAACATCCGCTTCCCTATTTTCCTTAAGAAATCGCCCATGTGAAACAGTGCCAGGGTCTTTACTAAAGTCAAAATACATGATGTCTCCCTGAGCACAAGTCCTGTTACTCTGCCATTGCAGGAAAAAAAATCGCTTTAACATGATCTGTTCATAACAAATCCAAATCAGCTGTTACTCATCTCCTTGTTTTCTTCTAGGAAATTGTGTGTGTGTTTATATATATAAATATAAATGTTCTGCCAGTAATTTTTCTGTTTGTTGGGATTAAGCAGACTACTCTGTAATTTCTCAGTTTTCCTTTTCCTGCTTCTTAAACACTACAAGACTTTTTTTAGTCTTGCAGAACCTCACGCAATGTCCATAAAACAACAGTTGCAACTCTGGGATTACGTAGTTTCATTTTCACAGTATCCTCAAATCAGTATTATATCAGGCCAATTGAGTTCCAGACATTTACCTCATTTCGGTATTCTCTAATTGAGACAACAGTTCTCATTGTTGCTTTTACTTATGTTTGCTGCCTGACTGCTGTTGGCCTATTTTATTGAAGACTTCTACTGAAATACTTTTAAATGTGTGGCATAATCTATTGGTATTGCTTGCTTTTAATAACAGGCCAGCTTCTCAAGAAAACTTAACAATTTTTTGTGTTTATAAAATGACTGTTATTCCTGATGTTATTGTTAGTTGCATCTCATCTATGCTTGGCTGGCCTGGTTTTGTCCCTGCTTGCTCATACCTTGTCTCTTAGCCTGGTTCAGAAAAATCTCACTTATTTTGATCTTTCTGCCTGACTTTCCCTGTGTTTACAGTCACTGGAGAACTTCCAGTTGTGCCACCTGGTATCTTCTTGTCTGTCTTATCCTTCTGCCGCATTGGAGTGGTTTTTGCTAGTATCCTTATTACTTTTTCCTTTGTTTTTCTGTAGATGTAATTTCCCATGAGATCTTACAGACAAATGTTCTCTATCTATTGAAATCCATCTTCCCAAAATACTTCGAAGTTTTTGTTGTTTTCTTTGGATGTACCTTCTTGGAGGGGAGGTTTACAGTGGTGAATTTAATTGTCTTAATATTGTTTATGCTTATAAAATGATTCACGCATATAAAATGGTTCATGCTTACAAAATGGTAGGCATTTCCATAGTCGAAGTGAAGATAAAGCGCTTTTCTGCTATTCTTGCACTATATTCATAGAATATGAAGAGACTGTTCTGTTGCTTTCAAAATTTTACAGATCTGTTCATAATTATTTTGGGTTGTGAAAAACAAAAAAGATATCTAATTTAGAAATTTGCTTTGCTTAATGAAATTAAGGTTTAAGCAATAAAAGTATTCAGTACTAATGAAATGTAGAGTCTGTGTATAACTGTATTACTACAACTAATACTGATGTGATCTCTTCTGAATTATCGCATTGATCTTCCACACATATGTGAATAAGCCAAATTATATTACCTCTTTTACGTTAGCTCGTAAAACTAGAAAATATTACTCTCTGTATGTATCACATTTGCATCACGAGGATTATGGGGGTGCTTCCATTGCATGGCTTTATATTTTTAGAAGGTATCATATTCAGGTTTTCTGAAGGGTGTTAGAGAAATTAAATCCTTTTAGTAGTGTAGCTGTGTAGCAGGACATGTGTGAATATAAGCGCATATTTTCTTACTTAAAGCCAATTACTGCGTTTAACTGAGATGTACTTGAGAGGATTCATTGAACACTTTTATTATTGCTAACATGTAGAATACCCTCCTCTGATACAAATTTTTAAAAATACATAATCTCTTCAATTTATAAAATATGATCTCTCCCAAAGGATTCCAAATTTAATCACCAGCTTCCTGTCTTGCCAAAGAACAGTCTAGCTACTATCCAAGCTACTTTTAAAAGAAACCGTATTTTGTTTGGTTTTTTATAGCCACAATTCCTAAATAAGTATTTGAATTTTGATTTTTTATCCATTAATGTTATTATTAAATTAAAGCTATGGTCTTGAGACTAGAGAAATCATTATTTTTAATTGTATTAGTAATTATAGCAAAAGATAAAACATCTGTATTTCATCAACTGCTACCCACATTTTTCGGTTTGAACATTTTAACTCTTTATAAGCGAATGCTTGGTAATTAATTATTTAAGTAGATAATGGAGGTGATATAAACTTTGAAAATACGACCTGATGAGCATCTCTATGTTGGTTGATTAAAGAGTAATGTCACAGGTAATAATTTCTTTGTACTCAAACACACTAATCCTGTAAACCTGAATGTTATGAAGATTTGCATACATACTTGCCTCTGTACACAGTCAGTCGTCGCACTGATTTCAAGCAGGTCGTATGTCTGCTGTTAACTTAACAGCAAAAAAAACCCCTCTTCACCTTCTTCCCCCATCCTTATCTTCATCTTGAATTAACCTACATCTTGGTTCCCAAGTTTCTGCACGATCTGGACTTCTATTTTCAGTTTCAAAACCAATGGTAATAGAGAAGATAAGGTTCCACATTTCTAAAGAATGCTTGTAGCATAAATATTTATTTAGAATTTTAATGATTATTTCCTAAAAATAAGCGTAACAGCTTATTTTCTTAAAAAAAATAATTGGGAAGTAGTTGTAAAAATCTCTTCTGTCAGTTTTCCCTTTTGCATTTATCATGCTAAGTAGCAGAGGTATCAAAACGTCCATAAATCAGTAATCATGTTAGTTAGTAATGGAGATTCCGCTCTTACTGTTAATTTCTGTCAAATGGTGGTCTACCATAACAGCTAAAAATTAGCAGAGCCTCCAAATACTAAAATAGGTTTGGAATTGCTGCAGCTATTAAGGCAGTAGATGCCGTTCACGGCAGTCAGTCTGTTAAGAAAAGTGTTGCTCTATGATAGTCCAGCACTGAGAGTTTGAAAATGTCTGCGTGTGCTCCTTTCGGTGTTCAACAGCACCTTTATTTTTTACCACCCACACATTATATTGTTGTGTGAGTCCTTCTTCCAAAAAAAGCCAGTGAATAAGTCAGTATTATTTTAACGCTGTTTAACTGAAGACACAACAGATATTTGTTTCTCAAAAATGGCTGGACAGAGTAGCACAATCTTGTATAGAAAGCAAGAATCCTTTAGCACCATCTGCTGGCGTTGCGTTGAAAGCTGATCTTGGGACCGACTCTCCAAAGCATTGCCTAGTAAAATATTTAAAAGATACATATTTTCACATATGCGGTGCAAAAAAGTCGATTGAATTTGTTGTGTAATTTCTATCTTTTTAATTAAAATTATATTCAGAAAATACAATATGAATTTAAGGATAACATATGAACTTAAATAGAAATAGATTGGGAGTTTTTTGTTAAGTGCGACTGTAAACCAAAATGGAATACTTTGTTCTTTTTTACTAGAGCTTTAGCAGGTGCAACATTAAATTTTTCTATTCCTGTTGTAAATCAAATTCAGGTAAAATTTTTTTCAGAACATTTATTTCAGAAATTTAATTTATTTTAGAAAAGTATCCATAACATGTTTTGAAAAGGGTAGCAACCACTAAATATTCTTCTACCTAACATTTATTGCATTATTTGATGTTAGTCTCGAAAGCCTCATGAAAGCTTAGTGCTCAGAGGCCCTAATGCTGTAATTGGTCCGACAGTTCCCTGTATCTTCACAGGGCACAATTGTAGCCAGCGCAGCAAGTACTGGGACTATCTGCATGAATCTAGAACAGAGCCTTAAATTATACAGCTACAAAAGGTCACTGTCATTTCATTTTTAAACTGTAACACTGATACCTCAAAGAGGTTGAGGCCTCATTCCTCCAAGTACTCTATAAATCACATATAAATGATGGTTCTAGCCTCCAAATATTTAAACTGAAAAAAGATGAGGTATAACAGGTGGATGAATTCTGGTATATCTGGAAATCTGCAATGATGCTGCGTAAGAAATATAATTTTGTATTTACATAATGCCAAGGAAGTCATGTCAAAGAGACATATGAGGAAAAGCTCTTCGCTGAAAAGAACTTGCAGTAGCATTCACTGATGGTTTGGTACTGATGAGCATGTAAGTTTGTGTGCTATAAATATGTGGTTTGGCTAAAAGTATGCGCTACGGTGTTAAGCGCAGCATCTTTATCATCCTTGTTTTCAACTGGCTGAGAGAGATTGTGTTTCAGGATTTGTCAATCAGAGTAAGTAATTGCAAATAACATTGTAGAGCAAGTTTGAGGCACAATCCAGACACAAGTGAAGGCAGTATGTATTTCGAGATTGGAAACAGAGAAAGAGCTTGGATGCTGTTTTTTTGGCAGTATCCAGCTTGAAGTGTCACTACAACTATACACATGAAATTCTCCAGAAGGATAAGGATATTTAGTGCTTCATGATGTAATGCAGACCTTTGAGTTCCAGGAAAAACAATGCTATATTTACAGCTTGTAACTAATAGTTGATGTGGTAAAAGGAATTATATTCATATGGTAAATGAATACAACCTTAATGTGCACCATATGCATAGTGGTGGGATGATGCACTAATATATCACGTTTATTTACCTTGTTTGGTTGCTGGGAAAAATAACTGTTCAGTTCAAAGTCTCTATCGTGTAAGACAGAACTGAGTAATGCAGCAGATGTAATAATTTATAGTCTAGAATAAAATTACCAACTTAAATGTTGTAAAAATTATTTGGTCAATGCAATAATCCTGACTCAAGTAGGAAATTATTTTTAAGTGTTTCTAGATCTAAATTCTATTAACAGTAACATCACAGAGGTAAGCATCACTCCACTGAGTGCAAGAGTATGGTCTGCTTCATTGAAAAAAATATCTGTTTTAAACCAGCTACTTTTAAAAAGACAGCTAATTTATGCATGCTCTGAACTTGGTGTATGCCGTCGGTATGCCCAGTTACATCGATATGTAAAGGTGGTAAGCACCTATCTAGTGCAATACACTGCTGGTGCCTTCGTTTGAAATTAACTTTACAAAAGCAACCAAATAGCTAAAGCACAGACTTTTATACATGCTGTTATGGAACAGTATTATTTTGCAGCGATGCATTTTTCTTATTTTAAACAAAAATAAATTATTTTAATATAGTATTTCAATAGCCAAAAAAAAAAAAATATCAAAAACTGCCAAATTGTTCTGAGTTCCCGTATAAAACCTCTCACCTCAGATTATTTTCTGCGCAAGGTATGAAATACTATATAAGTGTCAACTAGTGGTGAGTTTCAGCATGTTGTAAGATGTCTTTTATCTTACAACAGTCCCGCAGTAGGTGCTATTTCTGACTGCTTGATGGGTTTTTCATCTAATTGCGTGATGGTTTTTTTTCCATTTCTGTTGAGGTTTGTTGTTTGTTTGTTTGTTTTTTTCTTGGACTTGCTAAGTAATGGAATAGTTATACTATAAACCACAGGAGAGAAATACGAAGAAAATAGATTTTTTTTTTAGCAAAACAAAAAAAGCCCCTTCATGCAGATGTTTTAGAACCATCTCAAACAAAAATGACAGTGTTTTAAAACTTCAAAGCTGATGTTTAAGTAGCAGTTTATGAAGTCGGGATGGTGCAAATATTAAAATATTAGTGTACACTGACCCTGAATATTCACCTGCAGATACTTTCCAGGGGCTTCAAAAAGGTCTGTATTCAGTGGGAGGAGTCCTGCTGAATGACTTCCAGGACTTCCAGCAGATGAATCCCCAGTAAGGGCCAACTCGTTCCAGAAAGCTTCGCAGTGCACATGGAGTAGGAATTAAGAGGCTGGGGATTATTGCCTTTGGAAATCTGAATTGTAATATCCAATTCAGGAAGGCCTGTTAAATCTTTTACTTTACTGTGATGATTATTTTGGAAACACAGTGAGCCCATTCTCTACACACAATGTGTATGAAAAATCTTATATTAGTACTGAATAAATGTTAGTCACTTGTTGCGCAGACTGCGGGAAGGAGTACATGTAAGACTTTCCTGTGTTACGTTTGCTGAAATGAATTCTACAAGATGAATCTAATTTTTTTTTTTCTTTACTGAATAATCTTAACAGCATTATAGCATCTCCTGTGTTTTATGTTTTTAGATTTTGCTTCCGGATAGAATGATATGTCATTCAAAGATATCATTCCTTTTTCAGAAAATGTACGGTTGAAGTGGTTTTTGCAAAAACAAAACTTGCATCTAGGCATAAGGTTGTACTTTTTGTTGTAAAAAAAGTCTGAACAGATGGGAAGTAGTTTGAAGGAATTAGAGGAAATGCTGATGGAGTGTCATGTGAAGAACCGGACAACAATGAAGTTCCTATATAATATGAAAAGATCACGTTGTTACATTAAAATGCATATTTACAAAGGAAGGATTATTCACACTGAAGTTTTAGGAATTCTTCAGTAATATTGTGTGCTATCACTTTAGTAACACCTCGCATCTATCAAAGAGCTAGCCTTTCTGCGCTGGGGAAATGAGCTTTTAACCAGTTGGCTGTTATTTAAATGTTCACCGTGTGGGATCTATAAATAATGTTAATATACAGAGTTTATATAATAATTGACAGTCATCGCTTTGATGTAATTAAACTCTGGAACTTGCTATATAATCAACCTAGAAGCCTAGCAGCAAATGAGTTTTCTTGATCTACTTACGTTTTGCTGAAAGCACTTTTGTCCAAATGTCATATATTCTGTAAGTACATTTGTACTTCTCAAATTGATTTCAAACCTTTTATTGTTTTCCTCAGTTTTTATCGTATGAAGCAAGTTCAAAATTGTGAAATCTGTAAAATGATTTTTAGAAGGCTTTTCTTACATAGATAATTTTGTTTGGTTGATGTATCCTTCTGAGAAAGTACTCAAGCACTGATTTTTGCAAGAAGTAGGTAAAAAGATAGTTAGATTAACTGATGCTTCATTTCATTCAGATTTTATATTGACATAAAATCACATAATTAATTTGCCATTTAAAAGTGCCCTACAGCCTCTGCAGTCATAGAATAATAATTTAGAAATGACTGTTTGGCTGTCCGTGACATATCATAATTAACTCTTCTCAGCATAAAACATAAAAAGGAGCATACTCAAATATTTTATATTTTAATGTGTTGCATAATATTATCTCACACAGAAATAGTAGGAAGTGCATCTCATATTTCTCTAGTTTGATTTCTTTTTAGGGAGAGATTTTACTTTAAATGAGTGCCTACGTTTGGCTCAGCTCTTACAGCTTAGCGCTGAAGATACAAAAAGTGCTCTTTTCAGGAATTTACTGATGGATTTAAAATGTCACGATCCTGTTTTGTTTTGTAACATCAGCAAAGCTGAAAAAATAGTGGAGAAAGACCCAGCAATACAAACCAATTTCTTGTTATCCAGTAAGGCATATCTTCTTCTGGATGTCATTAAACTAGAAGAAAGTTTTGACTTTGCTATAATCCTGCTGTTCCTTTTTAAACGTAGTTTCCAAACGCCTAACATTTTTTCACTGAAATATCGCCATAGGATGACATGATATCATGTGCTCTTCTTTTATCTTCTGAAGCTTGAATTTTATGATTTAAAATGTACTTTAGTCACTTAAGGAAGAGTGATATTTTATACAATTTACTATGGGAAAACAGCTTTGCAGAAATTATTTATCGGAATGTAGGAGAGTTCTTTTGAAATAATTCGAATGGTTACTGTAAAGGTAAAGTATTCTGTCCATTACTGGAAAATAATTTTACATATGCCTCCTGTGACTTAAATAAATTATTGACGACAGTTGTTGCAGGATATTATTATATAAATACTATGCTGAAAAAAGCACATCTGTAAAACTGTTGTGTCTTGGTTATTAGTGCTAGGATTTGAACTATCTTTAATCTCATTTGACTTGTTCATCTTCCTTAAGGATCTCCATAAAGATGCACTGAGTATTCTTTTCAGTCCTTAGTTAGGGTTTGCATCAGTGGTCGTAAACCTGCTTAGCGGACAAAGACTCTTTTCCCTTTGAAGTCACTTCCCCAGCTTTTCAAAAGGTCTGCAAGCCGGTTCCCCTAAAACAATTTAGAAAAGTTTGAAGTGGTGCCCCTTAAACCAGCAACAAAATAAAATTTTCTCTTTGCATTATTGAAAACCATGACAATCTTCTGAAGCAATAACAGTTTAAAAGCTTTTAAAGAAATCTGTTCTGCTCTACGACCAGCTTTTAAGTTGACCCCATTATTTGGAAAATCAGAGGCTTGGAAACCCCTAAATACTTGACATTCTTATCAAAGGAGTCAGCCTGACTTTTCACAGGACTCCTCTTTTACAGTATTTATTCAAGTCCTAATTTCTTTAAAGACACTCTTCACGTTTCTTGTGTTTCTTTTTTTGCATTAAAGTGTTTCTTTAGAACAAATGTATTTTAGTAAACAGCTGATATAATTTATGAAACACTCATCCTGCCACCTGTAGATTTATATTCCATTATGTTTGAAGTCAAGTCCAAAGTCTAAAAAGACTGCGAGCGTTACTTATGCAATTTTACTTTTCTGTGGAGTGTGATAAATATATATGCTCAGTTTCTACTTCTTGTTTTAACAATCTTATCTCCTACATTTCATATATATAGTTGCTGACAGCCTAACATAGGCAAAGCCTACAGTATTGTAGTTGCTGCAAGCAATAAGTTTACTATAAGGATTTTATTTATCTGCACGTCCTAATAATTCAGACTTCGCTTCTTATAAGTCATTCTAACTTCAACATCTTCTATTCATTACCTCCACTACAATGTTATACATTTAAAACTTCTCTGATTTCAAAAGTTTCGTTAACATGTGTAGTATATATTAGATTAATTCCTTGCTGATCTATGCAAGTATGTGTTAATTGCAATTTCTGAAAGCAAAAGATAGCAAATAAAGTAATAAAATCAGAATTCTAGAATTTTGCTAATGTAGGCAGCTTGTTTAAAAGAAAACAAATTAACAAGAGCTTTAAATGCACAAAGCTGCCTCCTCTTTTATGGCTTGGGGACAACAGGGAGAAAGAATTAGGTCAACAGAATTAAATTGTTACTGAACAGTAAGACTGTTATGGTTGCTGTTATATTTTCCCCTAAAACTGCAAATTTGTGGTTTGTCTACACATACTGTTCATTTACGAATCTTCTAAGGTGCCTGCCCCATGTTTATGTGAGGAAAGTTCAACAGAGCAGACTTTCTCTAAAAGGTTTGTGAGCGTTCGTAGGATCAGCCACCTGAGAAGTACCTAGAGGTCATTAAGTCTACCCTTATGCTTTTAATTTGTTGGGAGTTTTTCCTTTGCTTCTGAACCGTCTGCCATACTTCCTGGGTTTGAGTGTGTTTTGCCAAACACTATAGGAAACAAAAGCAAGAGCTTTTAATGATTATTTATTAAGAGATTAGGCACAATTCAGCAAGTTGCTCCAAAGCATTTTCAGATTTAAAATGCTGATAACATACATGCATATGTGTGTATATATGCACAAATATGTATAAGTGTGTGTATATATCTCTATATAAGATATAAATATATATCTAAGAAGAAAAATATTTATTTACTTTTCAAGATTTTGTATTGTGGATATAAATTATAGATTATAACAGTAACTGCGGAATAAATTAGATTTTGAAAGGTCAAAATCCTTGATTTGATACTTTGTCATAGCTTATGACTTATTCTAAAAAGCCATTTGAATGTGGCAGCTACATGGACACTCTGGGAGAGCAAGAAAAATGTGATATATGGAGAGCGAGCTAAACTTTTATTTATGCAAGCCCAGACCTACACTTCTTTTCCACAGAAGTCTCTCACTGTACACGTGCAGGGTCTGGGTAGCTACCTGTTTTAGTGTAATAATATATTAATAATAAGACCCAGTGCCAGTATTGCTGGTACTGTTAAGGCTCTACATGGACAAACTAATGACATTTTGATGGTTTTATCTTTTGAAGTTACAACCCCAAATGTAATTTGAATGATGCTACCTTAGTAACTGATGGAATCAGTTGTCCCTATTATTACTCTGTCTCTTTGCAAAACCTTCTCCTGTTTTTGAAGTAAAAAAAGTTTGATTTTATCGCTGCATTTTACTGCCTTGTTGGTATCTCACATATCATCAGTTGTGAAGTGAAATTATTCCCTGCTGCTTAAAAACTCGTCTAATCCTTTTTGAAACTACATGATAACATTGCCTAAACATACATTATTTGGAATTTAAATGCTTTGTAAAACGCTATGAATAAACTGATTGTGTGATAATACAAAAATAACATTGTGATTTCCATGAAATGCTAGCACTCCTGAAGAGGGTGGGCCAGCGAATCACCTGGGAGTGAAGTTATAAAACTATTTAAAGGGCGTTATAGCATTTGCTTACCCTTTCTGCGTCTTGACCTGGAGAATAATTTTTTTTTCCTTTAAATATCCCTGTTGTATGATTTCTTTTTTTTTTTTATGGTATCCACATATGTTTGATTAAAAAGAGTATCTCCAAAAAATACAGTTTTATTCATTCTTGTTGCAGGGAAATGTCTAATAGGAGCGGCGGTAATTGATGTTGGGTTTGGGTGTTTTGATTTTGCAAACTCATCTGAAATTCATACTGATTGTGGTTCGAACTCTGCATCTTAAAAGGAAGTAGACATCAGGCTGAGATTTCAACATTGTTACTAGGTTAACATAAAATCAGTCCATGGATGTTTTACTTCATCTTTGGGCACTGTAGGTGTCTCCTCTCAGTACCTGTCATAGCGACACTGGCGTTTACATATGCTTGTTATGGGAAAAGGTAGGAATTGACTTAGATCTCTTCCTACACACAAAGAAAAAATAAAATAGAGGGGGAGATGGAGGGAAGGGAAAAAGCAAATCTGTGTGCTCCGACTTGTTTTTGGTTTTACTACACACCTGATTTTTATATTAATGCGTTAGTAAATGCGCAGGCTGAATTCCTACAGCGTAGTGCTGCTAGAGTACAGAACAACCATATGCAAACAGTAGCATAGAAGTGATTTGTAGGGAACATGAACTCAAACAGCAAGGAAACTGAAGACGCTTCAGTGATTGAAAGCAGTGATTTTAGAAATAGATTGTAACCAAGGATTGCTTTTATTGTTTTTAAATTGAAGGTGATTTTGCAACTCCTCGAGCTATTTTGACAGGACATGACTATGAGATCACCTGCGCTACCATTTGTGCTGAACTTGGCCTGGTAATAAGTGGTTCAAAAGGTAAGGTTGCTGTTGTCATTTCTTTCTGTTCATGAAGCTATAATCCTAATGCAAAGAGGAATATAGTCTCAGGTGGCAGAATTTATTAACTTTATGATGGTTTTATTTCTAACCTTGTTTTAGTTGCTCTGGAATTTGAAACCTCTTTTTAAACACATTAAAACTGAGGATTATTTAGACATTTACAAGAAGAGGCAACCAGTTTCCACATCGGTTTGAACATCAATTTCCCTGTTACAGCCTGCTGATTACTATTTCTTTTTGCTTGTTTATCCAGTGTGTAACTGCACATAGTGTACAGCTGGATACAGCTCTTGACTGCCAGGATGGTGAAGAATGTTTGTTATGGATAACTTCTCAGAAAGAGAAGTTTTGATAGGTGCTCTAAAATACCTTAATACAAAGCTTTTAAGGGATAAGCTGTTCGTTTTACTCTATGGCACGCTTAAAGTCATAGGCTTCCCACTTCAACATGGTAAAAATCATTATAATGTATTATAATAGTGATTACCTAAGTCATTACTTATTATTTGATATATGATGTCTTTAAATGAGCATGTAAATCAATAACTAGGATTTTATTCTGTCTCATTAGAAGGACCATGTCTCATACATTCTATGAATGGAGATCTACTGAGGACATTAGAAGGTCCTGGAACATTAGAAGGTCCTGAAAACTGCCTGAGACCAAAACTTATTCAAGCTTCAAGAGAAGGCCACTGTGTCATATATTATGAAAATGGCCTCTTCTGTGTATTCAGTGTGAATGGGAGACTTCAAGCCACTATGGAAACTGATGACAAGATAAAGGTGAGTGTACTCAAATGTGTGCTACGGGCTGTCAGTTCCAGTATCAGGAAAAGCTGTCAGTGTTGGAGTTGTGGGGAGACTCCTTCTATAGCCAGGCCATAGAAATATATTGTACTAGACAACAACAGCAACATTCTGAAAATACTGTAGTTAAGGGGACCCTGTACACCTGATAGTACTGTTTTTAATTTTAGAATAACTCTGTTCATATAGTAAGGAATATTCTGTAGGCATTTCCTTGAACTGGAGAATACAAATATTACTAATTGCTGACCAGCAGAAGCTGGGCTACTTCTTTACTTTTGAGTCTGAAGGCAGGAGGTGATTGGACATGCTGGTTTGGATGTTGGCTTTCCCTTTTTTGGTGTTTCTGTCTACATTCCTTCATCTTAGCTTGAGATGTGTGTTGCGCTGAGCTTCAGGAAGTTTATAGACATATGTCTATATTTCAACTCTTTAGCCCCTTTGGCATGTGCTGAGCAGGCAGCTAGGTTCCACATCTTTAGCTGCAAGAGACATGGAGCAAGTCCAAAACTATGCAGGAGGCATTGTAAGCTTATGGATTTATGGAAATTATTTGATAATACAAAATGCAGGTCTTTTTGACAGTTCCTATGAAATAGTACCTATGAAGCAGAGCAGAACCCGCCAGCTATACTGCAGTGAAGCAGAAATGTCAAAAGAATACTTTCTTTGAATTAAAAATATTCCCACTTTTTCCTTGAATGAGAAAGAAAGGAAAGGGAAGGGAAGGGAAAAAAATGAACAAGCATTACCAGATCTGGTAGAAAGTTACAGAATGCAGCAGGGACATGAAGCAAAATCACGTTGCTGGGTTAGCATTCAGGCTACCTGAATTATGTGAACTTACAGTCTCTGTGCCAGTAGTCATGTTCTGAGAGGCACAGAATCACAGAATGGCTGAGGTTGGAAGGGACCCCTGAAGATCATCTGGTCCAGCCCCCCTGCTCAAGGAGGGCCATCTAGAGCCACTTGCCCAGGACCATGTCCAGATGGCTTTTGAATATCTCCAAGGATGGAGATTCTACAGCCTTTCTGAACGTTCTTTGCCAGCGCTTGGTCATCCCCACAGTAAAGAAGTGCTTCCTATATAAAAATTGTTTAACTATTTAACACCAGCAAGAGGAGACTTTTGTTGTGGTAAGCATTTGGCAGTACGACATCTCCAAGCTGACTTTCATAATCTGATGGAAGAGCCCAGGAACTCAGCTGCTGGGATTTCCAGCGTTCTCTTGAGTTGAGAAAGTTTTTCTTTCAGACCTTTTTCCTTTATTTAGATTAGATGTTTCAGGAAGAAAATGCCTCTTTGCCCTCATGTTCGTTTTACAGAATTATGGAAATTCTTTCAGATGTTGTGCAAAATTGTGAGCATTTTTAAATTTTCACCTCCTCTTGACTGTATTAATGTTAGTTCTTAAGATGGAAGAATCTGTCAATATATCTGAAAGAATTTTCAATCGTCATTATTTCCATTACCACAGAAGTCTCCAGTTTAGTTCAGTATATTCCACTTAAAACCTTCTGAAGCTCTGTTGTGTACTATACTCTGTTGATCCAGCATGCCTGCGTTTCAAACTGTCAGGTACGTTCATGGTGGAATATGCAGAAATAACTCTCTGTGTAGGTCTCCCTTCCATATGAGAGTGCTGTCTGCAGGGGGGAGAGGGCTTTCGATCTTTGGATGCTGTGGCAGCCCCGAGTGCGGATTTGAGGCTGGGGAAAGAAAGTAGGAATGTGTATATTTATGTCCCAAGCCATTTTCCCAAATTAATGTAGATTCTTGCTTCGATTTTTAATCTTTCTTCAGTTGTCTGAAATTGCACCTTTGGCTGTCCTTGTACAAATGCTTCTGAGATTTTTCAGCCTGCCCTTCATCCTGGTTCTTTCCATGAAGCGAGTACACATCACAGTGTTTTCTCTTTTTACAATAATAATGTTGATAATCTGTCACTTTCAGTTGTGATTATGCTGTCAGCTAGGCCAGCAAATCTGTAAAATATCTAGAAATCCCTTGCTGGCTAAAACAATTTCTGTAGTGTTTCAGTCAGTACCCACAGCTTTAGGAATGTTGCTAGAGGCAATGGAAGTTCTGCTCTCTGTGGGCCAGAATTACATATGTACAGGGGTTGGGGTTTTATTTTGTTTTGTTTTTGTTTTCTTTCTCTCCCAGTGGTCCCAGTTGGGCTTTACGCTTAAACAACCTACAGCGTCTTTCCCAGTGCTTCTGCACTATATCATATTATAAGGCAAGTGGCAACTGTGTGATTAACGTAGGGGCATTTAAAATGAATAGTACCTACCCATGGGCTCTGCTGACAAACACCTTTCATTGCTTTTTGCTCGACGAGGATAGAAAGGGAAGGAAAAGGTCATAAATGTTGAATCTGTAATGTAAAATTCTAGTTTCTATTTTCCTGTGGTCGTAAGTGTTGACTCTGTAATCTAACATCCTAGTTTCTATTTTCCTATGTCATTGCGGACGGCTATTTCAGAACGTTATTGACAAAACTAGCAGTTTTCAATAGTGATGTTTGGAACAGACTTCTGATTTTCTTTCTTGTGTTCTTGTACTTGAAAACTGCTAGAAAAAATTCAGGCTCTCTGGGGAAATTCAAAGTCTAATCAATGCCTTCCACCTGTTTTTGTTTTAAATACTGTATTGCTCAGTGGAGCTTAGGTATATCGCAGTACATCTACCACGTAATGTTTAGATATCTTAATGAATAACTTAACTCTAAATAGTCTGCTTGTTCTGAGAAGTAAAGTTATTTTACCCTAAACAAAGACTGTATGCTGTTTCACCCAGAGGAACCAATTTATTTTCCTTTCCTGAGTCTGTTTTGAAATGTGGAAGTGCCCACAAGACTCCTGCTGCTGTAAGCCAGGGCTGTCACAGTGTCAGCTCTGCCTTTTTACAAAGCACTGCCTTTCAAAAATCTGAGACGTTAAAAGGGATTTGTGCAAAGTTTTGAGACTTTCCAAGGAAATACAAGTCAGAATGCAGCTTTTAGAACATTGCTGAAATTGTGCGCTTTGGGGATTATTTGAGAGTCTGAAGCTTACGTTGTGAGAAAGATTAGTTGCAGAGTTGTTTCAGTTTCATACCTCGCAGAATCGTAGATAAACTACGCTGGGGAAAAGCAGAACAGTAAAATTGATTCATATCGTCTTCTATACCAGTTGGAGTACTTGGGAGTAAAAGCATCCTTTCGTTTGTTAAATCTTGAAGGGCATGTCATGAAACTGAAATGTTGACAGGGTGACCTTTTTCTTCCATTCATTCCTTCATTCATATATATATATATATATATATATATATATATATATATGGGTAAGTGGCTGAGAAATTTATTAATAAACAATAAAAATAAATAAATCAACATCTTGTCTTCATGACGAGCCAATGACTTAATAAAATTGCATAGGTATTAGTAAGGGTTCAAAGCCTATACTTTATTTAATCAAAAGATCACAAAACCCACTGCCTTTTGCAGGTAGTGGAAGAGTTAAAGATTAATGGCTTTAATTTGCCTTTTAATATAGCATTTCTTCAGTAAAAGCCTCAAGTATAAAATTCAAGTGAACCATGACCATAAGGTTAATGGATTTTCATCAGCTGAATTTTATAAGTGTAGCAAATAATTATTTGTCACGGCCTTCATTGCAATTTGAAAATACCCTTAGGAGACTGCCATTGCTATAGAGAAGAAAACCACCCGATATTGATTTTTGCTTCTAATGAATAATCTTTTTAATAATTGCGTGTGGTCATGATCATCTACTCAGTGCATGCAAGTTCTAGATAATTTTCACAGTCTTATCTCAGTTTGTTTTCTACCCCTTTCTTACCAAGTTACTACACTCTTCTAAGAGAGCCTCTGAATGAGTTTTCAGGCTCCTTGGGGCTGGGCTTTGGGAGGTGCTGAGCATTATTTTTGTGGGCTGGTAGAAACAATCACAGAAGCAATTTATGGTTGGAACATTTGGGTTTTTGTGGGAGGAGCTTCAGCTCAGAATACTGAATTCTAACCTTGGTTAGTATTCAATTTTCCAGACTGAGATATGGTTGGAAAAAACCTCCACATATTCTGCTTTATTGTGTCTAAATTTACATGTACATGTTGTCTTCTTAATTCAAAACACAGCTGGAATAGGTTTATCATCTGGGGGTTTTTCCTAGTACTATATTTTGCTTACAGTGTACATTTGTATTTCAGTTACATTCATTTTAAAGTTATTGTGTGAAATAAAATTTTAGCAATGTGATTCATTCTGATTACTTGGGAGTTGTTGCAATAAAAACTCAAAATTTATAATATAATGTAGAAACCCTATATTAACATGAGTGTCGCACATCATATAATTCTTAAAGGATATATTTGGCATCACAGTACTAGAGTACAGCAATGCAAAAAATACAGATGGGCACTATGTCTGACTTCAATTATTGCTGTTCACGAAGCAGTATTTTCTGTACACTGTGTATTTTGGTTTCTAGGCTTGTCAGCAGTCTGTATAAACACTTCAATGTTGCACAAACGTAACATTTTTGTGTTTCAGTTTCTCTCATTTTTGTGGTGCATGCGCTACAAATTCTGTATATTAAAAAGCAACAACTTCCTTTTCCTGAGGAATTTAAAATCACAGTATGTTACAAGTTTTGCATATTGAAAAACTGTAGAAGCAGAGATTGCAAGTGCCAGAATACTTGCAGACTTCAGCAGAGAGAGATATGCTTGCAAGATTCTCTCGTCAGTTTCTTCTACTGTTTCCTAAATTTAAATCTCTGAGCTGGAATTTTGCTTGGAGACTATCATCTTGAGGCAATTTCCTTGCCTTCCAGTGACAAATTTTTTAGTTAAAGTGGATCAATCTATTTGTAGAATGTGTGTGTTTGGAATTTAAAAGCCATTGCTCTGAATATCCTCCATTCTTACATTGTTCCATTGAAAAGTTTTGTGGCTCTCTGCCTTGGGTCAGGGAGCTGAAATTTATCACAAATTAGTCCTTGTGTGAAGGATGTGTATTTTGTTGAAAAGCTGCCCAAATGAAGCTGATTCACAAATCACAGGTTAAATGCATTCAGTAGATAATGCTTAGCATCTACATTCTGTACGGAACATCTGGAGTCCAGGGATGCAAAGTTTTCCCCTGCAACCAATCATCCCCTACAGTGAGGTGCACAAAAATACCATGGCAAGAAACGTGATGCGGTGATCCTGGACGAGGCAGGGGAAGGACTGATGGGGAAGCAGAGGAGAAAGAAGAGCAGAATCCAGGATAGAACCAAGGACAGAATGAAAAGAGATGTTTGCAAGAGTGACAGGAACAGAGAAGTAGAGATGCAAATGTAGAAACTTGTCAGAGACTGGGAGAAGACAGAGGCAGAAAAGAGTGAAGGAAAAAAAGGAATTGTAAGTAGGAGCAATGGAGTGAAGGATTAGGTAGGAGCAGGAGTTTAATAGTAGGTAACAGTGCTTCGTAGTAGCAACGTTCCTTATTTTCCTTTTGATAACAGCAAATCATCTAGCAAACAACTAGGAAAGTTGTTTCTCCCCCTTCCGTGTGCTCAAATGAAGAGGATGGTAGGCTGCTGCTGTGCCGAGTATTGCATACAAAAATAAAAGTAGAGAGCAGAGAAGGAAAAAAACAGAAGTCAAGCTGGGGAGCAAAAGTCAGAAAGAGAACTGAGAAGAGGCATCTGGAAACAGAAAGAGAGCCTAGGAAAAGGTTAGGGCTTACAGGAGTTATTAATAATTGTCTAAACTGTAGTTTTAAGGGTCTTGATCTTGCTGGTAGCGTGTGCTGATGTCATTCCACATGACAGAATTCATTCAACTTTTTGGGTTTGTTTTTTGGGAAAACCCTCCAAATGCTTCAGTTTTCCCAGGTAACTGGGGGACGAGGCTATAAAATCAGGGCCCTGGTGTCCTCTACTGCTTAAATTTCTTTTCTGCGTGGCAGAAGGACAGGACCTTCCTTTCAGAAGAGTTTTGTGCTCTTCAGGGTTACAGTAATAGTAATTGCCAAGACCTGCATTGAAAAGATTTGTAAGGTCTCAGTATTGCTGTGAGAAAAGTCAGTAACAGGGTCTTCCAGGGGCTGGTGTTGGGGACTAGTTTTATTCAGTGTTTTCAGAGGTAGGGAAAGCTGAATGTCTACGGAGTGATGAAGGCAATGGAGGAGATGAATGGAGAACTGTTATTCAGGAAACCCGACAATATGAGACCTATGGGGTACTCACTGAAACTAGTAGGATCACTTCAACAGATAGAACTATTTTGTACTGTAATGACCTTCTACCTTTTTTTTTCCCCACAGAAGGCATCAGCAGGCTCAAAAACAGATTAAGAAAATTAATGGGCAGCATGTCCATAAATAGATACTACACGGAATGGACAGAGATATACTTTCTGATATTCCTGTTCCAGTGATTGTGGGTGCTGGGGAGCACAAGGGGAAGGGACTGTAGGGACTGTAGCGTGGCCAGCCTCACAGTGTCTCCTTCTGTCACTGTTGCTGATACAATACTGGGCTAGATGGATCATGGTCTCTCTGACCCTGTAGGGTATCACTTATTTTAATAAAATTTCAAGTTCAGTTCTCTTAAGCCACATTTTGGCTTATTTAAACTAGCAAAATCCCTCTTTAAGAAATAATTCTCATGCTTCCAGGCATCTTAATATCTGATAGTATCATCTGGTCATCAGTCATCAGGTAACTGAGGAAAGTTGCTGTTTTTCCAGGTACTCAGTATGTATCATGATTTTTCCAAGAGCACACAAGAAATATCAAAATAGATTGAAGACTCCTGTTTCAAGAAGTCTTCACTGTGAAAACCAATGAAATCCCATCTTTCTCCATGATCTGGATCCCAAATACAGATTTCAAATGTAATTTGCCATCAGTCCCCATGATACATGCAAAATCAGGGTATAAGCCATTGAATTTGTCACAGGTAGTTTCAGGATAGATGATGAAAGGAAACACAGTCTCGGTGAAGAGGGCTGGATCATTATCTTATTAATCCAGAGCAGGAATCTAAAAACGCTCATCTAAATTAATTCTAGTGATTTGTATAACATTTCAATTCCCTCCATCATTCAGCCTTTTGCCAGAGAGAAAAGGAGGATAGCTTCTGCTAAGCTAGTATTAAAGACCCTTGGGGGAATGCCAGGTACTATATTTTAATGCCAGTGTTGCTGGATCTTGTAAATCTCGCTAATTAGAACAGTAAATTTCTTTAGCTGACCTCATATTAGATCTTTGGAATATGAAATAAATTACAGGTGAGGTAAAAGTTAACTAGTGACATCTAATGTATTAAAGAGATTTGTGTATAATAACATTAATTCTGTTGCTGGGTAGAATAACATAACAATAACGTTGCTTCCGAAAAGCTTGTATTGATATCAAGTCTCCCTAGACATTCAGCTGTCAATATGAAACTTCTTATGAAAGTATAAAAGGGGGGAGTAAGAGCAACACATATTTATCTGACAAATATCCATGTGATTTCCCCTTAGGCCATTCAGCTGAGTCGAGATGGACAGTATCTGCTTACAGGTGGAGACAATGGAGTTGTCATGGTATGGCAGATGTGGGACCTCAAGCGGCTTTTTGCTTACCCAGGGTGTGATGCTGGAATCCGATCCATGGCCCTGTCGTATGACCAAAGGTTAGAGCAAAGAACGGTCTTCACAAGAATTTTGGAGAATATATACTGACAATTAAAGTGCATTTTTTTTTCCTTCTGATTTTGATTTTCTGTGGATCACGGATCCTGCTGATTATATTGAGAATTCTGCGCTTGCATAAGTTTCTTTCTAACATGTCATATTTAGGGCAGGTACTCTTTTTCAGTATTTCAGCTCTTGGGGGAATGAAGAGAGATTCAAGAAATCTTACTTTGGCAGACTTTCAAGATAGTTTGAGTTATTGGCCTGTGCCAATGTACAGTGTGGGTCACATGAGGGTGGAAGGTTACATATGTGCTTTTCATGTTTCTTCTTTCACTTACAGTACAAATCACATCCCTAATTCCAGATCTTTATGCTAAAAATAGAACAGTTACAGTAGCACAATGAGATTCACTCCACACATCCATATTTTGCTGAAGCAAATATTAATTTTCATAGAAAACATAGAAAAGTTATTTTATCGACATAAGGCATGACCCTTTTTGAAGATTCCTTCTACTGAAGGCAATCAGTTAATAGTTTTACATTACACTTTCCAATGCAGCTGTACTTAATCGTCCTGTGTTTTTATCACAAAAGTATTGTTTGTTTATAAGATGGATGTTTACAGTTTCATCTGTACACTTTTAGCTTGCGGGCTGGAATTTTGTTTGCTTTGGTGTATTTGCTTAGTGGAGTTACCGTGTTCTTTTCAAGCAGATTTGGCTCCTAAATCTCTTAGGAACGTCTACATTGTGCAGTAAAGCATATTGAATGTTTTAGCATTTTTGCCTTACATAAAATGAACTTGAAAAAATCCAAGCCAGCAAAATCTGTGAACTTCAATCAAACATTCAACAACTTCGTGTTAAGCACAGTTAGACATTATAGGCATTTTGGAAGAAACAGTTTTCCATTAAAAAGCCCCTGCTGTTAAAAATATTTCAAAAGCTGGAGTTACATCTGTTGAATTTTAGACCTCTGAAATGTATAAAATTTTGCATTTAGAGAATCTTTAAACTGTAATAATGGCATGTCAACATAATCTTTGCATGTCAATAAACTGAAATTTAATGTGGATATCTATAAATTTATCCACGTGCACAAGTTAGGAACCTAATCACTTTGGGTTTGAAGACACAGAAACTCAGAAGAGATTTACTCAGAGTATTTCACTGAGTAATTATTCAGAAATTACAGGTAATTACTCAGAGCAATTTATTTGGTATGCATGAATGTATGTGTTTGAGTGACAGTGTGTAAAAAGACTTTTTAACCTAATACAAAAACAATCAAAATGGTGCTCTTAAATGAAATACTATCAAAATGCAATGTTTTGATGATCTCATTATTAGTCTTTGATTTGAAGGAAAAATTATAGCTTTTTATTCTGAAGGGTTTTTTTTTAATTCTGAAGCTTTTTTCCTTAAATGCGAGAATTTTATACATCCGCATACTTTTGATTTTCATAAAACTTTAATATGAGACAGTAAAAAAGACGGTATAGATACTCTTGTAATTGTGTGCTACGTCAGGGTCATGGCTTTTCAAACAAATCTAAATGATCTGTAGTAGCAGGCCAAGGGTAAGGAATTTAGAAAGAAAGAGTGCCTCAGTGGGAGAACACAGTGATTGCTTTCAGGAACTTCCAAAACAATCAAAGCCTTCAAATTGCTTTCAAACCCAAACATTAACATTTCCATCTGAAGTCCTATGCCCATGTAGATCATGTACTTAAATGGAGGTGGCGAAACTGAAATGAACACTTCTCTTAGCCTTCATAGAACCGTAGAATTGTTTTGGTTGGGAGAGACCTTTAAGATCATCAAGTCCAACCGTTAACCTAGTTATCACTAATCCATTCCTTCACTTTGCTGCTTCCCCTGGCCTTCATCCCACTCCAATACACCCCGAAAACCAACCAACCAAGTCAAGAAATAATCCCAGGAAATCTGAAGTGTCCTTGCAGGACAGTGATGCTGGTAAAACAATTCTGTTGTCTAACTCTCAATTGTAGCTTCAGGCCAACCATACAAACGATTGTATTGTGTTTGGTGTGTTTTGCAATCAATAAATCTGTCAGAGGTGGTGCAGATGGCAGTTTTATTCAAATCCAGCTTCCTGGAGTCCTTGGAAGCCTAAGATGGGAGCACCTAAAGCCTGACTTTTCTGGTACGTGGAGCACTTGTAGCTCCAGTTGTCTTCGGTAGAAGTTGGCTGTTGCCTTGGGTTCTTGTGTGTGGACTCATCTATCTGAATGTGTGGCGGTTCTCTAACGAATATGGTCTTGTGCTTTCCTTAGGTGTATAATGACTGGCATGGCATCTGGCAGCATAGTGGTTTTCTACAATGATTTCAATCGTTGGCACCACGAGTATCAAACCAGATACTGATCTTCACAGAGACCAAGATTAGCACTGATGTGGGCAGCTGTTGGCAGAAGGAAACTGAACACAGCACGCCCGCCTTGGTGTCTTGCCACAACATTGTTTCTTATAAATAGCTATATTACATCTGAATGTAACTTGAATTTGCTGGAAGAAGCAACCTATTTTTTAAAGTTAATTGCTATTTTTGTAGACCTTGCTTGACTTTTTTGGGGGAAGGGCAAAGAAGCAGAAAAATGGCTGCTGGGTTCTGTAGTTAAAAATCTATATTTTTAGTCATAATGAGAAGTCTATTTTGATCCCTGTGTGTAAAAGAAACCTAAAGTAAAGACGGTTAAAACTCACATTCTAGCTATATTATGAAGAAACGGATTTTCCATCTGAAGCTTTATCTATAACCTTGAGGAATATATGATTTTAACATAATGGAAATTAATTACGATGTTTGGGGAATTTTAATCTGTGCTATCTGTACCACACTTTGTCTCGTACTTTTCCAAATGATTGTACTACATCAGCACTGAAGTTTCTGGGAATCAATGGTAATAATTTAAATTATGGTTAATGTAATTTTAAACTTTGCAGATCGTTTCCATCAATGTTACTATTCAAGCATGTTTCTAGACCTAGAAAATTAGTTCTTTTTTAGTTGTATGTTTTGTGCAGTTAGGAGAGAGAAATTGGGAATGGAGTTTGTGTTACATCGAGTGTGAATCCTTCTAGTTTCAACCTGGCATCTCCTCCAAAGCACACCAAAATGTGGATTGTTCCTCAAAATCAGAAAGGCTCTTCTGAAGACTTTAAAGTCAAATTAGAAACCCACAGAGGCAGGTATTTCTTAATAGGTGCGAGTACCAAAGCACACTTCTGCTGGTTGACTGTGAAAGCACTAAAAAGGCAGGTGTTTGCTGGTGCAAAGCCCCTTATGGCAGCAGAAGCACTAGACTTGCAGGCGACTTTCTTTTTTTTTTCCCCAAACTAGCCCCTGCAATACTGTCGCACATGCCATATTCCTTTTCTGCGGATAGTAACAATATCTTTTCTATTTTGCTATCACCAAATCCAGCCAGATCCTGCCCAATCATTACCTCTCTCTTTTAGGAAATGAAAACTAATTTATACTAAGGAACAATAAGTTATTTTGGTGTTGCACAAATCTACTTTTCTACAAGATTGCTGTGCAGAACTCTGTGAAAATATTTGTGAAAAGAACTGTTATTGTTTTGTAAGTCTGTATTGCATAAAAAACTTCTTTGTATGTTGTGATCTCTCTGAGTTGAAATTTACATTCCATATCTGTATTGATACATACATTTCTTTAGCTGCCTACTAGAGCAGTTCCTGGTTTTTTTCGAAGCATTTAACTACTATTTCTTTCAGCAAAGATTTGGAATGAAGAAATTCAGTTTGAGTGAATAAATTAAATAAAATTACATTTGTAATTGAGAGCCTCGGTGGAGTACTGGGTTCTTGTGATTCAGTGTGTATTCACGATAGAGGAAATAGGTGCTATGGCTAATGCATTCAAAGTACTCTTGGTCTTTATGCAATGGTGACCAAGTTTTCTGTGCTTTCTGCATTTTTATACTGATGTGGTTATGGTGGTATCCGTAGAGTTGCATTTTTGTGTTTTGTGTAGCAGAAGGATGATCTATCAAGGGAAGGCTAGAGTTGTCCTGTCTGCGATTAAGTGCCCAGAGTATTGAGCAGTAACATTTGTTATGTGAAACTTGTACTTCACACTTCCTTAAGTTCAACAACATTCATAGCCTTATATCAGAAGATTTTGAGGGGAAATTGGTACGCTCTCCAAGTGCAGTTTGCATTTGTCTCAAGCCAGGGGTGGTTTTCTTAGGCTAGGTGGAGGAAAAAAAGAGCCTAAACAAACAAAGGTGCATTTTGCCAAATGGAAATCCTGACAGTATTCTCTTTATGATCTGCTGACTTAGGAAACACTGTATCATTGAAAGAAGTAATAGTGTCTGATCTTAGAGCCTGAACATTTCATGGGGAGTTGATTTGGTAGATTGCCTGTTTTAGAAAGGGGCCTATTGATCATGAGATGCTTTCCCAAACTGAGAGCGCGACTGAGTTGCATCCAGGCAGTGTGTGACGATGGGCAACTGTGCCACGGTATCAAGCACCTCTCGGGGCAGCAGCAGCAGCAGTGACGCAGGGTGGTGTTTCGCACATTACGAGTGCTGCAGCTCTTCTGTGGAAAAGGACATCTCCATCTTCTGCTCTGTGAGCATGCCTGTGAAGACACCCTTATTCTGGACTGCTTTGCTGGTGGCTTTAGTAGGAGGACATACCGCTCATTCCACGGGTAAACCAACGTCCCTCAGGCACTGCCCTGGGGGGCCGGGCTTACACTTGGGATCCCAGCTTTGGCTGAACTAGTCCATGTCATGCTGTTTGTGGTGAGGTGGCAAAAAAGGTTTAAATTTCTGACTATTCAGGTATTTGTTAGTCTATTCAGGGCAGCACCTGTGTCAAAGGGCTTGCCTGAAACCTGTTGAATCCACAGGTGCCATTAACCTGCAGCTGGACCTCAGTTAGCTGTTATTTGCAGACTATTCCTGAAAAGAGGGAGACGAGTCTTCTATTTCGTCAGAATTTGGAGGGACCATTTATGAAATGCGTTTTTTTGTGTGACAGTCTGGGCGTTCTTCTGTTCTGGTTAAGTTCAAGCGGATACGGTGTTAGCTGTGTTTTATTGCAGGTGCTCTGGAAAGCACTTCTCTTGAAATCCCTTCTATGGTGTGATCAGAGTGGTGGTTTCTCTGAAGGAAGTTCATATTGTGATGTTACTGCAAGCAAAGGTAAACTAATGCCATAATACTTTTGAGACTATTTCTTCAGTTTCTGGGTGTGTTGTGCTATGTGTTATCAAAAAGCCTCTACACCTGGGAAGTGTGCCTCCTGCAATATGTATTTATTACTGTTTCTGGTCCCGGCGTACTCTTGGTAGTCCTCCACCTATCTGCAGCACTTTGTTTTCTGCTAAAGAATCCTGCTTTGCTGATTTAGCGCTTAGCAGAATAAATGTCTGAAAGAGCTAATCTGATGCCAATATAATACAGAGAGTTATCTCCATCCTCCTGATGGAGGTTGTTATTCACTAGGAAAGGGAGAGTTTAGAATCACAGAATCATTGAGGTTGGAAAAGACCCTTAAGATCGTCCAGTCCAACTGTCAACCTGTCACTGAAAAGTCCACCGCTAAACCATGTCCCCAAGTGCCACATCGACACATCTTATAGATACTGCCAGGGATGGCAACTCAACTACTTCCCTGGGCAGCCTGTTCCAATGCTTGATAACCCTTCTGGTGAAGAAATTTTTCCTAATGTCCAATCTAAATCTCCTCTGGCACAACTTGAGGCTGTTTCCTATTGATTAAGTGGGAGAAGAGACCGACCTCCACCTCTCTATAGCCTACTTTCAGGTAGCTGTAGAGAGCGATAAGGTCTCCCCTCAGACTCCTTTTCTCCAGGCTAAACAACCCCAGCTCCCTCAGCCGCTCCTCATAAGACTTACTCTCCAGACCCCTCACCAGCTTCGTTGCCCTTCTCTGGACCTGCTCCAGCACCTCAATGTCTTTCTTGTAGTGAAGGGCCCAAAACCGAACACAGTATTCGAGGTGCAGCCTCACCAGTGCTGAGAACAGGGGGACAATCACTTCCGTAGTCCTGCTGGCCACACTATTCCTGATACAGACTAGGATGCTGTTGGCCTTCTCGGCCACCTGGGCACACTGCTGGCTCATATTCAGCTGGCAGTTGACCAACACCCCCAGGTCCTTTTCCACCTGGCAGTTCTCCAGCCACTCTTCCCCAGGCCTGTAGCGCTGCATGGGTTTGTTGTGACCCAAGCGCAGGACCCGGCACTTGGCCTTGTTGAACCTCATACCATTGGCCTCAGCCCATTGATCCAGCCTGTCCCAAGCCCTCTGTAGAGCTGTCCTACCCTCAAGTAGGTTGCCACTCCCACCCAACTTGGTGTCATCTGCAAGCTTACTGAGGGTGCACTCGATCCCCTCCTCCAGATCATTGATAAAAATATTAAAGAGAACTGGCCCCAATACCGAGCCCTGGAGAACAGCACTTGTGACCGGCCACCAACTGGATTTCACTCCATTCACCACAACTCTTTGGGCCCAGCCATCCAGCCAGGTTTTTACCTTCCCAGCAAAGAGTGCACCCGCCCAAGCCATGAGCAGCCAGTTTCTCCAGGAGAATGCTGTGGGAAAACGTATCAAAGGCTTTACTGAAGTCCAGGTAAACAACACCCACAGCCCTTCCCTCATCCACTAAGCAGATCATGTTGTCATAGAAGGCGATCAGGTTAGTCAAGCAGGACCTGCCTTTCATGAACCCATGCTGACTGGACCTGCTCACCTGGTTGTCCTGTACATGCTGTGTGATGGCAATCAAGATGATCTGCTCCGTAACTTTCCCTCCCACCAAGGTCAGGCTGACAGGCCTGTAGTTCCCGGGATCCTCCTTCCAGCCCTTCTTGTAGATGTTAATACTACTATGGTACAGTAGTAGCTGTTTTTTACAACTACTGCTAGAAGTTGGCATGATTTTGGATTCTCATTGTAATTCTAAAAATATTCAAATTGAATTTCTGTTTACAAACATTACAGAGAACATTTTCTGCTGTGGTGTTTTTAATGTGGAGGATCAGGCTGGGGATTTTTAAACTCCAGTGGAGTTTCTTCAGTTATTCCACGCATCTGAACAGCAGCAACAAAAACCTGACTCATGTTTTTCATACAGAGCTAGTGTCCTGGAACAAAAATATTGTTTTCATTTCTTTTAGTAGCAAAAGGAAATTAAAAACTGGGTCTTCTGTGGGAAAAGAATTTTATTGCAACTTTAGTTAGGACATAATTGCTGTTAGATGTATCGAATAAGAATTGCCTAGATGTGGTGACTATCTATCTAGATCATAGCTTTTCCTCTTTATCTACTGTTTCATATTCACAGACATTTAAGTGTCCTTGTGTTTTCTGGTTTGCTTTCTCTTTCTCTTATACTTGGAAGTAATTCAAAGGGAATAAAAGATGGCTATGTTGCTCTTGAGAAACTGGCTACATCCTAGTTAAATCAAACCAGAGCCTGGCCATGCTGCGGGTGCTGCTCTAAACCAGCGAGACCTTTCCCATATAGGGTTAGGGTATTTGCGTAAAGCTTGAGATGACTCACTCGCTTGGATTTCCCACGTGATATAACATTACATGAAATCCCAAATAGTTTACTTTTACGCAGAACCAACCTATGATCTTCAGTAAACTAATACAGTTAATGATGCATGTCCATGCTTATGCATCATAATTCAAAGCTGCTCTTTAAAAGCTCTGGATTAAAAAACTGTAGGAAATTGGTTCTGATTTTGTTTAGATGTACTGAACTTCAACTACATTTAATCTAAAGCCCTGCAATTCAAATACAGCCGGTCTCATGAGGAAAAAATTGATTAAAACATACAAAACAAAGTTTGAAAGAATAAATTCTAACTTGTATTTGTAAATAGTTTTAGTTGATACTTCTTATTATAAAGAAGCATATTATTATAAAGCATATGTAAAATATTTCACCACTTTTTATAAATTACACTGTGTAAATGTAGTGTAAAGTATACATTTATTCTTAATTTTATAAGTTATTGCACCTCCTTGTAAATGAATTGAGGTAATACCAGAAAGCATAGTCTTGAAACCAAAAAGAGATTTGTATATTTAGTAAAATCTGAAGTTAGTACAACTTCATATTTGGGACTGCATCATATGGTCAACTAATTGAAGACATTTAGATACGCCCTTTGGAAATTATGCTGTATTGCATGGCAATAACAGACAAAGAGAGGTTTTTCAAAATGTGGTACTTGTTGTTTGCTAAATGGACAAAGTTTGAGTTTTTTTTTTTCATTTACTAATTTTTTTTTTCTTCCCACTGTTGCTTTGTTCACTGTGTATTGTGGGCTCTGAGCTGCAAAATGCCGTAGCACAACTGAGCCTCGTTGTCTGTTTAGAATTTGGTATATTCAGCAATAGATATATCCAATAAGAGGTAGATGACTTTTTGCAGATTGCTCTCTCACTTTGCTTAAAAAGACACTAGCTCTGTTGTTTAGAATGGTCAGATTTTTGTTTGCAGCTACCGGGGCTTGCTTGAAAAAGGATCCCTAGCACATAGGATAAACAAGACAAAACGCAAAGTGTTTAAACTTCGAGCGTTCAGCGTTTAAACACTCTAAACATCAGCATTTCATATTAATTGGCAAATCCTATTTTGGGGAGAAGGGCATAGTTGCTGGTACTTCTTGGTGAAGCTGTGCTTCTCTGAAACCTGCATCTTACATGATTCTCACTCTGAGCTTTCTGTTGCCAAACATGACAAAGGCACTTAAAATTCAAATGCTGTTTGAAACAAAATCAAGAACAGAAGCAACAGCTGAGGAAAAACTTTTTGGTGGATGGCTGCATGGCACCTTGCTTCTTCAGTCCCTGCCCTGGTATTTTTTTTACAATGCTAATTATTTGGTTTAAAAACAAAACAAAAATCCCCCTTAGAAAGGATTCCCCCGATAAAGCCCAGCTAGACCCCTATTTGTATGCATTAAACATCATTGAAACCGATTGCACAAGGAGTGTTTGATTGCATTGCCTTTTTTTTTCAATCTTAAAACCCCCAGTTTTACTTAACTAGCATTTTGGATAGGTTACTAGGTTTGTGCATTCCTGTTGCTTTCCTATTGCTACTTGAATGTAGATTGAAAGAAGTAAATGTGAAATATCACTTCCCATTTTAAAACTGTTAAAAACAAAGGTAATTGATAAATATGTATGTTTATATAAAAGTGAGTAAATATTTTGGTAAATCTGTAATAATTAGACCAGTGACTACTGGGGGGAAAGAAAGATACAAAAACCAGGCTTACATGAGACTTTTAAAAATAAAAATTTCCTGCTTGCTGCATAAATTTATTGGTTTAGCCTGAGATGATCAAAATGATTTCTGTGAATAGGAATTTGAACTCCTTTTTGGTGAATGTACAGGCAGTGGTATAACAAGTTACTATTTCCTATCTAACATTTTTTTTATTTCAAGTGGATTAGGAAAATTAGTCTTCTCGTGAAGGCCAAAGCTGCGATCCCTGTTGGAAATCGCATACAGGATCTTGCTTCTGATCTCCTCGCTATGGTTCTATGATATACACCAGGGTGCTGGAGCGTCTCCTGCATCACCTGGGCCCTCTAAGAGGTAACACCAGGTGTCTGGCACCCGCTGAAGGATGCCTGATCACTTATATTGTGTAATTTGGCAACCAGTTTTATACACGCTCAGTGTGATCTCTAAGCATGGAGGCAAGAAAAAGGGCATTGCATGTTACTTGTGGACGTTACTGTTGATGCCGTAGTCTTCTCACCACATACCTAAATTGTAGAACCTCTATTTTTTGAGAGCGGTTAATGAGGTCTTAGAAGACCTGCTTCCTTGAATTAAAAGACTGAACTTCCCCAGCTCAAAGAAAAAGCTTCACGGTTTTTGTTCCTAAGTCCAGGGCACTGCTGGATGCATTCTACTACTGTTTTGGTTTGTTTTATTAAAAAAAAAATAATAAAAATGCAGGAGGAAAGAAAGGGAAAATTCAGAGTAACAAGTAGGTTAAAAATACTTTCTGGTATATATAATTAATTCATGTATTTAAAAAATAAAATATTATTATTTATTTAATTTAGGAAAAATTACCCTGCAATCTGTTGGTTTTAGTCCTTACTTCCTCCGAGCTTTTCTTCCTCAAGTATTCCATTTAGATGGGGGATAACTGTGTCTGCATCTAAAAGCAAGAGATCTTTCCTTACTAAAGAAGTAGTCTAAAGTAACATTTACTGACCTATGTAAATATTCTTAATGACTATCTATATATATAAGGCAATACTTGATGAAAGTAACATCATCTACCTTAATGTATTTTGACAATCATTGCAATGAATTTTATGAGTTCAAGAATGGGGATAATAGTCTGTAAGGGTAAATTTTGCTGGGAATCTCAGTGAACTTAGTGTTACGCTGATCTACAACAACAGAGGATTCAGTTCTGGGATTTAAAATCTAGAACTGCAGGAACTGGCAATGTATCATTGGGATATATGAACAACTAAAGATGTTCAAAGGAGATTAAAAAGACTAGATTTTGAAAAAGACTTTTTTTAAATAATTCATTTTTTTAAATGTAGGCATGATAGCAGTTGTCACTGTTGAGTGTTTGAAAAAACTGGCATTTAATCAAAATGGTACATGAATTTCAGCTACTTTTATGAAACAAATCAAAAAAAAAGCTGACAGTCCTCTCTGAAAAACGTTTAACTTGAGTAAACAGTTTCTACAGTCATTTCTTTCCCTTCATAGCGGTCAGCATAGTTCTGTTTTACAATTTCTTTTCTATTTTTGCCTTCTTCCAACAACTGATGGTTCTTCAACGAGAGACAGATTAAATGAAAGTGCAGTAGCTAACAAACCAAACATAATACTTATGAGCCTTCATGAAGTGGTTTAGTATTAACCAACATGTCTTTATGTTAAACTGTGATACCCCGAGCAGCACAAACATACCACCTATGCACCCATAGATTTATCATCTGTGGAACTAAACTAAGGCATGAAGTAGTGATATAACTTTCCTAAGGTCATACACGGAGTTAAGAACTTGCCCAGCTATCCCATGTTTTTATCAGATTATGTTGGCAACATGATCATCTTTTCCAGCTGTCATCACTGTTTTTTTGGCATAGACTATCAACTGCCTCTGCTCTGTGAATCAAAATACTTGTCTAAGAATCAGTCATGAACTTAGGGACACGAATTCAGGGCATGTATGTCTTTACTCTTTTCTTCTGTGAGACAAAGTAATAGTTTAGAACTGGCAGCTGTTGACCAAGCAAATTATCATCCTTTCTTTTATATATGCACGAGGTTTTGTGGAACACAACTTGTTAGATATTTGTGCTAATCCATGACAGTTTTTTCTTTGTAAAAGAAATATCTAGGCCTTGTACAGCTGAATATCCATCCTTTTAGAAAAAAAACAGAATGCAACCTAGAGTTCATCACTTTGCTGCTGCTCCCTCTTTACTTATCTCCCAATTCAGTAGTTTGTCACTGTCCTCTCTGTTGGGTGCTCCCTTTCCTTACTGTAGGTGGCTGCTTAGCCCACTGCATCTGAAATTACACATCCTTTCTTTAGTTTACTCTAAGACTTGTTACAGAATTTACTAACTAGCTGCACATATGACTGGCTAATGGACTCTTGCTAGTTTCTGTTCTGAGTAAGGTTAGAGTGCTATCTTCATAGTTTTGCACTTTACCAAAATACAGATGTACCTAATTTTATACAAAGGCCATTCCCATACTCTCCAAATATCTTGAACTTATTCCAGCAAACCCGTAACAAACTTAATTCACAATGACTGGTTGTAGCCCAACCTTTTCATCGTAGTTTAAGACATGTAATGTGTTTCCATTCCTTTACTACCTTTTTTTTTTTTTTGCCAAGATGCTGTACATCTTTCAGATGTATCATGACCTTAAGTTATCAGGTTTTGGTCTTTGATTGCCTCTTCAAAAGGTAAAACACTCATGTTCAGTCATGTATTACCTATGTCTTCCATAGGAGTCAATGAAAACTTTAAAAGGTTATAGGAATCATACAATGGTTTGGGTTGGAAGGGACCTGAGAGATCATCTACTTCCAACCCCCCTGCCATGGGCAGGGACACCTCCCACTAGACCAGCCTGCTCAAAGTCCCATCCAGCCTGGCCTTGAACTTCCAGGGATGGGGCATCCACATCTTCCCTGGGCAACCTGTTCCAGTGCCTCACTACCCTCATAGTGAAACATTTCTTCCCAATATCCCTCAGATTAATTTTATGAAATCTTTTTGGGTAGGTACCTAACTGTTCAGTCTCTCCAGAGAGAATAAGACAACATTTTCACTGACAAAATAACCGAGTTCTCAACAAAATAAATGACTTTTTTTTTTTTTTTTAATGAAGAAAGTTTATTGCAGGTCTTTCTTTTACAATTCTAGTAGAAAGTATAGCTAAGAAAGAAAATGAACTATGACCAATTTGTAAGAACGAGCAAAGGAAAAGAATAAGCTGAATACATACTATATTGAACTAAGCATTATGGTAAAGATAAAACCTCATCTACCTTGTGACTGATTAAGCAGATTAAGGATAGCTGATCCCCAATCCTTCTTTCCAGTGCCTGCACCAGGTGAATAGCGGGACAGCACTGACAAACCTCTGATAGCTACTGATGGCAGCTACTCGTAGTAGCTTCTCTGTCAGCTCACCCTAGAACTAGGAACTGCTCCATTCCTCCTGGCTTAGGTAACATGCAGCAGGCTTTCTGTTCACAGGTCCAAAGTAATTTTATTTTATCTAATAGGTAGTCTGACCCTGGAGAAAGGTGTAGATGGGACACGTGGTTAGGACAGAAAATGGCTATAGCAAAAAGGCTTCCTTGACTTCAGTCTTCATTACAAATAAAACGTCCAGTGCTCGTGTTTACATCCCAAGTCACTTTATTTAAATTCATATTACCTAAACACTACCCTGTAGCCTGCAAGTCAGATAACAAACTTGATGCAAAAACAACCATCCTTCCTGCTAGCTCCAATGTTTATCTCATGATATTTTACAGTTAGTCCACTAAAAAATTTTTTGTGAAAATTTGCCTCTTCAAGTTTAGTAGAAACTTGGCCAGAAATAGAGGCATAGGAACATAAGGTGAATATAAGTTTTCTTCCCTTGCCTTCCTCTCCCACTTTTCCGAGAATCCTCATCAGAAGAACAGAACCTGCTTATAGAGGTGAAGCCACGTAACTGTTCATTGTCTCACTGGTCATATAAAAATATGGTTAGCTACACCATAAGATAGTCTATTTAGAGCCCAAGGCTGTGTGAAATGCAGTTAATTAACACAGATAACTTAAAAATCATCTAACATCATTGCCAGAATCTTCCCCCTACTGCTATTCTCAAGACAAGGGTAAAGAGCACTCAAAACGCACGTTCACTCACCCACTATTAGATCAGTCTCCCATGACAGAGCCTGCCTTGGGCTCGCCACGAGAGGGTGCACGCAAACTGAAAACAAAATGTCATGTGAAATGAAGAGAAATGTGACAAGAGTGCAGGGAGCTTCAGTTGGATTTGGTTTTGTCAGTCCTACGCACCAGGCTGATCCCCAGCAAACTCAGGAGATACTGAGGCAGGGAGCGTGGGGGATCTGAGTGGCTCAGAAGCAGCAGGGAAGAGGGTCTCGGACCCAGCCACACGAGGATCATCAGCTGCAGCAGTAATTGCAGAAATTTTCTCCGTTCCAGCTCTACCAGAGTCCTGACAGCGCTTGCTGCAGAAAATCTGACTCTCTTTATCTAGAGCTGTGTTCTAAAAACAAACAAAAAAAACCCAAGGCAAAATATGAAAAAGCAGTTAAATCAAAGACCGGTCTTAACTTAAGGGTTAAAACAATCTACAAGACATCAAGTGCATGCATTAGAGCCAGAAAAAAAAGGAGAAATACCATTAGAAATTTTATATACAGTTAATTGTAGCATTTTGTGGTGCTGGCTTTGGAAAATGTAAGGAAAAGTTATCTTGCAGACATGTGTTTGCCATGATGGTGTGAGTTTAAAATATTTTGTCTCGCAAGTCTGATGTGGAAAAAAATTTACATGAGTGGTTATGATATGGCAGGAAATTGTCATACTAGCTATTAACAAAATTTGTGTACAAAATTTTGCACACACAAGGAATCACATGATGCTTAGTAAAAATTTAATAATACCTTTTCTGTAACAAATCACATGGTACAAAAGTGTATCTGTTTGTGAAGATAGATGAAAACCTACCATTTTTTTCTGTCTTAAAGAAAAGGGTCTACTTTTCTGCTTATTGTTGAGAATAGGCAAATGACCTCTTATGAAGCTGACATGGGGCAAAAATGCATCATTTCTGAATACTGTACTTAAAAATTAGTTTACTGGAGAAGAGAGTAGCAGGTTAGAATGAAAACCGCAGTAGGTGGATTATGTGGAGTACATGATGTGTCTGACGAAGCCGACAACTTTCATCATCTCTGAAGGATAGTGCAAGTTATATTAAACCACAGCGTAATGTTTAATTGCCAGTGAAATGTCTAAAGTGACCTAGAGGGAAATACAGTAGTTCCTGTGTCAAAAATATATGTCAAGATTGCTTTCTAAGACTTGGAGGGACAGTGTAATTGGTCTTGTTTCACAGTTTGAAGGCTGACACCGATCATTATAAATCCATATACTTCTTGGCTTAACTATTTACTTTGTGGAAGATCTTCAAGTACCGGTGGTAATACAGATTTAAGTTAATACAGTTAAGTTTTAAGTTAAGATTAATTAAGTTCTTTGTAGTTTACACTAGTTATGTAGAATAGTGCAAGGTGCACTCACTCTGGTCACGTACAGCTTGGGCTTTACACAGTAATCCACAAACGTGTGACACTTTGAACTGAGGAGCAGAGCACAAATACATGTTTCACCTTTGTGGCACCCCCTGTGTATGTATGTGTAAGCATTAGACGACACTGTTATGTGGAATTTCCTATTTTGAGCTGGGATGGCCTAATTGTAAAGTAAGGTCAGGTGCTCTGCCTTTTCTTTAGCAATTTCTTTTTTTGATTGATTGCTCAGGTGGGCTCACTTTACTAATGTGAAAATTTCTATGTAGTCTCAGTGAAGTTTGTCTAATACACCATTCACTAAAATACGTAGTTTTAGACACTGAAATAATTTTCTGATATAAGTTAAATTTAGCATGTATATTTTGTTCAGATGTGGTTTATTGCATCAAAGTCATCAAGAAGAGCAGAAATAAGGTACTTAACCTACCTTTTTTCCAAATCGATCATATAGCTTGGTAGTAAAAACTTATTTCCTTATGGGGTACCTGAATTCAAATTTCTCTTGTACCTGACTTGGCAAAAAGAGCTGGACTAGTATCTCTGATCTCTCAAATAGAGGACTTCTAGAATTTGCAGGTATCTGGATGGTGGGCTGTTCTGGAATCGGTCTCACTCAGACTCTCCTGCTGAAACTATTCTATTTTGTATAATGCTGTGGGTGTGCGCTGCAGCAGGGGAGGTAGCAAGCAGCCTCATGATGGCCCTCATCTCCCACAGGCCTTCCTGCCAGGCTTTTTCAGACCAAACTACTGAGGATAACAGTTCCCAAAAGAAAAGGTTAAGTATGTTGAATTTAAGGTGGTTTGGGTTTTGGTTTTTTTTTTTTTTTTTTTTTTTTTATCGAGTTACAACATTAGTCTACACGCATACAGGTACAAGGAAAAAAATTCAATAGTACACAATTGAATGGTCTGCTAACAATTGACTTTGCAAATGGGGCATGCAAGGAAATGACTAGCTGAACTGTATCTAGGCTTTTGAGATTATTGAGATTAGCTATGATCTGCAGTAGATTTATAATTGTCAAAGTAGCTGCTATCTAGCAGGACTGCATTTCCTCTTTTGCTTGCTGGAAAGAGAGTTCTGAATAAACAGGTTTCTGCTATTTCAGTGGCAGGATAAATTATTTAAAAGGGAAAGAAAATGCTTTCAGGTCACGTTGACAGTGGTTTTCTCCTGTGCTGTCCTCACAGCAGCCTCTGATAGCTGTCACACCTTGCACATAGCAATACATACCTATGGAATGCAATTTAATTTAAAAAAAAAAAAGTTTGAAGAGGAGGCTTAATTCTACTGTTGCTAAGTAAGAATGTTTCTTATTAATTTGGGACTGATTACGTTCCTGACTAGGTCTGTGACACCATACAGGCTGAAATGACAATTAAAATTTTTGTTTTAAATTGAGACAATGCTTATTTCAGTGGTTTTGGATTTTTTGGTTCTGTCTTCATAGGATTCCCATCTTTTTCTAATTGCTGTTGGGTTTTGTAAGATACACACATGCACAAAATTACTCCCAAGGGACTAGGCCAAGATATGTCTGAGGAAGTAAAAAATATCTATTTATATCAGTGTTTGCTTAGAATATTTAAAATATGCATCACCTCATACAGAAAACTTTTTTCTAAGTGTTTAAAAGATTTTTCCTTTACTGTTTTCATGTGGCTGTTAAAGCTTTTTCCACTTCAGACTGGCTGAGTTATTTCTCCTTTCTTCTTGTTAAAAATGGAGAACATGAATTTTTTGTGCAGCAGAACAAAGCATCGCAGTTAGTACGTACCATTGCCTTGGACCTACTCAGAGGAAAGCAATGCAGGCATTGGGAAAGGAGGAAAAAGGAAGGAAGCAAGGGACAGAAACTAGACTTACTTTAAGCAGAACTAACACAATTGCAACAAATTTAGATTTACAGAACATTTTGAAATTGACAAAAAAAAAAAAAACAGTAATGAATTAACAGCAACATGCTTTTAGGGGCAGAAAGATTCTCCTGTGCAAGAGCACTTAAGTAGGTATGTGCAGTTTTACTTATCTGCCACATGATGGTATTATCTGCATTGGCCAGATGACAATATTTGAATGAAGTGATGCTAAAAGGAGGTGGACTGATATAGCAATGCACTGCAATACATGAGAATTACAATACTGTGCTTGTCTGAATCAATGTTTTTAAGCAATGAGTGCCAGTACAAGTGAAGAACTTCTTAACATGAAGATAATGAAATTTCAATGCTCTAGATAAACCAGGGCAAGAATAACAAATTGAGGGCTTAATCCTCATTAGATTACACTGTTTTGAACAAGAAGTTACTTTCCCTTCAGCAATAACTGGGAGCTGCATTCAGAAATAAATACTTATGTGTTACATCCTTCCACACCTGTTAGAAGGAAATAAGGCAGGAGAAAGGAAAATTAAGTGTTTTAACGAGGTCTACTTTCCTGGCTGAAGGAAGGTCAGTAGCTAACAGAATCAGAAAAAACCCACACCAATAAGAAGCCAGAAGCTACGCTGTGTCAGAGATCTGAGACAGGCTTAAGTGGCATGCAAGTTGGAGAGGGGCTGAGAGTTAGAATTAAAATTGCTCTTATTACATATAGTACATTTTATACCAGTTTTCAGCTTCAGGCTTATCCATAGTCTCAACAGAATAAAGAATGAAGCTCTGAAGTCCCTCTCAAACTGTCAAGTCAAACTGTCAAACGAAATGTAGACAACAGCATGAACCTGAAATCTGTTTTCTGACTTATTTTTATTTTATGTTACCACTTTTCCTACATTTAAATCTTTGGCCTATTTAATTCACATAAATATATTTGCAAAAGCATGTATGTATGCAGAAACACTATTTAAATTTACTTGCTTTCAGATGATTAAAACAATTCTTTATTAGCATAAGTGGGCTGGACTTTGAGAGCAATTAATACTAACAGGGAGGTGTGGGGGTGGAAATCACTGTGTTACTACAAGAGATGGTTTTATTTTTCTTTTAGTAACCGAAGATCCTCTTTGTGTGCAGTGTCCATCGTTGCATTAGACAAGAACAGACCACAATAAGAACAGAATGGACGTTCAACCTCTATAGCAGTTGCATGTTCTCTGCAAAACTGACCGGCCAATTACAAGTGCAGTTCTAAGCTCTGATAACAGTAAACTCCATTTCTTCTACCATAATTCACACAGCTGCCTTCTGGAATTACTGTTTATGTAAGTTCAACTACAGGCCATCAGGGTTCCTTTGTATGCTTTGAAGAAAGTTCCCCACTAGGGAACAGAAAAAACCCTGCAGGGGTTGAACTGGGACAAAATTAATGTGGTAAACATTCAATACTACGAAGAAAGTTTCTGAAATGGAGTCTTGTTTCCCGGCAAGTGTAGTGTTGAACAACAGCATGCTCAAGATCAAGCAATACTTGGTCAGGCAGAGGAGAAGAGCCTACTTAACTAGGTGGTCAGTATGATAAAAAAATGACAGTTTTTATAACGAAAGATATTAAATTATCAATAAGCTTCATTTCAACGTACAACTACTTAGTGTTTACATGTTCCTGTTTGAAAGCTTGTTTTTATAGCTTAGCTAGCACGCTGTGATAGACTTGATTGCTCTCAAGCAATGATGAGACAATCGCCACACTGTACATAAATAAAGACTAGAATCAGAGACTATTCTAGCTTTGCTTTTGCTATTCTTGCACCACACATACTCATAGAGCACTGTTAGGAAACTATGCAAAGTATAATATCAATGTATAAAAATGTTAATTTCTCTTACCATGATGACAGAAACCCCAGCAGATGTGTTATTTTGCTTGGGTAGGGTGTTATTAAAGTGCTGCTTCAGTTTACCTGTTACTTCAGCTTGCATATTATTCTCCTGGGAAGCATCATCCTATATAAGAATAAACACAATATTCAAGTTAGGAGAAAACCAAAAGTATGTTTGAATGCAGCTGAGTAAAAGAGAAGTTTTCTATTATCCTCAGGTACTTCCTGCTTTTTAACGTGAAATAAGTGTTCAGACAGGCAGCCCAAAAGTGAATGCACTCTGCTATGTGAGATACAGTTCAAATGGGTTAAGATAAATTACAGAGGAAAGGAACGTAGCAACCACTGTTTTATGTATGAAGTTCTGTTTCTTAAAATGCCATATGATGCTATATACTTTGATTTGTCCAATAATTATAAGCTGTGAGTTTGATTCAAGCATGTTAGAAGTAATATACTTGAAATAATGTTAAAAATAAAAAGCATATTTGTCATTTGGCTTTCTTTTAAATCAGCATTTTAAATGGTCCACCATATCCTAAGTGTGAAAAAATTTTACAGTACCATAAATACGTTTGCAAGGAGCTGTTATGCACAGACAAACTCATTACAGTTGTCATCTCTTGTTTGAGGGAACTCCATAGATCATATTCAGTTCCTCTTTTAAAATGTGTGTGGAAACAAACATTGACTATGTACATGTAAACCTAGTATTTATTAATAATGAACTGATTTTCAATCAATAAGCAATGCACTTTGGTGCTCCCCATTGCTACTGCCCAAAAAGATGAAGGACCCAGCAGCCATTAGCTTAGTGCCTATGTTAAATTAGGTATTTTATTTGCTAATTTTATGTCTCTTATGAAGCTTGAAGTGCTTCAAGAAACAGGAGCTCATACTTTAAGTAGCATTGCAGCAAGTAAGATGCCAACATGCACAAACAGTGCTTCCAATACACATTTTTGAGATGACTGTTTTCTAGGCTGAATGTGAAAACAAAAAAGATCCCCAAGTCAGACATCTGCCTGTCACGTTATGTTTAAGCAGGATTATAGCAAGCCCTGGCACCTGCTAATTGCAGCCAGCAAGTGTTACCCTCAACTCTATTCTTTCAGAGCACAGACGCTAACAGGGCTGTCAGAGCTGAAGCAAACTTCAGGCTCTTGCTTTTCTCTTTTATGTGGAAAAGGGACTAGTGGTTTAATAAACAGAAATGGGCATAGTAGAAGTGTGTTGCTGCTTCTGAAAACTACACTTTAATGGCTAGATTTACAGATTTAATATCGAATTAGAGACAAGTAAAATGCAATTTACTCACTGACACCCAGGGATGGCTTAGGATTTGTGCTGCTGTATATCGGGCTTCAGCATTCACATGTAACATCAGGCTAATTAACTCCTTTATTTAAAAAAAAAGAAAAAAAAAGAAAAAGAAAAAAAAGAGTTTAAGGGGAGTGGGGAAAGATATTACAATGGAAACTATTGTTGCATGAAGTTCTTCTCAGTGCAATTTTCTTGCTACCTGAGTGAAAAAAATCCCAGCTTACACTGATACCAGAACCAGTGATACCAGTGCAATTTCAGTGGAATAAAAAATTTGCCCTTTAGGGCAAATATCAACTTCCTTATTGTATTCATGTTTCACTGAGTCTCTTGAAACCAGATGAAAAGGAAATGATAAAAAAAAATCAGCTATGATGTTCCAGTTTGTTCTCTATATATTCATGCAGGTGACCAGAACGAAAATAAACCTGGGACAGATGGGATCTTCTATGGGCAGTGTACATGCAACAATACATAAAGAGCACACATCAGAGGCAAGAAACTGCATCTGAAATTCAAGAAACTGCTGAAACTATTTGAAAACTATGCTCTCTTCTGTGTTGCTCCAGAAGAATAAAAGGCATTTAACTCATTTCATCAGCTAAGGATCATCTGGTATAGGAAAAAGCAGACAGACACAAAGAGAAGAATCCTTAATTCTACTAATTATGCCGTGAATCCCAAAATATTTGGTATCATGGCTTTTGATTGTATTTTAGAGACACTACAGCAGATGTCTTCAGCTTTATCAAATACTTCCATAGGCCTTCTGTTAACAGTACCTACAGATATGATAAGCCTTAAGAGGTCATTGATACAAAGCAGTCTGTAAAAAAAAAAAAAAAATCCAAAACAACTTTCTTCAGTTGTTTATTCATTCAAGTTTCATCTTATGCAACTAACAACTAGTTTACTGGTGTAATTCCTGGTTCTACAAACCTATTAAGACAAATGCATTCCCCTCCCAAACAAACAACTTCATGTACTGGGAGCTAAATCCCCCCTCAAAAAACCTTTTATAGCCTCCAAATTGTCAGTCTTCATATTCTTATCAAGAGTATTTCACAGAGATTGTTCATCTCTTCAGTTTTGGGAAATGGCTTCTTCAAGCAGATAATAACATACCTAACTGAGAGGTTTCCCAACCAGCCAAGTTATTTAGTCTGTGTAAGTTTGAAGTGAAAGGTCACCTTTAGTACTAAGATTGAGGGCCTTGTTTGTGCAGAATGCATGTATGGAAGATTGCGAGTTGACTGGATCTTTGGCAATGTTGGCAAATGGATAAACAGCCATTGGGAAACGCAGAAAAAAATGCAACTTCTCATTGGCTGGATAATCTCCACTTAGTAATTAGAGTCCTTGGATATCATTCAGAGCACGTTACTGAATTAGCTTGAGAAGTGGGGCTTAAAAGCTGGAACCTTTATCCTAAAGACACAATCATTTAAAATGCAAATGGCAATGATAACACAAGAACTATTAGCAATGGCAAATCAAGCTGGCTGCACCTCTTGAAAAGTTCTAATAACTGGCTCAAGTAAAATGGGAACAAATGATGTCAATTGCATTCAGGCCACATAGCAATAATTTGTCTTTTTTAAAAGGGGAAGGGAGGGAGGGAGTAGGAGGGGAAAATTCAGAGACACACTTATTTTACAGCTGAAGCACTGAATCTGCTATAACAGTCCATCATTAAGTAAACTGATGCTCACTGAATGCAATTGGCTTTCTGCTACACTTACTCAGACAATAACATGATGGCCTGCAAAACCTGAGCTTTCATCTAGCACTGTTAAGCTAGCTAACTAAAAAGGCACAGCAGCTGGACGAGCGGGTAAGAGTCTGTCCTGAATCTTCTATACTGCCTTTCCAACAGAGCACAGTCTTCAGTGGCTTGTCAGAAAACTGTTTCAGGTTGGAAAACGTATCAGTACCTTTGCTGAATCAGTGATGTTATCCCAGTAGGGAGATGGAAATTCCAGCTTCCCAACAAGTATCTGATCAAAGAGGTCTTCCTGAAGGTTGTTTTCACTGCAGAACAGCAGTAATGAAACAGATCATGAGAAAGAAGTCAATTTGTCATGCAAATTTTTAACTTGATTTGGGGATGGAACAGAAAAGATGTTATACGAAGTACTATAAATGCATAATTTGCAAGCTTATATAGTGGCAGCACTTCCGAGGTGTTTGCCATAGTTACACTGTCAGGAGTGATGAGAACACAAAAACTAATATATTGAGGTGAAAAAAATATATATCGAGGTGAAAGGAGTTCTGCTGGAATAGCGACTGCATAGCTAACAGGAACAGGAAAGGTGATTTAAAAAAAAGTCACTTGCCAGCCTACTTGTAAAGGACCTGCTACAGAAAGCATACGATAGGGGGAAGAAGTGTAGTGAAATGAGCCTCTTTGTTAAACTATCACAACAGGAGAATTTTCAAAATCCAAAGAGATATGGAAAACACATGATACATTTAGTTTACTGACTATTGGCAGACTACTGATGATATTGAAAGGATAAGTAGTTTTGTATCAAAGTCATGGCATCATGAATCTTCAGGGATCAACGGCGGCAGTTTTTTTGTTTTTTAACCTCTGTTGGCCCTAGCCACTGTGAACATCCACCCAACCTACTTCTGCAATGAACACTTCACCTCTTGGGGCGGTTTTGCAATAAATATTTATTAAACTTGGTTAAGACTTGATTCTAATAGCATGGTATGGACATTCTCCATGTGCAACCCCCCAACTCTATTTAAAGCAATTGCCATTTGTTTGTATAATATATCTTTCAAAACATATTTCCAGTTTTAAACTAACCACATGCAAAAAACCCCACCTAAACGAAATGATAATTTTTCCATTGACAATTGTTTATATTGTATTCTTTGCAAAATATTCAGTCTCATAATTTTTAGTTGAAACCTAAGTACTCTGTTGTAAAAATGGATAAAAAGCCTGCACAAAGTTATATTCTCCGCTTAAAAGTTAAAAGGAGAATTCCCTATTGATATGTGCCAATTCCTTCTCATTCCCTGGCCAAAAATTTGCTGAGGCACAAAGCATATCCACTTGATTTTTAGAAGTCATATGTATTGTGACATCAAGTAGCAAGAATCGTGTTTGCAAACTCCATTGCTCATATGACACTTATCAAAAACATTAACAAGGTTAAAAATGCAACGTAAGCAAATTCTTCCCCTCACCTCAGCTTACCGTTAACCTTCACTCTTAACACCACAAACCAGTAAGCTGCTGTATCCAAACAGAAACACTAGAGGGCAAAGTATACACGTTCATTGCACTGGGATACACATAGCAAACAAAAGGAAAAGAAGCGATGCCCTCGCACCACCATTATCCCTGTACACAGCGGTAAACCAGTTGCTCCCTTAGAAAAACAAGTAAATAAAATTGATCCCAAAACCTGACAAGAGGGACAAGTGAAAATCATTTTAAAAAGAGAACAAAAAGGTAAAGAAAATGCGTCAATCTAATTTTTTTTTTCCTGGGATGCCTTCTTCAGGGAAATAAATAAGACTTGCTTAGAAAAGAACTTGGTTCCTTACTATTTTTCCCTTTGACATACAGGGACACCCACCTGCGAAAAGGTGGAAATCCACATAACAGTATGTATGTGATCACACCTGCAGCCCAAATATCCACCTTTAAGCCATATCTGAGAAAAGAAGATAGTGTTACTTGTGATGGATAAAAAAAAAAAAAAGTCATTCCAATCAAACAATTGATTACATTAAAATACATTGACAATCTGTTCTAAGTTACTTGCTGATGATGTGGAAATGCATTTTGAACCTAAGCATCATTTTACTTAGCATCATTCACAGTCCGGAGGAAACTGATACATAATTTTTTTCTCTTTTTTTTTTTCTTTCCTTTTTTTTTTTTTTTCTTTTTTTTTTTTCTTCAGAAGCCTCAAGGCTCTCCAGGGTCTTCTGAATATACTCAGATTCAATTCACTACCGAGGTTTCCCAATCCAGAATCATTAATGATAAAAGACAAGGATGTGCCTTCTCAGTCCCCATATTGGAGTAACTATCTCTAAGGTTATCATGTGTTGCTAAGCAACAAGAAAGATACCAATTCTCCAGTCTCTTGAGTAACACGGGGAAAAAGAACTGCACCTTTCTTTTAAAGCACAGAAATTAAAACACTGGAGGTCAAAAAGAGGTCTTCTTTCCTATTCTTTTCTATCCAGTAAATTCAGTTTGTCAAAATCTAAAACGTGCAGATGAAGTGCCCTTTGACGTTTGAGCTCACTGCAGCTGTAAAATATGTCTCGACATGACAAATGCACCGAACAATTCTTGAAACAATACAGCAAACCTCCCTCCATTAGGAAGACCAAGTTCAGAATGGTCACAGCTATGGCAAGAATCAGCTAGAATAAAATGGAGGTCTAATAGGTCTAAAAGGAAAGATGACTTGAGAAACTTCACCCATTTTACAAAATTATTTTGTATTTATGCAACCACCCATTAAATACAGAAAAATAGGGTTGTTTAATTAAACCAACAGTTATCAAATAGCACGCATCACCCAAACAAGGTCACTTGAATCAACATGATCTAATTAGCCCTACTGTGAGAACAGGTTTAGACTGGTGACCTCTGAAATCTCTTCCAATATATCCATTTCTAACATGAACACTGTTTTGCTTGTCTGTTTTTCCCCAAGCAGCTGCTGTGGCAGGTACAATGAGCTCTGAACAGTGAGGTAAGGCAGGGAACACAAACCAAGAAACTCCACTACACCAGCGCTGGTCATAGGGAGATGGTAAGGAGGCAAAGTTGAATTCGGGGAGCAGGGTGAGCAAGGAAACTGGCCTCTTCGAGGAACTGAATGATGCCTGTTTTCTCATAGGTTACAAAAAGATGGAGGACCATCCTATTAAAGCATTCTAGTTCTTACAACAGTTGAGAGCTACCTGCCAAAGACCTATGTCTTAGTCAGTCATCCTTACCCTGTCTCTGCAATGATTTCTGGAGCCACATACGTGGGTGTACCACAGACGGTATATAAAGGTCCTTCAACCACAGTTGCCAGTCCGAAGTCTCCTAGCTTCAAAGACTTGGTTCCATCTGGATATTCACATACCTAGAATCAGCAAAATAAAAACAGAATGAGTAGGAGAACACCTGCATTTTTTAAATCCTTTAATTTGTTTGGAAAGTAATAATCATCACATCAAGAAGATAGGAAAAAGAGGTAACTTCCACAGTCCTGTAGGGAAAGAAGAGAAAAATGGTATGACCATTGATTGCCACAGTGCAGCTGGAGCTAGTAGCGTTCAATCGAGCTGTCTGACAGATAAATAGGTCAGACCATGATATAGCCCTCAAGCAACTAGAGGTGGGAAAAGAAAACCCAGTCCTAGAATGCTGAGAAGTTTTAAATATATTAAGAAAAATATAATACTATGCTTCTGTTTGATTGGCACTTAGAGTTTAAAATGGGATCAGCAGCTACAATGAGATTTGTTTAACATCTCTCACTAACTTAGCATAAATCTAGTCAGTTAGCATACTGGATATTTCATAGGCAAGTGTCTTCCCTAAGCTTAGTCTAGGCAAGTTCAGTACAGGAGTGAGAAAGCTGACTGAGAAGTGTTTCTGTGCTGATCCAAGCGCATCTTACCAAAAGCCCCATAAAGAATCTAGCACATCTTGTTCTGAGTCATTTTGTTGACGAAAGAAGCTGAATTTTAATAGAAAGAAAAGTGTTATATGACAGCTATATCAATAGTAAATCAAATCGGCAAAGGAAATACCCCTAATAAATTAATTTTGGTTTTGTTCTTAAAGTAAAATATTTATGTTAAAACGATTTCAATGGGATCTAGTTTCTAGAATGTAGGGCTCCAGAATCTCCAGAATAGCTGTATTTATTTAGTTTCCTCAAACAACTGAATACTGCTAAGGCCGCAGTACCTTCCTCCATTCCCCTGTGTGATTCATATAATTAATGGAAACACATTCTTCTTGATATAACACCTTCCTATCTGCTATTACTCTTAGAGTTTGTATTTTTAAATCCATGACTAGTAAAAAGAATGTAATTCAGACAGCTGCATGACCCTGTGCAAAAGAACTAACTGCTTGCAATTATAGGTAGCAATTGATGAGAATTATTTGCATTTACATTCAATACCAGTATGTCATCTTAACATTCTGCCAATCTGTCAATCACAGTGAATAAGATTTGCATCTGTTGAGTAATCTCTTTAGGCTTTCTAGGCAGAAAGGACATCTGTGCCTATTTATAACCTATTCAATCACTAACTAGAGCTTAAAATTTCTTTGGACTGCCTGTGTTTGAAGATGCACTGATAATAAGTGAGACTTCCACCTTCATTTTCTTTCTTGTAAGTGCCACGTTGCTGTGACTACATTTTCCAGGAGAAGCACCCCTCCCTTCCTTTTGCTAAACAATCTGATTTATTAGAGGGCTTATTTAAATTGCTAAACACTGCCAGTGGAATTAGTTGGGAAAGAATTGACTATTAATTGGGAAGTATTTTCAGCTGACAGACCTATCCTTGTAATAGTTCACAATCCAGTCTGGGATAAGCCATGACTCCTACTCTAGATGCAACCTCATTAAATAGGATTGACAAACACCAGAGAAGGCTTTAAGAAATGCCTACCAAGTGTTGATGAAAGCTACTGGCATTCCTGATGGCTCAAAGCAGGGGAGTTTATGGCCCTGTTTGTTCAGTGCACAATACATAATACCTAATACCAAATATGTAATATGTAAGTATAACCTCTGTGTATCAGCAAGGTAGCACACTCTAACCCATCCTGTGAACTGTAGTCTAAGCACTTCCCAAAGCAGCCTGATTCATGGTAATTCTGGTCAACACAGTTATTTTATATCTCTGCTGAAAACAAAAGTAGTCAGTCCCCCCAGGACAAAACAGATGTATCTACAGAGTTAATTCATGGCTAGAACACCGGTAAATCACCACAAAGATGTTCCTATGACAGTGAAAGAAAAAAAAATAAAAAATTGCTTGAGATAACCATATAATCGTTGAAAGAAACGGGACTCAGCCCACCTTTTCTCCCACTTGCAAACTGTAATAAATAATTCATCGACATAGCTTTAAAATTCATTGTTTTGTAAGACAATACTCTTGCTTACCCAAGTGGCAGCCAATCAAAATGTAAATAAAGAGAGGTCTAAGGACAGGTTTGAGCAGAGCTCATTTGGGTTATGGTGATTGCTATCTCATGGCAGAAGATTTATTTCATACATACTTATCCTAAATTAATATTCCTGCTGTTCTCTGCTCAGCTCCTTGACATTTATATACAAGCATTTGCATTAATGAGAACAAAGTAAGAGAAAATATTAGAAAATAAATGGGACGTACCAGGAGATTTTCTGGCTTGATGTCTCTGTGCACAATGTTGAGACCATGAAGGTATTTGAGTGCACTGGCTAGATTGTAGACCATTGCACTCCCATCTCGCTCTGTGTATTTTGTAGAAGAAGTGATAGCATCAAATAGATCTCCTCCCTAAGTAATGGAAAGATAAAATAGATCACTACATGAAAGATAATTAAGATGATGATACTGCATAAAAAAGCCACGTTAAATCTTCCTTTACAAAAGGCACGCTCAAATGCCTGTTGAACAGTAAAAAAAAATATTTTGCGGAAAGATCATCTTGTCACCAAGAGACTTGGATCACCTACATTAAATTCTCAACTGTATGCCAGGCTTCTGGTGTCTGAATTTGGGCAAATCAGAGCTATTCTTTGTCTTGATTTCATTCTACTCATCTTCCTACCTTTGATCACTCATTTATATTACCTACAGGTACAGACATACAGTTTCCCTTTTTTTCACCTTATCAATAAAATACCTTTACATAGCAAAAAACAGCCCTGATTTTGAGTAAAGCCTAAGGTAATATAAATTAGACCAATAATAAAAAGCCTAACGTAACAAATATTCAGCAACCCTAATGACCTGAAATGGGCATTTCTGTAGATATTGCAAACATCAAATAAATGTAGCTGAAGAGGACAAACAGCGTAAGCATGATATTTTCCAACCTACATTATTCTATGATACACCAAAGTGCAGAACCTACAGGTGATTTCTGAATGTGCCAGTTATGCAGTCTCTGATTATTGATGCCCTGTTCCTCTTGGAATACATAACAACACGTAAGCGAGTTACTGATGCAGCATTTTCAGTCATTGCAACAAATTTACGTGGGTGTCTCTATGATGGTTACCCTGGATACATCCGTAGGAGTGATCTGTCTGAGCTGTGCGTGGCATTCCAGGCATTTCAATACACGTGGAAGAGAAGCAGCAATTCAGGAAATACAGGCCACGATGGTGGTGTATTAAAATATTAAAAAAAAATACTGTCTTAAAACCAAAAAAGCCTCTACTACGTAAAAATAACTTCTAGAAAGAACAGAAATGGGACAGTAGGCTACAGAAATTATGAAATAAACAACTACAGACTTTCTTTAGAGTTTTTCCAGGCTGGCAACCATTCTAGAGGGGACACTTGAATCTAACATTTTGGACAGCAATAAAAAGTGATTACTTGTATTTGACATGCCAATCAAGCTGATGTACAGTGTTGCTGTGTATGTACAGTACACAGACAAGAGTGCATGACTAAAACTCGATGCAACTTGTGTATTTGGTTCACAAGGTGACAGCAAAATGAAGATTTTTTGTTTCCTCTGTACATGAATAAAAGCAGCATCTATTTTCTGGTGAACTGGAAATACAGTGAATGAATGTTTGATTTATATCAAACATTTTATATAAGCAAAACAGGTGAGATTTTTTGAGTTTTAATTTTGCTGGACCATAATCAGTTATGCTTAAACTATTCATTGGATCTATTGTCTACTAAGATAGATTCATTAAAGAGAGTTTGTTTCTGTAAAGCAAATTATTAAATAAAGATACTAGTGAAATAAATGTAGATGTTCTGTCAGTAAATGCATATCACTATTACCCCTGCATATTGTAAACATGATATAAAAACCACTATCCACTTCTTTCTAGACTAAGCACATTGCAAAATTACCTCAAAACGGTGTAAATAGTCTAATTACGACTGAAGAGACATAAATTCCGTTAGTGTAACTGATTGACAAGAGTATATGCATGATTAAAAATGCAGATTGCCACTGAGATCTTATCTGATTATGTCTCCCAAAATCTTAATGTTCCTAGATTTCACACCAACACAGATAATTTAAAAAAAAAAAAAAGTCTCCTTAGTCTTACCTTGACCAGCTCCATCACCAGATAGAGTTCTGTTGGGGTGTCCATTTCCTCTATAAGCATAATGATATTTGGATGCTTCACTTGACGCAGAATAGACACCTCATTTTCAATCAGGTGTTCCTGTTCAGAAAAGAGGAGGGAAGTTTATCTGAATAGACATGAAATTGCCAATTCACTTTTCCTTTGATCAGCTGACCACTGATGACTTAGCACCCTTTCTGCTGTTTAATTTATATAGTAGAGGGTTATTGACAGATTCTGGATTTTAACTTGTATTTTAGCCTAACTGTACTTCATCATTGACCAAATTTAATTTAAAATACCATATTTCACACACATAACCAATGGGATATCTCTGAAAAAAGACCCCAGAACATGACAGCAATTCAGGAAGTGCAGATTATATTCTTATGTGGGTATTATGAGGTGAAATTAAATTCAGAACCCCCCTGCCCCCAAACTGGATCACTGTAACCTGCCACCTCTCATCAATAGTTAACATGTTCTTGATCCTCTCCAGCCTTCAATTCTCATTTAGTGTAGGTTACTCAGGGACAGATTACCTGGGATTTATTTTCAAGGACTTTATTTTTTTTAAAGTTGTGGATTATATACAGGAAAAATATTATAACTGCTTTGGTTATGGATTTCTGTTCATTTTATATGTATGTTCAGATTTACAATCTGCAAAATATGTAAAAGCTCAGTTAAGTCATTGTGGCTCCAACAGCACAATAGCACACAGATTGAGTTTAATTTACCCTTCCTTATGCTTCTGAGGAAGTAATGTGTTTCAAGAACAAATTAGTTTCAGAATCTTTCATCTTCTAGAACATCTTAGCACTTGGTTAACACTGGAGAGCGAAGAAAATTACATGCCCCTTTCATGTGAAGAATGATTTGCATTTTCCTTTATAAATACTGGAATACAGATACTGTATTTAGGTTCACTGCAAAGTAAGTAACAATGCTTGCACAAAACACTAGTTTCCTTACACTTTGAGAGATAACAAATCATGTCACTGGACTTGGAACTTATTCATGTTTAATGTACTGATTAGTAGCATGCACTTCATGCATTTGTGAGCAGCGCAGTAGAAGTACCCTAGTGATTTGTGATCCACTGTGCATAGGCAGTGACTGAAGATCTTACACTACTTCACCTTCTATTTCCAGGGTTATTTACAGATGCACTGTGCTTTTGCCAAAGCTTTATGTGGCTATGTAACTCAGAAACCACATGCCATGCGTGCATCTCATTTTGTGACAGTGTGGTGCGGCATATACGGGTTAAACAGTCACACCTTTGAAATTCAGTTTGAAAGAGCATCAATTGTCATTCTGAACAAACATATGTCTGCTCCAAGCAAAGTGCTCTGGAGAAAAAAACACAAACAAACATGAAGGAATTTTGTTAAACACAATGCTAAATCTCATCAACAGACAAAAGTGAACAGCCACAGCATACTAAGCCTTGTGGATGGAAGCCTGTAAATTCAAAACTAGCATTAAGAGTCCAAGCACAAAGTAGAATCTTACAGCTTTTTCTACCTAAAGAGCAGATAACATATTAAATTTATTACAGCCATTAACTATGACTAAGGCACAATAGCTTTACCTGTGCTTTCTTTGTTTCACTTGACTAAATTGTTTATTGCTTTAAATAAAGCTCAGTCACAAGAAATGTTTATTTAAAATTAATAATAATATGTTTTTTAAAAAGGCCCCAAAATATTTTTGAGCTACTGTTATAATACCTGTCCTCAAAACGCTGACTAACATGGAGTTATTTTCAACCACCCCCCTGTTTTTGCTATATTTTATCATGTAAAAAAATAATAATTCTCAGACTTGTTACAACATTCTCCTGGATAGTGCAATATAGGTTTCAGTCTACATTAATGTGATTTATTTACAGAGAAATTATTGTATAATTAACATTTAAGCTGCTTGTGGAAAAGACATTAGTCAATTCAATTCAAGTTGTAGGACATCCAAGATAAACTGCTAGAGAGCAGTGAGCAACATACAAGTCATGCATATTTGGGCCAGATGGGTGTTTTTAAAGTAGGGCTTATGTTGGCATGTGAAACAAAGTGAGGAAGGAGTAAGCTGCAGCAAAATTTAATTATTTTCTTGGTTGGAATTCTTCCTGGACAGTTCTGCCACTGCCCTGAAGGGTATAAACATCTTCCTAACAACAGTCCCTCTGCTTGTACACACATATACATCCATATGTAGCTATACAGACACTGGTCCTTTCAAAACGGAGAAGTATGCATCCATGGCGTTGATTTTTATAATTTTTTTTTTGTTTTAAAGCAGTGAGAACTATTAATAGAAAACGTGTCTAAATGCTGCTGTATAAAATGGTCTATCTCTAGACCATTCCAATTTATGATACCTAAGTAGCTGAGTCAGACAAGTAATGAAAAACATCTGAAGTTGCAAGCTGTACACATCGCCCAAAAGTTTTCTTCTGCAGTGAAACACACTGGGTCACCCTTCCTGCAGCCAAAGGAATGGCAACATTTTAATCTCAAGAAGGCAATTCTAGCACTTTTTCTTGTGGTTATAAATTTTTAAGATTCCTTTCTAAATTTTCCCTTAAATAAACCTAGAGAACATGAGATAAAGTGATGGGGAGATGGGAACACTCATCTCCTAGCACCTAATAAGCAATTTAAAATCTGCATAGATAAAACATTTCTATTTGAGGACCTCTACTTAAAGCAAGTCATCACAGCAGCTAATGCATTAGTGTACAGTAATATACTGCTCCTTACCATACAAAATATGTCATACGGACTTGGTACACCACATTCAGCATTTAGAGCTCTGAATTATACTTCAGAGCAGTTACTCTATGTAACTGAAAAAAATGGTACCTTTGAATTAAAACCCCAACTTGGTTGCAAAGTTATCTCTCAAATCATTTCAGTGCAATCATTTACATAAAAAAATAAGGTGCTTGCATCAAAAAGTCCATCTTTTGAGTCATCCTTGAGAGAATGGCATATTTCCTGCTCTCAAAGAGATTTTAATCCAGAACTTGATTGCTAATTAATACTGTGACCTCAGTGTTCTTTTAGCTAACACTAAACTATGGTCCACTTGATTCATAAGTTCCTCAAGAGCACTTTGTTTTTAAGGTATTGCAAAGCAGTGAAAATAAAGTATTTTATTTCTTGTTATCTAGTCCAACACTTAGTCTACATTCTTGGCTGTAGGTTGGCGTTTTTTTCTTCCTTTTTTAAAATCTCTGTACTTTGGAGGAAGGTGAAGAAGAGGTCTGATACTCTCAGATACTTGCTTCAATTATGTAACATGCTGTTCTGCTGGAGAGACAATTCTGGATTTTCTTTTTTTGGGGCTTTAATTACAGAGAAAGTTTAATGAACTCGTTTGTTAAGAGATCTCTGTTATACAGGATGGCGAAACTACATAAGCAGAAAGAAATCGTTCTGAAAATTTCTTTCCAAATCCATGTTCTGCGTATAAAAGGAGCATAAAAAAAGATAAAAATAAGAGGCAGACAGCAATAGGAATTACATAAATACACATATAGCTGCAAATTTCCTCTCTCATATTTTACAGATCAAAGTCTTTCTAATATATTTTGGATGTACATTAGCGTTTTCTTTGTTAGTCCAATAAAATAGATGACAATTTGTTTGCTTTTTTTTTAACTCTATTATCTACTAGACTAACACTCACTACTTTTATTATTCGCTTCTTGGATATGTTATCATCCTGTTAAACAGATATTTTGAAAATAGTCAGAAAACCCAAACACACCCACCATTTATGACTAATGAGCAGCTGCTAGCGCTGTTTCTGCTATTTTTCTTATACATGCAAATTGTTGTACGCTACCTTTCCACAGCATTTAGCCTTGTCTATAATCTTCAGGGCAAACTCCTTTCCTGTGGATCTAGCAAGAAAAATATGAGAACCGTTAATTAGAAACCGGTCAACAAATTGTGGCATTATCTGTAAGAACATACATTATTGTAACAGAGTGCCTTGACCAATGAAGAGTGCTGACAGAAAATTCACAGAACGGACTTGATTTTGTTTTTGCTTTCACAGCAGCATTTGTGCCTGCTGTTTCCCTGACTACCACAACCTAGCTCACTTTGTATATTAATCGCAGGCTCCAGCTGCAATTCATTCTTTTGTGACCTGGCATAACTCTCCCTCACTTCTTTAATGCAACACGCAAAATTTGTCTTGAGCCTTCCACTTAGCTTTGCTCAACTGATAGGCTTTAAAGATAAAATCATACACATTTATGTGTAAGTGAGCAGAAGAAAGATTGATATCCTAGTGGAAAAATTCAATAGGATTCAGCGGAGCTAAAACACCATAGTTCATTACAGACTAGTCTAAAATCCTGCAGAATTTATTAGGCACTAATTTTGACCTTTGGATTTCATTCTCTTTATTTTTTTAAGTATTCTATGGAATTCCATAGCAGTCATATAAAGTCCCATGACATTTAAGAGGGTGGTGATATACAAAATAAAAAAAGATTACTGTTTTCAGTAAATACTCTCACAGAAAGGAGTTCTTGTCTGCCTTTCATCCCTCTAAGCAATAAGAATCTTCTCCATTTCTCCAGAAGTGGAGAAAATGAGAGAAAAAAGCACACAAATGAAGCATCTTTTTTCTTTTTCTTTTTTTTTTCTTTTTTAAACGAAGAAGATGTTATTACTTCTATTAATGATGAATTAAAAATTACAAGAAAATGCCATAAAACCCCCCTGCTACTATTTTGTGTTGTGTCAGTACCTACAGAGTCCAGCGTGCATCAGAACACCACTAGCATGTATGGTAAAAAACACTGCAGGCAGTTACAAAAGCAAAAGTCAGCCATGTTTTTAATCTTCCAGGTTAATTTTCACTATACTTTTGGCATTAGATACAACTAGTCAACATTAGGACCTTACAGAAAAAAGGAACTGAATTAATGTCACACGTTCAATTTATCCATTAGTGAAAAAATGCAGTAGATAATCTCTGCTCTGAAAGTACAACTGTATCTGAGAGGTTGTCATAGTTACAACCTGATCTGCTCTTTAGACAGAAGTGTTATCTAAATGGTATCTGTGAAATGCCATCCTCTTATATTATAGACCTGATGTAAAATCTACTGTGAACACAGCGTGTAATTCAGAATCACAATTTATGCATTATACTAACTTAAGTGCATTATCCGAAAGCCTGCAAACAACTGATCAGCAAAACCCACTTAGTAAGACTTCAACACTTATGCTGTGTAGAAAGAGGAGTTAACATTTACAAAGCCAATTCATCAACCAACTTCAAATTGCTCTTGCAAATATCCTTTACTATAGCACCTAAGGAAAAACCTTGGATACCATCCACAGAATTCGTGTGCTAATCCCGCTGCCTATCATACACCAGTATTGTCTGACAGGTTTTTGGTACTCTTCTATCTAGCTGTCAGCATCCATCTGTTGACTCATGCCTTTATCTACAGGCATAAAGGCACCCTTTACAAAAGAGACCACCTTATTCTTTTTGTAGAACAGCTGGTATAATAGGATCCTGGCTCCACAACTAAGGCTTCTAAGGACAACATTATTAGAAATTAAGTACAATAATTAATAGAAATTAAAAGACAAGCATTTATAGTTGGCATTTCCTCTCTCGTTGTTATTATTAGCAACTATTGTTGTATATTTATTTTATATAAAATCATTTAATAATGCTTCACTAAATATAAAGATTGGATCGCATACAAGTTTCATTTTGCTTCCTTTTTTTCTTTTAAATAATTGGAAGGTTGTTTTTCTAGTCCAGTCCCCTCATTCAAAAAAGCACAGATGACGTTTTGAAACCCAAGTGACTTAGCAGCCCTTTTCCCATTTTCAGTGGGACTTAAGTGATATCCAAAATGCACAGTTCAATATTCCTAAAAATAATAAATTATGTTATCTTATGCTTTTAACCTGTCATCTTTCATTAATGTTGTTCACTCCATAGATAACAAAGGATGTGTGGCCAGTTTCAGGGTGCATGGGAAAACACTGCGAAGCATCATTCATTTGGTGCCTGCACCAAAACTTTGGGTTTTTAAACCATGGAAGACCCTTCAAGAGACAAGGCCTGATGGGATCCACCTGTCCCAATGGGGAAAAGGCATCTTTGGGCATAAGCTGGTGGGACAGATCGAGAGCTTTAAACTATAATCACTGGGGAAGGGGATAACAACAGGATTGCAGTAGATAAGCTAAGGGTTGGCATGACATTGTCAGAGGGTAGCAGTGCTAATGGGAGCATTTACACCACTCCTGGGAACACAGAGGGCTCAGGAACGTATTTAAAATGCTTGTACACCAACCCACGCACTATGAGAAACAAACAGGATGAACTGGAAGTGTTTGTCAGCTCCCAGACCTACAATATCATTCGTATTAGTGAGACTTGGTCGAACGAGTCCCACGATTGGAGTGTTGGGATGGAGAGCTACAGTTTGTCCAGGAGGGATAGGAAGAGCAGGTGAGGTGGAGGTGTCGCACTATACGTAAAGGAGAGGTTTGACTGTACAGCCCTTATGGTTAGTGATGATGTGGTTGAGAGCCTCTGGGTGAGAATTAGGAGGATGGAAAACAAAGGAGATATTGTAGTGGGTATCCACTACTGATCACCCAGCCAGGATGTAAGCACTGATGCGTTATTCCATAGTTAACCGGAAGACATTTCTGGATCAGTAGCCCCTGTCCTTATGGGAGATTTCAACTTCCCAGACATTAACCGGGAACACCATACTGCTCTGAGGAGCAGGTCTTGGTAATCTTGACGCTTGTAGGAGAGAAATTCTTGCCATAGGTACTCAGTGAGCCAGCTAGGAAAGGTGCGCTCCTAAACTTGCTATTTGTGAATAGAGAAGGACTCATGGAGGTTGTGATGGTAGGTGGCTGTCTTGGCCACAGTGGTCATGAAATGGTTGAGTTTAAAATTTTTGGTGTAGTGAGAGAAAAGGACAGCAGAGTTGCTACCCTGCATTTCAAGAAAGCAAACTTTAAGCTACTCAGGGAGCTAATTAGCAGAATATGCTGTGAATCTGCTTTTCAGGGCTTAGGAGTCCACAATTGCTGGTCAGTCTTTAAGAACCACCTTTTAGAAGCACGGGAGCAGGCAATCCCACTGTTTCGTAAGTCAAGCAAGCAGGGCAGAAGACCAGTTTGGCTGAACAGGAGCTCAAAAGGAAAAAGAAAATGGTATGGTCTCTGTAAGCAAGGTCAGGCTTTGCAGAAAGATTACAGAGTTATGTTTCATATATGCAGGGAGAAGACATGAAAGGACAAAACTCAACTAGAGTTGAAACTGGCCTGTATTGTTTCAGATAACAAGAAGGGCATTTTTAAGTATGTTAATAGCAAAAGGAGGTCTAAAGGGATTGATACTTCTTGAAGATGGTTATCTGACAAATAGGGTATTCAATGGTCCTTTTGCTTCAGTCTTTAATAATAGTGATAGACCTTGGGTTGCCTGGTCCCCTGAGTTGTAGGACTATGAGTGTGGGAACAATGACATTCCATTTGTGGACACTGAAACTGTAAGGGACCAGCTGTATCAGCTGAATGTTCACAAGTCCATGCGGCCTGATGAGATTCACCACAGGGTACTGAAGGAGCTAGCAGATGAGATGGCAGGACCCCCCTCGATCATCTACCAAAGGTCTTGGGAGGCTGGACTGCAAGCTAGCCAGTGTTATTCCAGTTTACAAAAAGGGTGTGAGGGAAGACCCAGGGAACTACAGACCTGTTATTCTAACTTCAATTCCTGGTAAAATTATGGGGAAGATTATACTGAGTACTATTGAAAGGCATTTAAAGGAACATTGCAATCATCAGGCACAGTCAACATCGGTTCACAAAGTCCTGTTCAACTAATTTGATATCCTTGTATGATAAGGTAATCCACCTCGTGGATGAAGGGAAGACTGTGGATGTAGTTTTTCTGGATTTTAGTAAGGCTTTTGATACTGTTCCTCACAGCATCCTCTGGACAAGTTGTCCAGCTGTGGGTGAGTGGGTTCACAGTGTGCTGTGTGAAGAACTGGCTGAAGGGCAGGGTTCAAAGGGTTGTAGCAAATGGGGATACATCTGCCTGGCAACTGGTCACCGGGGTGTTCCTCAGGGTTCAATTCTAGGACCATGCCTGTTCAATGTATTTATCAACAATCTATATGCAGGAGTTGAATGCACCATTAGCAAGTTTGCTGATGATACCAACCTGGGAGGTCCTATTGACTCTCTTGAGGGGCAAGAGGCCTTGCAGAGGGATCTAGACAGACTGGAGCATTGGGCTATGATTAACGGGATGAAATATAACAAGTCAAAATGCCAGATTCTGTACCTAGGACAGAGTAATGCCAGGGACAAGTATAGACTGCGAGAGGAGTGGCTGAAGAGCAGTCCTGCAGAAAGGGATCTGGGGGTGCTGGTCGACAGCAGGCTCAATATGGCCCTGGCAGCCAAGAGGGCAAAGCCCATCCTGGGGTGCATCAAACACAGTATAACCAGCCGGTCAAGAGAGGTGATTATCCCACTTGTATTCAGTGTTGGTGCCACCTCACCATAGAGTACAGTGTGCAGTTCTGGGCCCCACAATTTAAGAAGGATGTTAAGGTCCTTGAATGTGACCTCATTGCTCTCTGCAGCTTCCTGAGGAGGGGAAGTGATCTCTCCCTGGGATCCAGTGACAGGACATGTGGGAATAGTTCAAAGCTGTGCCAGGGGAGGTTTAGACTGGACATTAGGAGGCATTTCTTTACCGGTCAAACACTGGAAAAGGCTACCTAGAGATATGGTCAATGCCCCAAGTCTGTCATTGTTTAAGAGGCATTTGGACAATGCCCTTAATAACATGCTTTAACTTTTGGTCAGCCCTGAAGTGGTCAGGCAGTTGGACTAGATGATTGTTGTATGTCCCTTCCAACCAAAATATTCTCTTCTTCTCTTCAGTTTCACTCAAGCCTCTTATGTGTAGCTTCTTGTAAAATGAAGACAGAAATCCAGGTGCAATTCAGCTGGCTAGTTTTTGTAACAGACCTGCAGCGTTCAAAGCAGTACGGACATGATTACACACTGCTGTGGTAATGCTTGTCAGGAACCAGAGTTTCTTGGTAGAAACTGTTCAAGAAGAAAAAAGATAATCAAGACCTTGGAGTCTAGATGCTGACACTGATGAGAAGCATTATCTTAAACCTGCACATGCAACAGGAACTTTTTTTGAGTACTAATTGTAGCATATTCACATCACATTTAGCCTTTTTTTTTTCTTCATCAGTACTGTACTTAGCAAGTGTCTGTAGGAACTGCCACCACAATCTTTATTCCTTACTCTATAAAGCTTGCATGCTTGTACATCACTTTCTCAAAAAAGTATTAAAAATAATAATTGTCATTTGCTGCTACTAACCAGAAGAATATATTAGACGTTGTGTTAAATACCACCTGCCAATATCATTTTCAGTAATGGAAAGAAATAATCCAGATACAGTATGAAGAAACAATTCTCTTGACAGAAGCAACAATGGTCTCAGAAAGTTATGAATTGTAAGATCCGTTCACCTGTGTTTCAGCAGAGGAGGCCCCAACCCTTTTGGCCCATTTGGATACCTCAGGAAAAGTATCTACCTATGCATCTGTGATCCGCTAAGACTGGAATGAGATGTTTCCACTCACAATTATCTTTCTTTTCATTTAAATAAAACCAGCAGATAAGGATCAAATAAGAGAAACTGTTTCTGTAACTTTTACAGTTTTTACAGACATTTACTGAATTTACACAGTGTTTGTTTACAAGTTGGAGATTCCTCATAATATTTAAGAAATTGACATAACTCTCAGATTGATGAAGACAGCAGAAGGTGGTTCTAAAAAATACACTGAGAAAGTGACAGTCAAATCATCTGTTATGTTTGCACTAACTAGCAGCACAGTGTGACACACAGCTTGCAGAGGAAGAGCAGTAACACAACACGGGTCTGTAAAGGTATTCCATCTACCCCATCAGGCACATATTTCAGAGTCTGGAATATTGAACGGCTGATTTGAAAAGTCTCTGGCTACTCATGGAAGAAACAAGCACAAGGGAGTGAGGAGCACAGACTAATAGCCACCAAGTGAATGCCTTTAAGAATACTTTGCCCACAGCATACTGAAAGCTGTGAAAAATCATTTAAGCAGTAGGGATACTACAGCAGCAGAATTGCTGAGGCAGAAGGGAGGCCCCTCAAAGACTGTTTAGATGTCACAAATTTCCTGCTATCCACAACAGTCTGTTGTGTGAGGGGATTTCCTGAAGATCCTGTGGGGTATCCCTAAAAACCTCTCCATTAGAAAGCGATACCTCCTTTAGTTTTTGGGATAAAAAGCCATGTTCCTCTGCTGCTCTCATATCTCTTTGTTGGAATAATACATAGGAAGGTCTGTGTGCTTTGCTATGCCTAGTTCTCCTGAAGTGTAGGCATATCTTTGCATCTGCTCTTTGCTTTCATCTCATCACATTTTATATGAAATTATGCTAATGCACAAGGCTTTATACAGTAAAATAAATAGCAGTAGTGAACAGTTTCCTTGCTCACCGTTCTATGCACTCCTTTACAACAGCAAAATTGCCATCACCAATCACCTTCCCCACTTTATACTTCTCAAGAATGGTAGATGACCCTGAGCACTTGTTTCCATTCACACCTGCAAAAAAGCAAGGTCAATAATGCAAGCTGAAGAGAAGTGTCAGCAGGATGTAATATATCCCCAATGGGTTCCACAGATAGAGAACAGTCACAAATGCAAAACAAAACTTAAAAGTAAGCGATTTTCTTCACAGCTTATTTCCTTGTTTTTATCTCAAACATAAGAAAACAAGATAAGACTAACCACAGTTGTTTGACCTTCTAACACACAAATCAAATAGGACTACGTTTTTGTCTGAACATATTCTAAAAGTAATGAATGCAGTTACAAGTCCTTAGTCTAAATATTTTCTGAACTCAAAATACGTTTTTTGAAGTATCTTTTTGCATACTGAAAACAAAAATGCAAATAAGATTCACCTACAATGCACATAAAAGAACCAAGTTTTAGTTACTGAATTCCTTCAGGTTCCCTTAGTTGCTGCTGAAACATCCAAAATGCAAATATTTTGATAGGTGCTTATTTCAGTATTTTTAAATAAAAAAAAATTGACTCTAAAATTAAATTTAAAAATAATTTTTAAAATAGCATTGCTTTAAAAAGATAAGGAATGAACGGTTAAGTTTAGCTAAGGTCAGTTGATGGGCTAGTGGTTCTACATGAAGCACAATGTGCTGTTTTGAGGAGGGCTCCACTTTCAATCCAGCCACAAACACCATTTCTGGTGATACTCTGCCGGTCATGTCCAAAATCACTCAAATTCCTAATCGTGACTACTGAAAGGCAGGGTCCACTAGTATGGTACTACTTGACAAAAAAAAGAACAAAATTTATTTCCTAGCTTTACTGCTCTGATGTAGAAAATGCAATAACAATTTTTCCAAGATAAGGTTGTCAACACAAGGTATCAAATATCTCAGAACAAAAAATTATTTGAAGTCATCAGAAACCATCTAGAAGTGCTAAACCAACTGCCACCTACAATAAAATTTTTGCAAGGATTGTTAGCAATTACTGGTGTCCTACCTTCGGGACTCTGGCAATGGAGTGATTCAGGTACACCATTCACATTGGAAGAAGATCCACCATGTGGAGAGATCTATGGAATTACATAAGAACTTATTATTTCTGATGGTAAAGTAATCACAAGAAGGAGCCAGACAAAAACCCCACAGTTAAAAAAACCCACCCTAAAAACACCTATAAAAAGTCCGTTTACTTTTCTACTCCCATCTTATTTTTATTCTTGCTTTCTCACAGTTCATCATTATAGTACATCATTGTCACTTGCACCAATTTAAGATTCAGCCCTGATAGTCCTATTTAGATAAGCAGTTGAACAGATTTCTGTAAACTGCAAAGAAAATTCCCTCCAGCTGCACCAAGTTCCATCTAAATGCTATAGAGCCAGTGTGTGTGGAGACAACATTCACTCTTCATTCTACAACAAGATCATTACAATACACTCTGCGTACATTTTCACGTAAGCCAGAGACACCCGTCTCCACACAACTATTCAGTGGCCACTGTAGCAAGCACGTGCTTTTGTGCTGTAGTCTAACACATCCCTTCATAGCTGGCACTGTCTGAGGTTTCCCTAACTGAGCTCTGTCAATGTATGCTCTTTAGATTAGCACTGAAGCATGCTAGGAAGGTAACGTAGAAATGCTTAACGGCCCTGCTAGTTTTCATTTAAAGAAGAGAATTTTGGCATAGATGGCCGGGTTCATCTACGATAGTCAGATTTGCTTGGTAATCTAGCAGTCTATATTTTAGGTTATTATAGATGTGAAGACTTATGACATCTACCAGCATTTCAAGTTAGATGTCTGATAGGCATCCAGGCATAGATCCAGTTTTAGTAACTGTGACGCTGTGTTAAAAACAAATATCTAAATGATTTTGAAGGATGAATGATGAAGAAAACTACTTTTGCTGCACTAACAACTTAATTAGTTCTCAATCTGAATCTTGACAATTCTACTTAAAGTCATCCTGTCATACTGCCCAGGGACATACACAACAATCGATTTTTATTTTAAAAAAGGGTGGAGACATCTGAATGAACACTGGATGTGTTCTATGCACCACTGTTTTATAAGCTCTCCCATTACAATTAAGTATAAGGATGCTCTATGAAATTAAAACATATTTTAGATCATTCCCCCTACTATACGTAGCATTTCTTGCTGTTTTGTGAAGTTTCATATCTTGTTTTCTTCATGGGCTATTATAGTAGTTCTCACCACTCACCACATAAAGGATTAAAGTGCTTCTCTGCCTTAAGCTCAGTGTCTGTTGAAATGGCTTTGCATCACACCAGGAATGCAAATGCAGCATTTTCCGTTTTAGCTGACATTGTCTGGTTACACTGCTGAATATTTTAAATCATTAACACTATTGTCAATGAAAGAACTGAACTGACAGATAGGGATATTGTCTAAAGGCTCATGAAATGCTAATGAATGCTTAAGTTTCTAGTGGCAGCTGAGCTGCCAAATCAGCTAAAGGTACAGTAACTATAAGCTGTACAACTTAATTTTGCAGAGCCTCTAAAATGATGATGTTCACTAGCATTTGGCATAGAAGTGGTATCAAACAGCAAGCAGTCAGCTACTCCTCTGCTCCTTGCTAATAACTTAAAACCAGGCTATCTTAATGCTGCTGCCTTTCTAAGTTATCTATTTATTTAACAAGGGCCAGGAACAAGGACATTTGGGTTAAATGACATTTGTGCAAAATCATGAGTCAGTCTCTTAACCAGTCAGTCACATTTTCTTCAAGCATGAAGTGGAGATAACACAACAGATCACTGCAAAGTATTAGTCAGCAGTCAAACATATTAGTAATCTATTTTGGGTTTTCAGTGAGTGACAATACATGGGAATATGTAGCCCACATTTCCAACTTCCTTCATTCTTGTAATCAGGTCAGAGCATGGCTGGGCACATTCCTTCTTACCACAGTATTTACAAGAAGGAAGCAAACAGCAACAGGGAAAAAAGCTAAAAGGAATACAAAAAGGAAATAAATCTAGTGCTGCTGTTGTGGCTGAGGTGCTAGATCAGAATCTGAAATGTCAGGTTTAACCTTAGTTCAGCCACTAATTTGCCTCTTGGCTCTAGACATGAGGCTGAACTCATTCTACAACAGAGATCGACTGTAATTTGGGTGCTGTGAATCTGTGTCTCAGTTCCTCAGCAGCAAAAGCAGTCTAGTCTTTCCATACTGTGTCAGAGCACAGTAGAAATATTAAAAAGGTCATGCATTTTGTTGCAATGCTCTGGAAACACTGAAGAATCACATAGAGATTTACCCTTTTTCTAAAGAGATTTCGAGTTGCATCACATTAGGTAAAGCATTTAGCAAACTGATGGCAACGGTGAATGGACTTGACACCAAGTGCAATACTTAAGTTTCCCTACCAGTACAAATTAGCCAACTCTTTTTATCTACTGTATAAGCAAGAAAGATGCTGAACTGTAAATTCAACAAAGTCAGCAGGTAAAGAATTCCTCTAAGAACTGCTATTGCACCTGTGTCAGTAGGTTGGACAACTGCATGTAAAGATTCTTAACATGTAACTGCTAAATAGAAGCACCTGTATACAAACCTGAAGGCATTACAACCTTGATGAAGATAGGCACTAATCCTTCAAATCACTTAAGCACATGTTTAACTTTAAGTACATTAACATCCTCATTGAAGCAAAAGGGACTACTCAGTAGTTTAAACTTAAGCAAGTACTTAAGTTATTTGTTGGATGAGGTTTTAATGCCCTTTCACTTTGATCATTTGGTCAATCAATTGAAAAAGTAATACTGAGACAAATTCAAACACAATGCTATTTAGCATAATTGGTATTCTAAGAAAGGCCTCAACTGTAAAGCTTCTTTAATGAAACAATTTTATTTTCTTTTTAAAAAAATGACAAGACTAATTTCAAGAGGGGACACCGCTTTCCAAAATCTCATATTTAATCTAGTCTCTGGATGATTTTTATCATGATTTATTACGAAGCGTGCATAGTAACAGATGTACTAGAAGAGCTAAGAGTCTAAGTACCCCTAACAGCATTGCATATCCAGGTATCTGTAAATGCACAATTCAAACCAAAGATAAAGGTTAAACCTTTCAATTGTCACCTGGCTACAGAACAGCAAAAGGACTCCTCTCAGTCAGTTGTCCTGTGCCACCTATATTACCATTATTTCTTAATCTATGCACTAGTTTTAATCTGTATGGAAAAGTTAATAGAAAAATAAGAGACTCAGCACATTTGCTTAAAAAAGAACGTCGTACAGAGTAGTCACTTCATGCCCACACTTGTTAACTTTTGTATCTAAATCCTTACCTTGAAATAAACCCTCTGCAAAGGGAAATGCTTAGGTTACAGGCTAAAATTGTGACGTTAAAAATAAACAACTTTAATAAGAATACATAGTAGCATGTGGTTGAGTGCACGGTACCCAGATTTGTCACTCATATTAATAAAGGCATTTATTTGGGTTGTGGGAAAATTCTGTAGTGTTTACTATTCTTAAGCCATAGCATAAATTCCTTACTTCAATATAGTCTCAGACTCCAGTGATTTTTTTTTTAAAACACTTCTGCAAAACTGGGATGTTGGACAGCAAACGGGCGTACTATATGTACTGAACAGCTAATAGCACAAGGACACTCTGGTTGGAAGAGCTAAAAAGGATAGAAAGGAAGCCCTTCTCTTTAAAGATAAGCTGTTCACGAGGAGTGTTTCCTGCAAGGAGTTTTTTTGGGTCTGTGCATACCACTTCTGCTTATAGTGTGTTGCGAAGCAGAAGAAATCCTTGGGGACTGAAGAGACTTCACTTTAAAGGAAAAGTGACATTTGGAGAAAATGATGTAAGACTATGTCTCAGACTGAGAAAAAAATGGCTGTTGCAATCAGTATCTTTTCCAAGTTTACTGCCTTGATGATTAACATTATCATTTAAGCTCTATGTTGATCATCAAACTTCGAACAGCTTGGCCAGGTTCTAATCTATAGTCAAATATTTTATTTTGTTCTGGTATTCCAAACAACGCCATTTTTAAAGTACAGTTCACGTGCAGCTGCTCTGATGGTCTGCTCTTTACAGGAAATAGAAACATCAACCCTGATTTGTTCCCTTTTCCTGCTGCCTCAAGCTCATATAAAACTATTATTAAGTATTGCTGTTTCATGCTCTCCAAAACCAAATATATATGATTTCTACAAAACAAATCAGCCAAAATATTGCATTTCCAAAGCCAGAAAACTCTGAAATATACGTTACTCTTTCACTGTCTGCCATGGTATTTGTATCTACATTTTCATTCAGCTGTACTCATGGCACCTCCTTTATGCAAGTGCAGGAAGCCAGACTACTTGTCTGTGCAGCGATGCAATCTTAACAGCAAGGAATTATTTAACTATAGGGAAAAGCAGTAATCTCAAAATAATAAAATTGGTCCCTACTTTCCCTCTGTTTTCCTCATCCGACTGGCCAAGATCAATCCTACGAAAATAATAATGGGTTTGTTAAAAGCATCTGGTTTTGCATAAGATCATGTCTCCCTGTTACTGGTTTTATGTTGATACTTCACCGAAACAGTCATTACTACTAGAACATAATCAAGAAACAAGGACCACTGCACAGTGCACTTGATCCTTTTGGAATTTATCCTGAGATTCACCAGATAACTTTCCCTATCTTTAGTCTTTAGAGCACAGCTGGGTTCCTCCTACTGAACAGATGCATCCTAATGGGATAAAACAAGAGGTTCACACTACTTCAGTAACAAGTCAGGTCTGAGATGATTGATTTGTTTTTGCTGTTTTCTTTGGTAATATAGGGATGAATTATCTGACACGAAAACCCATTATTATCCAGCATCAATTAAATTCCAAAATGAAAAAATACAACAGCCTACTTCAGTGAAATTCACAGTGAAGGGGAAAGAGGACATGTCCACTTTATTAAAAATTGCTTGTTACTATCAGAATTATCTCTATCTTAATGGAGCTTTAATCGGCTAAAAGCAGACAGGACAGCTTGGGAAAAAAATGAACCAAATTATCTAGTTCCTAAACTTGTAATTTCATTAAAGACAGACAAAAGCGCATTTGTTAAATATAGTGCAGACCAGCTGAGAGCCTTAAGTCCAATGATTTTGGTGTCCTCTATGGTAAGTTCTATAGCAGAGCTGTCCAGACAAATTTTAAGACACACAGTCCTAATTTTCAATGTCACAACTATTACTGCTCTTGAAAATGCTTTTCAGGGGAAAGACCAGTCTAAAGGACAAAGAGAAGTTCAGCAACACAAATGCAGAGATCAACACTAAATTGCCTTATGGAATCAAACAACTAAAAATACATTAGAATTAAACAAATAAATCAAAATCTTTCCTTAGATTCACAGAAGTCTGGCAGAAATCAGTGCCATACTCCTTGCAAAACAGACAAAGACGTGGTAACAATTAGCATGTCAAAACCCAAATGTAAATACTATTCAAATCACGTCCTTTAGCCAGTCTCTTAATTGAGAAAACAGTTTTTTGCAGAATTATGTAGCCTCTTCACAACCGTTGTGTTCACCAATGGGAGCTATCACTTGACCGGAATAATCAGTGCGAACCATCCAGTGTGCTTCCAGAAAGGCTGCAATTGATGATTTCACAGAAAAATTCTCCTTGAAAGGACAGCTGCACAAATGCAGCGGTAAGATGCTCAACTGTGCTCCAGACTGTTCCTTTTATTTTACTGAGTAGAAGGCACAGAGCAGCCACTAAGAACTGTAAATGTTACCAATTTTTAAGTGGGAGAGGAAGAGAATTCTCTTGGTGCAACACAAAAATCTGGCAGACATCAGGCTGCTCCCAAAGGAACCCCTCACACGCTTTCAGGCAGGAGACTGCATGAAGGGGTGAAATTCTGTGCCACAGATGTAGGGTGCTTTAGATGAAATTTTGGGCAACGCAACAAGACTACAATGTATCCAAAAGAGGATACTACATTTATATAGGCTGAGGGAATATAAATTACTTGGGGGTTTTCTGCAGTCCACAAAACAATGGAAAATTTGGAGGGCAAATTGGTGTATTAAAGCCACCATCATCCTCCACCTTTCCTAAGTCAAGAGTTCCATCCTGCCAACCAAAGACAAAATACAAAAATCTTACTTCAGATCTCTTCTCCGCTTCAACTCAAAAATCATACTAGCAAGGCTACCCTATAAATTATAACTCTTTTCTTTTTTTTCCTTATTCTTCAGTGTCACTGTAATACATCATGCAATGAATAATGGAATTCAGAGGTTTTGATGGTTCTTGCACTTACCCTGAGTCCACGAAAGCTGCCCGGGCTTGTTGGTGAAGAACTGGAGGACTTTGTAGATTTCGGTGTGGATAATTGACTGCTTGGGGTTCCATTAACTGGCCAAAGCAATAAAAGCAAACAAATGAAAGAAAAGATGAATAGAAGTCAAAAATCCTAACTTGCTTTTAAACATAATATACCTCTCTGACAAGTCATCACTCAAGTCTGCATACAAAGACCAAAACAGACTCCTCAACATTTAGGAATAAATTACACGCTTGCATGCCACACAACTGTGCCCCCAAAACTCATGTGAATATGGGATCAAGAAGACACACAAATATTGCATTGTCATTCTACAGATTAAAAAGGCCTATTCTGTCCTTTGACAGGGCAAGAGCTTTGGGCAAATAATAGCCGTAGGCTTTTTAAATTATATCCTTTATTGCGATATTGCACAAAAAAATATATATAGAGAAAGTGTTCATAAAGAAATCTGACCCTCCATCTCTCCTTTTTGGATCAATGCCTTACTTTCTAGGTAGAATGTTTCACAGAACACAAGTTTTTTTGTTGTTGGAGTTTTTTTTTTTTTTCCGAGAAAAACAAAGAAACAAGAAGTATGAGCTGTTTGGATGATAAAGAACTTTAGCAGTAGTTCAGAAAAACATTGATTTAGGAGAAAAAAAATGCCAACAAGGCAAAAGCTAGTAGGTTATTTCTGAACTTCCAAGAAGTTCAAGTGTCTGTGAAAACATGCAATATTTTCTCTCTTGACTTCAAGAGTTCATTCATTTTAAGTCCAGTTTTCCAAAGAGGCCTGCTACAACATCTGTTTCATCTTCAGTGACTTGAATGTAACTTAGGTCAGTCCTTGTACTTTTCTGAAAAAAACAAACTGATGAATTTCATTATGCAGACAGAATATCACACTGCTCATCATACACAAATATGATGCAGCATTATATGATGCGACATTATTTCCTATCTAGCTGAACCTTTTCCTGGGGAGGAAAACACTAGGCAGAAATTTAAGAGCTAAAAAGGTTTCATAGCTGATTCATGGTGAAGAATTATTTTTTTCAGAAAGAGAAAAGCAACCCTGGCGAATAGAAACTTTGCTTCAAAGTAAATAACAATTACACCTGCACATATCCTTTACACAACAGAGGTCTGTCATGGGTTATGCATCACTTCTTAACCAGGGCTATTGGATTTATTTTACAAGTGTCTATTAACCTAGTATCCTAATATTCTCTGAATGCTGAAGATGCCTTTCAAATACTATTTTTACAACCCGCACAGTCCACCTGCCAGTAGGCAAGGCTGACTGCACCATAACTTCCACAAATCCCTATTTTTCACAAAAATCTCTTTCTCCAATGTGTGATGTTAAGATATAACTAATTAGCATTTAGCTACAGAATAAGTCTACCTTGAAGTCTGATAACTTGGATTTACATTCCTGGATCTACTACAGGACCAAGAGCTTAGTCTTTTCTATTAAAAGTATTCATTATGTTTAGGATATTTTTGTCTTGACTTTAACAAGGGTTGCCTGTAAGAACAAAAGGCAAATTACTTGTGTTTTTTTAAGAAGCTAAAAGTATTTAGAAGTATACTCTTGAAGACTTAATTTCATGACTTTGTTTTAGATAACCTTCTTGAAACCTGGCATATGAATGCCTCCTTGTTTTATATAGAATTTATAAGTATGATGATGAAAAGGGCTAGTGAATGCTATCTTACTGTTTTCTGCTTCTCACACACACAATTTGCTCTAGCCATTAAAAAAAATACTAGCTGTAAAGTTCATGACCAAAAATGAGGTACTTCAGTAGAAGAATTTGCTTCCAAATCACCAACTATTACTACAGAAGGAAAAGATTTTTGTTTGTTTACAAATTCTTTTTATATAACTCACAGAAAGGTCCTTATTTCCTGAACATGACCATTAAGGCCTACGCTATAAGACACCCATATCTGTCTCTAAGTCACTACCATCCTTTTAACATCAACAGAACCACTAAACTGCACCCGTGAAATTGGTTCATTAATAATCTTCTTCCCTCCCATAACTGTCTAAGGAAGAACATCCTAGTCTACACTGACAGTATTCTAGCTCTTTGCTAATATCTTAGATATACTTGGTGTACAAGGGTGGTGTTCTGAGCCAGAAGCGTGACTAAATGACATCCAGAGTTCCCTTCCAACTTTTGTCATTCTATGATTCTACAACACGTGGTACGTTCTGCTGAGGATCCTATTTAAAAGAGCTGTCTGAAGATACAGCTTTGCCAATGTCTTCTGAGATCCACTGCAAATGAGTTGGTACACAACTGCAATGACAGTAAAAGCTGGAATTGGCCCTGTGTAGATTTAAAAATTTTGCATCTATAGGGAGTCAGCCAACTACTTGTGCTGATGTGGCTGGGGTAGAGTTAATTTTTTTCATAGTAGCTGGTATGGGGCTATGTTTTAGATTTGTGCTGAAAACAGTGTTGATAATACAGGGATGCTTTCGTTACTGCTGAGCAGTGCTTACACAGAGTCAAGACCTTTTCTGCTCCTCAGACCGCCCTGCCAGCGAGTAGGCTGGGGGTGCACAAAAAGTTGGGAGGGGACACAGGTAGGACAGCTGACCCCAACTGACCAAAGGGATATTCCATACCATATGACATCATGCTCAGCAATAAAATTAGGGGGAAGGTTGTCAGAAGCGGGGGGCACTGCTTGGGCACTGGCTGGGCATCGGTTGGTCAGCAGTGAGCAATTGTTTTCATTTCCACCACTTGTCTTGCTTGGGTTTTATTTCTCTCTCTCTCTGGTATTTTCCTTTTAATTACTATTATTATTGTTATTATTATTGTTTTATTTAAATTATGAAAGTGTTCTTATCTCAACCCACAAGTTTTATCACTTGTACCCTTCAAATTCTCTTCCCCCATCCTGCTGGCGGAGAGTAGGGGGGGGGATGGTGGAGTGGGTGAGTGGCTGTGTGGTGCTTAGTTGCTGGCTGGGGTTAAACCAAAATACTGCTATTTCAGACTGCAGTACTTTTTTTTTTTCTTTAACTCAAAAAACACACAAGCAATCTGTATTCATTTTTGGCACAAACTTGTCTGCTGCTATTGATTTGCTGATTATTTAATGTATATGCAAAACTTACCTTTCTTATCTATTGTCTAAGTATAAGTTCTTTTGATGTGTCTTTCAACATGTCTAGCAGCCTGAATATACAGGAAAAAAAATTCTTCCCTGTCATTGTTTAAGTAGTACCTATTAGCCTACAATTCTTTAGCATATTGGAATGTTGAAAACTGAAACCTATTAATATGTTTTAAGTTGTTAACTTCTAGTGTGGTTCAAAGTCTCAACTTATTTGCTAATCAAAATACATATTACTTGTTTTAGAGATACTTTCACTTTGAACTGAAGGTTCAAAGAGGTTTCTCGGTGTTTTAGAACTTCAGCTGAAATAACACAAGGAAACAAAAGAAGGTAAGTAACTGCAAATAAAATTAAAAACTATGACGTGCTTTTGCACTGCTTTTTCCAGCAACTCTGTCTTTTTGCGCTGGCTGAAATTTTCTATTATGCTACAGAATACACATACAAATGTATTGCTCCCCAGAATGCTCCTCTATTTGTAGTCAAATTATACCTTTACAAGTTTAACTTTGACACCATTAGCAGTTGTCCAACAACTGTAAAGCATCATTTATACTGTTTCACTCAAATGATCTACTTCAAAAAAAAAACCTACACCCATTATGTCTCTGGTGCACCAAACGCAAAATGTCTGTTTCAAGCTTGAATATATTCACAAATACAGTGAAAAGAATACAGGTAAATGGAGAGGGAGGAGACACACTAGTGATATATAGCCATAATAGTAATGGCTCACCTGGGGATTTTGATGAAGAATAAGCACTGGAGTAGTGGCCACCCCTCTTTACTGTACTCATATATTTGACACAAAGGAAAAAGACATGAAGGAAAGAAGTTATTAAACAGCTCTGAACATGCATGAAAGGAAGAAGGGTAAAGATAAGTAAAGACTACATGAGGAAAAAATGGCAAGTAAATAGAAGGATAAATACCAGACACTTTGAATACATTTTTCAAATTAACCTAACCAAAGGGTTGTCCAAGTAGAAGTATGTAAGGTTATGACAGCGCTGATTTCTAAATACTCTGCATAGAATTCACTGTTGATAGATTTCCCATGCTATCTCACTTGAGTTAACAGGATTGCATAAAATGTAGATCAGTTGTGAAACTTCCCCTTCATGCTACAGTTTTCTTTGTTGTTACTGCGATCATTCTTTGAAGCTTTTCAGTTAAATATTCAACCTTTATTAACAGATGATCAATATTCCACTTTGAAAGAACCCAAAGACATAAAATTACTTTAACCAGCATCAATTAAGCAAAACAAATATTGATATGGAAATGAGAATATGAAACATGTTGCAGTTTTGAACACACGCACAGGAGCTTACATGTATAGTTACATTCAAAACAGAGCATTGTGTATTTACATATTCAATCCTTTGATTTCAGGGCTACTTCTCCAGGTCTGAGAGAAATAAATTAAGTTTTACTGTTTTTAGAAATTAAATGTGGAGGTAAAAAAAGGAAAAAACCAAGTTTCTCCCTTCTATTTATTTGCATAAAAGATTCAATGATTGGAACATATGGTGTTCAGCCAAAATGCTGGCAAAAACACAATGTGAACCTTTCTTTGAAATCACAGGAAGCACAAGAGGAAAAAAAATATTTCTCTGTTAATGGGCAATAACATTCTAGAAGATGTCCTAAAATTTATTGCAACAGCAAAATACAGCATTTCCAACAATATTTGGCTTATATAGGAGATATCTTTCAAATTCGAAACACTTAAGGGTATACGCTAGTTCAATGAACATGAACTTAACCACATAACCATCCTGTAGTTAATAGTCTCCAAGAAAATCAAGTGCCATGCTGAAAACATATCCCAAGTGTAAAATTAGCAGAAATTATTCCAATGCTTATAAACTGGAACTTTTTGTGCCTGTTAATTAAAAAACAGAAATGACATTTCTTGTCAGGATTCAAAAATAAATGCAAATTTTCTTATTAATTAGTATTAAATCTATGAGACAAACTGAAAAAACGTTTTCCCTCAGGAAACAAAGCATGGCCCTTGCATTTCAGACAAAGCCAACAGTTTTTTCACCCATTAAACAAATTCTAACTTTCACGTACTTCCCATGTTCAGCTCTTTCCTAGAAATAGTACCTGAGGCAGGTGATTTGCTTCGACGTGAAGGTCCTGGACTTTTGGATGCAGTATGCCTCATGCCAGATGATCGGGAATAAGAGGACTTCATAACACGGCATTCTACAAAGCAAGCAGATAGACTTTTGACAGCAGTTCAATGTACAGGCTTCCTCTAAACACTACTGTTGCTGTTTATTATCCAGAAAACAACAGTATTTTCTAAACCTGCTTGCCCAACTGAATGAAACAAATTTATAGCAGCATCTCAGAACATTAACATACATACTATACAAACATATTTGAGCTGGAGTATTACTATAACTCAAGTTTGTACCTACACACAACTGAAAGAGTAAGGTCGTCAGCTGATGCCAAGGTTCTTCTGATAATTCAGTAAATCCTGCACACTGTAATGGCAGCTTCATATAGGGCAACTTGCACACAAGCCCCTTTTAACTTGTTTTACAAGAAACTGATGTTGTGACCAATTTTTAAAGAGGTGAAAAATGTCTATTGTTTCCAAAAGACTGAGACGTTACTGACATTTACCATCAGCTATTTATCATTAAATAAAGGACAATCTAAATGGGAAAGGAATCAAAAGGCATACATGTATCGACATTTTGGAAACATTTTAATTCCTACAGCTAGCATCTACTGCAAATCACTCCCAATGGAATCATATAAATTTTCTTCCTGATTTTGTCCCTGTTATTCATCACTACAATGCATTATGATGCCACATCAATATCAAAACTGGTAAGTAGAGCTGCATGCCCTGCCAGTCAAGTCATGGTCCCCTCTGTACCTAACCTCCTTTTCTCCATTAAGGCCTCCAGAGGCCTTAGAGGAGGCAAGGGACACCAAAGCTGAAATAAAAAAGAGAGAAAAAAGCCCTCTATCGCTGGGTTCTCAGAAAGGAAATGAGACCAATTAGTCTGTGCGTGGTGTATTGGAAAAAGCAAACTTACGGCCTTAAATCTGCATGGGAAATTATGATTTTGCCCAGACTGGGATCTGCAGTGTGGGTTAACACAATGATGCTCTTCCATTCCTCCATAAGAATAAAATCATATCTTAGCTAGTCTACAACTATGTTAAAAAAATACCTCCACACTAGCCGAATCAACATAATCAAGCAGTTCTGGAAAAGCAGCATGCTAGCAATAACAACAAAATGGGAGCCAGCTGAATCCTGCATCCATCCAAATGTATGGACCCGTGGTTGGATATATACATATACTTCTTGATGTAACTGAAGATTTTGTAATGAAATTGTGGTGTTTGTAAAAATTAGAAAAACAGCAGGTGCTTTTGCTTTCAGTTACCTGAGACCAAGGCAACTCAATTCCTAGCCCCTTCACAACCTGAAGCTCTCCTGAAATAATCTGATGATTCTTGCCAGGGCAAGTTTTATTTACCACAGATTAATTTTTTCATAAAAGAAAATCAGGGTGATTCTACAGCTGAACCAATATAGACAGAAAAAAACATGTCTAGCAGGGCCTCTAGCAATAGACAAGGGGTATTGGTTTTAAACTAAAAAAGAACAGATTTGGACTAGATATAAGGAAGAATTTTTTTATGATGAAGGTGGTGAAACACTGGAACAGGTTGACCAGAGAGGTTTTAGATGCCCCGTCCCAGGAAACATTCAAGGTCAGGTTGGACAGGACACTGAGCAACCTGATCTAGTTGAAGGCTGCAGGTGGGTTGGACTAAAAGCCCTTTAATGGTCCCTTCCAACCCAAACCATTCTGTGATTCTATGAACATGGAGAAAAAAAATAAGATACATATGCTTTGATATTCCAAGCCAATTCTAAAACTCCCTGGTAGAGGAGAAAGCTTTTTCTTTAAATTATAAATTTTCTCTTTACAGAAAAAGAACTTTTGTAAACAAGTTAAATCCATGATTTGTCAATGGCAGACAGCATGGGCACAAAGTCCCAGTTGGTCTCACCTCCTTCCCCACCCGACATACCTTATAACTTCACAATATAAACAGGCTCAGCACTTGGTCTATAGACTGGAATGTGTGAATAGGACAATTTAAGGCCTGAAATGAGTGTGGTTACACATGTGATTTTTCAAAAATCTCATGAAGACAGCAATAAGAAAATCATCATATAGTCACAGATGTCAAAAGTGAACCCTTTTAACATCCATTAGATTCATGACTGAACCTTTTAAAATTCAATGCTGTTTTCCATGTAACTTTAGGGACAGGCACTGTTTTCCAAGAAAATAGATCAGGTTTGTTAGTGCATTTTAACAGACTTACAAAATCCAGATGATTATTTCGAAAAACTTTTTAATCCATAGGAAAATATTTTCCCACATATATTTTCCTAGATCACCCAACTCTTGAGGATTGAAGGGCGGGATGGGGGGGAAGGGCAGGGGGAGAGTTCTCAATGAAGTTGACTATTTGAGTGGGTTTAGGATGTACAGTCTTACCGCTGTGATCCAACACGAAGTCATCCTGAGCATACCGGTATTTCTCAGGCCCACATGCAATGAAGACATCATCATCTCCAAAGAAGTCCTGCAAGCACGTCACCTTGACAGCAAAACACACAAAGCAAAATAAATAAATGCAGTAGTTCCAAATACTAATACCAAATCTTGAGTTAGGAACAATTAATAAGTTTGTGTTTTCCTTTTCACAGCCATACCGCAATGTTCTTTTATAATGACAGAAACACTCCAGTTCTCAAGTAGTTCAGCTCTCCCAGTAGTACAGGAACCTCACAATCAAGAATGTAAAATGACTGCCCCTCACCTCAAAAAACACCTTCTCTTACATTTAGCACCTGTATTTTTGCCTATAACTACACATGCATACTGATAACTTTGACAAGACCAGCTACAAATACTACTGAAACATCAAAGCTTCTTGTATTCTTACATTAATTGCTTATGGGAAAATCTGTCGAGTTAAAATGATTGCATCTACAATTTCATTTTTTTTTTATGCTCTGAGGCATTTAGTTAAAAAAAAAAATCCCCCTTTTATTAAAAGGTATTCCCTATTAAAAAAATATAATAAAATATAGTCCCTTCCATGCCCTTTGCAGCTCTGTTTTTAATTGTCCCAGTAATCAAGTAACAATGTATTTCAAGGATGGGGATATCAGAAAGAAAAATGTTTTAGACATTCTTTAAAAACATGAAACCAAAGACCTTGAAAAGACCTTACTTCTTAAAAGTCAATAAAAGTCAGCTTGTGGAAAAGCAAATGTCTACTTTAAAACCAATTAAAGCCAAAAATGCCACAAGAAGAAATCCCACCAAACTCATTGTAACTCCCTTGTAAGAAAACAAAGTGTTTGCAGGTAGCAAGCTATTTTTTAAATGTAAATGGATTAAAATTTTACTGTATAATTGTTTCCCTATTCTTTTTAGCATTGCACACCCAAATGAGATCTGGGAATAAAACCTATGTAGAAGCTAAGAAACTTAGAACCATTTGGTAAAACTACGTAATTAGAGAGGTAAAACAAAAAACTGCTTTTAGGGAAAACAGCTTTTTTCCTTCCTGGATACCTGTCAACACCATTTGGGTATTTTACCCACCGTGATTATAGTAAACATTGGCAGAACTACAGGAAGGGGTCTCTGCTGCCTGCAGTATCCTGAGAAACACTCGGAATATCAATGACCCTCAGCTCGCTGCAGGAACACCCACCCAGGGCACTCACCAGCAGCGCAGTTGTCATGGCAGCTAACCCAGGAACAACAGCCCCTGCCCTGACAGCGAGACCCTCACTCCACTGCCACACGCAGTATCCAGCATTTGTGTCACTGTTACGCAGCCAAAGGACTCCAGCCATCACTGAAACCCTTGTATTGTTATCTCACCATTACATCTCATTGATGAGAGACATTTTCAGCTGTACTTGAAAACCGCTGCTTCTAGCTAACTGCATTAGAAAGGCCACACAAATTTAAGAGAAGTTTTACTAACATGGGATTTATTCCTCTATACTTAATAACTCTCTCTACTAAGAGGACTCATTTTCATTTCCACAGATTTCAGGAATCGAGCCTCCAACCCAAACCCACCATTACAGGAAAAGCTGTGAGAAAGCTTTCTGAACACTTATCCCAGTAGCACTGCTGGACATGGGCAGAGATGTTCTGTGAGGCACAAGTTCACATCCAAAGCCCCCAAAACCAGATGCCATTTCCACAAGCTCTGCCTACCCATCACTGCTCTACTCATGCCCCCAGTGCCCTTCAATGCTGTTTTGAGTAGGTAAGAGTTAACTGCTGTGGTTTAGAGAGCCTAAAATTAATCTTTCTGTTTTGATTCAAAGCCTCCCCCTCACCCCTTAGCCCATCCAGTCCAACAGCTAAGCTGAGAGTAAGAGAGGAGAGAATGACAGGTCTTATGTCTGACTCTGGGAAATACACAGGGATACAACTGCAAGCTGCAGCATCCTTTTGTTTGCAGAGCAATTCTACAAAGGAAGGGTCAGATCTGTGCACAACAGATGACAGGAGTACCCTTAGAAATCCACCTTAAAATCTTTTGTAAATGGCTATTGGGGAAGGGAATAAAGAACTTTAAGAAAGGTATTAATTTCCATACATGCTTTCCCACAAGTTCATATATGTACAGTTTCCCCAGGCAAGAATACACAGGAGTAATCATGAGTACCATCAGATAAACTGCTGGAGGTGGAGCAACGGCACCTCCATCTGCTTGCACACCGTGTACCTGACCTGGGTGACTTCCACCTGTCAGTCACAGACCAAGACAGACTTCAGCTTACTGTAAAAGACACTAAACTACACTTATAGCTAGATAAATGCAAGAGAAAGATTTACATAGATGCTCGCTATATTCCAGCACTGAATACTGGAAGCCCTCCTCCCTACAAATAGTCCTGACTGGCTACACATAAAACACACAACAAGAAAAAAAAATATTGGAAAAGTGTATTCAACAAGGAATAACAATCTTCTAGAACTTACCAATCCCAAATAATGACACATTATGAGGTAAGTATTTTTAAAACCAAATTCATGGAAATCTTCTGTTTTCCTAAAAGTATAATCTAATGGTTATTTTTCTAGGCCTTTATCGTAATAAAGTCAAAGGAGCAGCTTCCAAGGTGAAAAGAGATGATAAACAGTCTTCATTTCCTAGAGAATTAAATTTAATGTATGTGCTGCAATTAATGAAAACATTTTTTTTGCTTACTCAGTATGCAAAAAACTATTAAGGGAAAGCTGAAATGAATAACTTGTATGGAATTTTGAATGCTGCAGGTCCACTGTGGTCTAACTTGCAAATCACACAATTCCACTCCAAAGAATATCTATACTTAGATCACACAGCAATTTTTTATAGCTTTAAGCAGGATTCAATCAGTTTAGAAATTTAAAAACAAAAAAGTTTTCAACACTTTTTTTTTTTTTTTTTAAGAGTTTCATTAGCAGTAGAACATGTGCATATGAATAGCATGTCAGTCACTCCAGTAAGTTAGGGATCTAAATTTGGCTGGTCAAACTAGTGTTCTTTCCACTAAGCGTCTATATTCTGTCTTACCCATTCTTTGTTTAGTTGCACTTGGTGCTAAAACAACTCTTCAGTCCTTCAAAATATTTCCTAAAATGCTTTTCAAAGGAAGATGGTATTAGCAAAGCTGCATATGAGTGTACCATAGCTGAAATAGTTGAATACATAGTCATTCACTCAAGTAACAACTCTCTTGGCCAGTCCTGATGCTGCAAGCTTCTATGCATGAAGTTGAAAACGCGAAAAGCTTTAGATACCTTGAAGAGGTTAAACACCAAAATGAGATGTGATTTTCAAGTGCTGAGAGTTTTTTAAAAGTTACAGTCATTAGGTCATTTTTGAAGACTGAAATCTGTCCACTTCCCAGTTTACATCCACAAAAGCTCTATACAAGTACTTGGAATGCATGCTTTCCATCGGTGGCCTTGCAGTAAAGCTCAATCAGAATGTCTCTCTCCTGTCTGTGGCTTTAATTACCACAGATAATGCTCTTTTAAAAGAGCAAGATGAGTGTGATTTGTTTGTCCACAGGAAAAAAAAATATTCTATTTTAAATCTGATTTTTTTAATGGAAAGTATATACAGAGCTGCACAAGGAAGTCTTTTAGGTTTTGTCATGGTAGCCAACACTACAAAGGCTTACACCAAAGGAGTTTCATGCTTCCTTGAATCCTTTTTTTTTTTTTTATCCCCCACTTAGAAAAGTGAAACATATTTAGAAAAACTGCTTTAGGAACACTTTAGAAAAACGTGATGTTGTTAAGTCTGGATGTTTCAAATAACATTTAAAATGTGTTAAACCCTACTTGTTTCTAAATACAACACTCCTTCTAGCCAAACATTGTCAATGTTCTGCTGGTAACTCCACTGCCTTCTTTTTATTTAGAGCTAAAAGTGACTTATTCATGCTCCTCTGACAACTCAGACGGCTCTCATGTTGTCTCGTTGCATTTTTCATTTAAAATATGTCACTATACACAGCAGAGCAGTGGATATTTAGATAGGACTGGATTGGACTTGTAGTCAAACCATTAGAAGTATTTTTAAAGGCCTAGAATTACAAGCAGGAATACAAGGGAAGAGTGAAAAGCAAAAAATGTTTGTGTGAGAAGCCTCAGAATAAATGCAACAGGGAAGTCAACATTACATTTTCTTTTTCAGTGGGGTCACCCGCAGTATTATTTTGTGCCTGTTTCAACAGAATCTGTCCACCTGCATTCTCACCACAGCCTTCTGAGACTATGTGCAAATGACTCTGGGCATCACTGCTTCCTGATGCGAAGCTGTGACTAAAGACCAGAGGACAACATAACTCAGGTGTCAGCACCAGGAGAATTGTCATTGGCTTCAACTGTAAGAAACACAAACAAGTATGCAAGAGCCTCAACGATCCAACACTTGAACTGCTTCTTGAGTTGCCTGTTACAAAAAAAGCAGTCTTTTCTCATAAAACTCCCCCCCTCCGATTTAGGAAATCTTGAGATGCTGAATGGATGAAGTTTTTTGAAAAATATAAAGACCTTTCTAACAGAGGTACAAATTACTAAATATGCATTAGTTACAGAAGTGGCATGACTAACAGTAGTCTGCAAGACCATTAATGGTAAAAGTACTTCAGAATCACACAACTGAAAGCACAAAAACGTGGTTTACAAGCAGAAAAAATGAAGCACAAACTCACAGGAATGAGCAAAAATGCAAGTCAAAATGTGAAAACAGGGTGCGGAAAGGGAAAAGAGAGAAGTACATCTATTTGAAAAATCAATTTCCTGATCCCCTGCTGTCTACTAGTGCAGTGTTTTAATGTCACATACACCCATCTCACTTACCTTTTAGAACAGTTTTATATTTCTGACAAATATTTATAATGAAAGAAGTTTGCTCTTTCCAAAGAAATACTTCTTCAGTCAGATCAAGCTACTGGACTAGAATATACAAATTGCGATCCATACAGAAATCCCTTTCCCATTACCATCACACAGGTCTAGAAATGTAATTTACACCAACCCCTACTCCCATTTCTGAATCTAACAAGCAGAAGAAACATGACTGTTTCTACATTACCACCAAAAGAAACATGAGTGATGCTTGATCTTTTATAGACAGAATTCAACAGGTATTTAATAATTGTGCTTTATGACGAAGTCACAATTTAAAAAAATCTAATGATATGAACAAACCTTTATCCACAGGATATTTGTCCTCCAACAGAAAAAAAAAAAAAGCTAAATAATTTGAGAGACTGACATCATGGAGGTTTTATGAATACTCAAAAAATTACTAAAGAATTCAATGCCTCTCAAACCTTTAGCACTAAAAGAGAGTTCTGTAACCATATATCAACACCCTCCAGCCAGGAGCTCACTGGATAAATTTTATTTTTTCCAGCTCTACAAATATGCTTCATTCTAAATGTAGAAGCAAGAGCTGTAAAGAGAAATAGTTTGGCTCAATTTAGTAGGGCTGATCCAATTTAAGTAAGCAGCAAGAGGACTGTACAGTTCAAGTCTGAAGAGCCACACCCTGTGTGTGTCTGGGGAAAGCTGCTCTGCAGGAGAAATTCTCTACCCCAGCCGAAAATTGAACTAAAACATCAAAACTGAAAAAGGTATGCAAGATTATTTGCGTTTGTTTTAACAATGGAAGAAATCTTTATATCTACTGACTTCAAGAAAACAGGATATGGTGTAAATATTTCAAAAAGGAAGCACACACCATGCCAGACAAAAGGAAAACTAGGAAAACTGGCATGCACAGTAACAGCTGGATCTCTGTATGTGTTTTCAGCTCAGCAGTAGTTACAGCCATCTGAGGCTGAAATTCTTAAAGAAATGCAGTGGGTTTTTTTTCCATGAATTGCTAAAGAAGAATGTGAATAATTTGTTAAATGTCAGCATGCCTGATCTAGATACAACTTCCCTGCTACTGCCTTCAGTGTGAGGGGTCTCCATGTTTCTGCTGGGAAATGCTACTCCTACTGATGGGGACAGATTACAGCTATACACTTCTGACAGTTTTGCCCCCCTTTGCCCCTCACATCAACCTTTATTTCTGAGTAAGCAAAAGTAAAATATTTGTCTGTTTTGCCAGTCAGTTCATATTTGTAATCATCATTTTCCCCTTTTTCAAATAAAGTTAGTGCTGCTACCTCCTCTTCACTGCCACACAAACAGTCCCATTAAAATTCTGGCAGTGTTTTTGAAGCTGTCAGTCTTATAGTTCAAGGGTTTGAGCATGTCCTAAAGTGTAAAATGCAAGGAAAGCACTCCTGCAGAAACAGCTCAGTTGCCCGTTATCTATTTCAGTTCCATCATCAACAGGGGTAGACTTAACTTTCAAAAGGAAGAGTTTCCTCTGGGCAGCCTCAGGAACTCAAAAAGGAAGGTGAAAAGGGCATTCCCACCCTTTTCTACTGAGTACTGTGATTTTAACACAGATTTTCTTACCTTGGAACTTCCCCTTGGTCTCTGCACTTTCACAGGAAAACCTGACCAAGGGAAAGCGGGTGTATGTGTTTAACCAATATTCTTAGCTACTTACTAAGCCATCAATATCCCTCATGACTGAAACCAGAACTGGCACAAAAGAGGTTCAGTACTAGCTTAAGGCAGCTACTTGCCTGTTAGACCGAGTCATGTTTCCTGACATGTCTTCAGTAAACAGTGAGAGAATAGCCAGATGGGTAGCTAGAATATACTCAGGAAGTAGAAATACAAAGAGTCAAACCAATGAGCCCCTGCCCTTTTAAAAAAATAAAATACTGTAATTGCCAGTATCTTTTTTTAATTAACAACCTCTTCATTTGGTAGAAATGACAAAGTGTCGAAGGCAACGATGCTAAGTGATTTGGAAGCAGGCAAAAAGGAAACTCTTCAGGAGCCAGGCAAGTATGGAAGCCCAGATTGTACACAAGAACAGCAAGAAAAAAAAAAAACACTGCTGTACCAGATACGTAGTAACCTGGAAAATCACATCGAGTGTTAAGATTCCTGCTGGTATAGAGAAGCAGCACCTGACACTTGTGAAAACTTCCCTTCCTCACCAGCTTATGTTCGCTGTGATAGCTCTACTACAGGATCTCTCTGGGAATTCCCAAATTAAACAAAATTGCACAATGCCAAAAGAAGGGTATGCAAGCTACTACCCTCAGATGCAATGCTTGAAAGAGCTCAAATGCTACTAAGACTGGGCACATCTGCCCGAAACAGCTACAGGGTAGGCTCAGGAGTCCTAAAGCTTGAGGACATACAACCACAAGCTTGATAGACTCTAGGCACCCTTCCAACTGACTCTAGCTATGAGGACTATGCAATCCATCATAGTAACTTCCCCAACAGCCAACTTCCATAAGGTCATTAGCAGACCAGGATAAAAAAAAAATATCTCCATTGTTCTCTAAATATAATTGGAATTAGGTCAAATACCTCTTAATTTCTGAGGCTCAAATGCACAATTATTTTGTCTGCAACTAAAACGTGAAATACAGTAACAGAGATCTGATCATGCAGAAAGAATGTAAAAGTATCAACTGTGTTACAAAATTAAAAATTTTACCTGATCTTCTGTTATATGACTATGTATCTTCACCAGCAAATCTACTTCAGATTTTAAAGACTAATATAAAAGAAAATCACAGTCTCCCATATTTCTTGCCAAAATAAACTTTTTAAAAGGGTGTGTGTGTGTGTTTGTTTGCAATTTACTCAGAGGCTCTACGACTTTCCCAACAGTCTGTTTGTGAAAACATGTTGATGGTCCTTTTTCTCTATAGCTAGTTCTAGTAGTTCACCTGTTTTTTGGTACCACTCCACAAAGCCCCTTTTTAACCCATGCAGTTGGTTAGCTTTAGGCTTGAGAGCAGTTCCACTGCAGTCAATAGAATTATTCACATTTTCAAACCTATGCACAACCACGGCTTGTGAAAGGTCTGAGGGCCTCCCCAGCTCTGCTGGACACTGCAATAAAGCCATATAATAAATCTGATTTCTAGGTCAGAACTTCTACAAGACATTGTCTGATTTACCATCTGAGGTTTGGCATCTGGCACCCTTTTGTCTTTTCCTTCAAGTTTATTAAATTCAGTAAACAGCGAGAGAAAAAACTAAGTTTCCTGTTTTTAAAAATTTGTAAATATTGAATTTGTCTGCCTTGGATAAAGGCAGCTTGTTAACCTATTCAGGAAAAAAAAAATACTGAAACAAAGACCACAATAAGAATAATTCTTCTAGGCCAGCTTCCTCAATAACTATTTAATCAATGGCTGTGACACATTACAGTCATCATTAGAAAATGAACCTCCTTTCACTGATACTCCGTGATGAGGAAAAGCAGTGAAAAAAGAGGAGACAAACTCTTCTGTCCCACAGGGAATCTAAAGAGTAAGAAAGAAACCAGAAATGTTAAATCTTTGCCTGCTGCCTTGTAAACAGAAGTCTGGCAGCAAGCCCAGGCAACGCCTAATACAGTATGACAATGCAGAAAGACTGCATAAACAGACTGGTCAGGTCACCACAACTCATACAGCCATAAGCTTTTGGGAAACGATAACAGAATTGAGCACATATCACATTTCAGTTTTATTTCAATTTTAAACAGATTTTTTGCATATATTTTTTAACATCTCCAAGCTTAATTCAGAAAATGAATATATGTGGAAATGGAAGATGGCATTTGGGTGTGATTCAAATAGATCTTCCTCACTGCAATGGAAATGACAGTAAGAAAAATAAGCTGTAGAAATATGCACACGTTAAAAAGAGTTCCTACACATCCCTATTTCTTAAAGCCTTTTGGTACCGTAGAACTTTCTGGCAAGGTTTATTCACCAGTTTTTCCAAAGGGCAAAACTGACCTCTTTCTGCACAATCATATTTCAAGTATTGCACTGATTATGTGCAGCTATTTAGATATTGGATAATTACAGTTGAAAATGACTAAAATTCTGGAAATTTTGAATCATTTTGAATCACACTATACAATTCATCTGTTTATCTCTGTAACACAAAACACCCCAGAACAATCCTTTCCACAGTATTATCCACTACTTCAGTAAGAGTAAATCATTTCAGTATATTAAACAGTGAAATTTAACATTATGCTGCTCAATTTCAAGAGTTACACAAAGAAACAACAGCCTTACTAAACATGGAATAAGTGGAAACTGGAAACGGATAATTAACAAGTGCAGCTCAAGATATGACCACAATCCAGTTTGTCTGAAGAGGGAAAAAAACCAAAAATATTTCCAGTTACAAGGATTATATCTTTGCCCATAGGTGCATTAATCGCAGCAGCTCAAAAGTCAGCATAACAGATTCTTTCCTTAAGTGGCATAACTGGGAAGCCTAATACAGAACCACAAATAGCACCTGACTTCACACAGCCAACCTTCCATCTTACCACTGAGTAGCTAGTCTAAAAATAACAGCTACTTGGTATTATGAAAGAACATTAAAAGAAAAAGTGTACATATAAGGACAGATAGCTAGCTCATCCAAGTCAGTAAAATCTTATGGATTTAATGACACCCTGTTCCACAACACAAATGCAGTTATAATATAAATTACACATTTCTCCCCCCCTCAAAAAAAAAAAAATTACCCCTTCTGCACTATTACAGAAATTCCCTTAGCTAAACTTGAAAAACATGGCATTCACATACTATGGAGAACTTAAAAAAATGAAATCATCTGGCCAAATATTCAAGGTACTTTCATTTCTCTGATTGTTTAGATCAGAAGAGTTGCCGTGTCACGCAGTGATCATCTACTGCAATCCAAGGTTTCCACTGTTCGTGGGCAGACACTGTTTCCTGGAGAGGTTACAGAAGCAGTAGTTCTTTAAATGAGAACTATTTTTCCATAGAAAAATATGAAATTCAAACTCAATGTTTGTGGCCACTGCAGAAAGAATAAAAGAAAAGGTAGAAATCTGGAAAGGTCCTTTGACAAAGGGTACTAATAAGTTTTCATGAATCTTTAAGCTTTAAATGGAAATTTTAGTTTTACACTGGAACAGGTTGCCCAGAGAGGTTGTAGATGCCCTATCCCTGGAAAAAATTCAAGGTCAGGTTGGACAAGGCTCTGAGCAACCTGATCCAGTTGAAGATGCCCCAGCTCATTGCAGGGAGGTTGGATTAGATGACCTTTAATGGTCCATTCTAGTCCAAACCATTCTATAATCCTATGGTTTTCCTATGGCTTGAATTGTTCATGTAAGCAGCTGCCAAAACCAGGCTTCTGTTCAAATTCTATTAAAAAGAAGAATCAAATTAAGTAACTCTAAGACTCAAAATATTAGTTGAAATGCATGACTCACTGCAATTTAATGTTGTTATGTAAAGATATAAAAATCTCTTGCTCTCTGAGTTCCTGTGTCAGGGTTTCAATCTTGTACTCATTCAAAGCTGTTTCTCACAGCACTGCAATAGGAGGGGGAAAAGTTTAGGTACCCTGTAAGTTCAGGTGTCTCTCTCAGTTCTGTCCCCTTCATATATAGCACTTCACATAACAGGAAGTCTTGCTAAGACCCGTTGAGCTCCTTACAGACTAGAAGGATGCTTGTCACATGTATTTTAAATTTTGGATATTCCACATTTTTAACCCTTAAATTACTTCATTTAATCTGCATTCTATCTGTTTCAGTACAACAACAACTGCACTTCCAACTAATCTTGCAGTTCTATTTTTATAACATTAGCTTGTAGGTTTCGCAATGCTAATTGCTTGCCATACATTCAAATCAGCAGGCAGACCTTTCAAAGGTATTTGATTCCTGAAGTATCCTCCTCACTTAATTGCAAACTGGAAATACAGAAACAAAATTAAGCTTATCGATGCTCTCTATTTGCCATTTCAAACAAGGACATTTCACAGATGAAATAACAGAAATATAGCGTAAAAATACTATCATATATACCGTGAAGGTATTTGGGGCTCGGCAAATTAGCTTCCGTGCTGTTTCCATCCTGTTTTGCCTGTCATGAGCTATTGAGGTCTGTTGAACTTGTATGCAACATCTGGAACAGTTATGCAGGGCTACGGTCATCAAGTAAAAACAATGAGGATATATCTGATTAATCGAAAGATTAGGTGCTCAAAAGGGTGAGAAAAAATACAGTAATACAGGAAACAGAAACTCTACTTTGTAACTGGCTTTCAGAGATCCAGTTCAATTCCATTTGCTCCCAACTTCGAACGTTATTTCTAAGCCTGTTGCTGCTGCTTCTGAATTGCTTTACTAAACAGATATAAACCACATTTGAAGATGTAGAAACATCTTTGATTTCATGTTCAGACATCAAACAGATTATGAAGAGAATGGAAAAGTACCATTTTTAGGCACTGACCGAAGAACAGACGTATCAATACTGTTATACCAGAAGTCCTGCCAGAAAAAAGGTGTCTCTCCATCAGTTTCTCCTTAAAAAGAAAACCCAACAAAATCGCACACACATTTCTTCCTTCACATCTGAAAATGTCAGGTCTTCCTTCAAACAAATATCCACAAGTTTCAGGAAAAAAAAAAGCAAAACAGACACACGCTCCCAGAAGCACAGAACAAAGGCAACCGTGCCCCCCAAAACTCTCCAGACCACATAACAGGACAGAAAAGAAGTGCTAAGCCCCATTTCTCAGGCACTTGAGTTTTGCAGCATCCGCTGTAAAGCTTACGTGGAGTGTTTTAGCTATCCTACTTTAAAAGTCACACTGTATTGCACTTTTATTGCTATACTGCTATTAGCTTGGAACTCGACTTCGGTAAGTTAAGCAGAGGATCTACGTGACTCCGTACTTTTTTGGACTTAAAGGCTGACTCAGTCTGGTGGGGTGTTTTTTTAGGTAAAGTGTGAGTAAATTGGAAGGCGAAAAAGATCACACAGGGTAGGGTCACAATTCAGCAATAAACTACTAAATATTAAAAAAGCCTAAAGCAGTCTGGATGACTTGTTTCTGCTGAGCCAGAACATCAGAAACACTGCTGAATATTGGAAGCATCTGGTAACATTATATTGTTTTGCGGACCTCTATACCAATTATATGATAGGGGCTTTTGAAATGCATGAGAAAGATTATCCTATTTTGAGTTAATTAGTTCAGAATTCATTACTGGTATCTGGAAATAAATTTTCAGAGAGCAGGACCAATACATCACAGATTGTTACTGAAGATCATTTCAAAACCACTGGGTTTTATTTTTTTGTTTTTCAAGAAACTTTGAAAATACATTCCAGGCCTCTTTCTATATAAGACACTGAACTATGAAGTGTAAAATGGAGCAAACAATCTTCAAATCATGACGTCAACCACCGCGAAACTCAATACTGAAGGCCAGTCGCTGAAGGCTTTGCTACCCTCAGAAAACAATGCTGGCACTTCAAAAGAATTTTTCACTTTCTTCCACTTTCATTTGGCAATACTTGAATCAATACTTTTTTCCGAACATCCACCACTCACTGAAGAACAAATAAAAACCATATTTACTCCTGTAATACAAACCTCTTCTGACTTTAGAATTACATAAACCTAATTTACATAGTGGAAGGCCCAATGCAAAATTTAGATTTGTATGATCTTGAGATTTTGGCTTACCAGATCTTTTCAGTGGTTTGGCTTAGTCTATTTTTCTAAAATTTTACTCGAGATAATTGTTGCTGAACTGCCAGTCTCCCAGATTTGTGTTTCTCCCATAATAAAGTCAGAATTCACTAAATACTTTATTTTATCTGAGGGCTGTTCATAACACTTTTTCCTCTATACAAAAAACTACTTAGAATCATTAATACATTCTTGAAAGCCATTTAAATACAATGAAAAATGCGAATTGGAATAAATCTGTTAATTTCAAGTTTTTGGTGTTTTTTTTTTTTTTTTTTAAAAATCACCAGATCATCAAGCATTTCATCATACTATGCCTTCACGATGCTTAGGACCTCATGTATCAGACTTCATTATTTTCACTGCATTTACCACATTTTTTTTCCACATACAGAAAACCAGTAAATGCAGCAGTAGAATCCCTTCACATTCCTAGTCATATTGTATACAAAGCTAGCCAGTCTGGAAATCACTAATCACCTATTTCTGGTTAAATAAACAAACACAAACAACAAGCAAAACCCAGTCTGCTTCAAGATAAAACTGAGACCAGGCTATGGAACTGGAACCAGAGTTATATATGGAGATATCATTTTTTTCCTCATTAAACACATATCAGCAAGAGCAGTTAGGAGATAAATTTCTGCCTGCTAATGCCACTGTGCAATACTGCTTCTGTGGGGTTTTTTTCCATTTAATTAGTTTTCTTTAGCATTTGTATATATCTATCATACCTGTTTTCAACTTTGATGAAAGATTTTTTAAAAACAATACTTAAACTGCAAATACAGATAAAAATGTAAACTAAGTTACAGTTTACAACAAAACTGGGAACAGACGAGTGTTCTCAGCTGTAATACGTACACAGCTAGTGACATGGAGATCACCTCCAACAATACAGAGGATGCTCCCTGTGTTCCTGATCCTTAGCTAGTCCAGGGCAGCTAAAAATAAAAAATGCAACCCCAACTAGTGAATTGCCACGTTATTCTGCACAGAATTGGAAGCTACTGAGCTACTGTAGTTGCAACACCTCTTTGGCATATCTCATGATGTTCCATCACAGCTCCCAACAAGTGGAATTAATCAAGGTCCAGCTCAGTCTGGCTGAATCTAAGCTGCAGTGCCGATGCCTTTGCTTAACGCTCCTTATTCCAGTTAAAAAGAATGGTATCAAGATGTTCAATCCAGCTGAGAAATGTACCCATTTTTGCAGCTAATGGAAATATCTATGCAAATAATGTGTGAATCCTTGGATTATGTTTTTTTTCATTACCATTACCAGGATTAATTCGTAAAACAGAAAAAACTTCCAAATTGCCCCCTACTCCTTTTACTAAAAAACAAAGCAAGCATTGTCCTCACTATGACTAAGCACACATAAGATCGTGGCATAAAGTGCTGAAAAGCGTATTTACAATAAGTCTTTAATTTATTCTGTAATAAGATAAAAATAGTGTTGAAGTTGGAGATGACGGTACCTGCATCTACATACAAGTTCTAAACTTGACTGTTAATATGGACTCCACCTTGTGAAGACAAATCCAGGGTAGCTTTAACCTAGCCATATTCAACACTAACAGTAGCAACACTCCAGCAAAACATTTTGCAAAAGGCAGTCTGGCATCCTGGGTACCAACACCAGCAGCGGAGGCCTGGGCTGCTGCCAGTTCACTGCTGTTCGTATCAGAGCCAACTTAGAGCCACGCTGCAATTGCACCTATTCACTGTCAAGTGACCCTTCTGGAACTGAAATGTGTTATTAAACTCACCCCGGCTCCATGAAGAAGAGAGGTTTGTAGTACAGACAGCTCCACAGCCTGAATCTGGGTACACAACTGCACAGAAATGCACATTGTACGCTACAGTCTGCTTGCAGTACAACGGAATAAAAGGAGTATGAGCAGCCTCTTAATACCACAAACACACTTTGCAACTAGCAGCAGCACCAGGGAGTGCTATGCAGTAGCGCATCAAAAGCAGATACTGCATCTGCTCAGAATTATACAGGCTTTGAAGCAAACACTGCAGCAGGTTGTCATTGTCACACACTTCTTAATACACGTAAAAGATGGCACCATTCCTCCAGTTTTCTGCAGTCAGGTCAAGATTTTATTTGTTCCATCCCCAAAAAGTAGACAATGTCTGGAGAAGCATCCAAGTTTAAGAAGTACATAGTGTAATTGCTCTTTTTAATTCCTGCTGACTTCCATTACATGTACGGCTTAACATACATTTAGTTGTCTGATCCTGAACAAGCAGATTTAAAAATAAATAAAAAATTCTCATTTGACTAATATTTTGTAGATACCTTTGTCAGAAACACCTGAATTTTTGTCATTCTCTTCCTCCTTAGACTACAAGAATCTTACACTCTCCAAGAGCAGAAAGTGCTTCCTCAGGCATGATTTCTGACATTCTCTTCAAATGCTGAAATATCACCGGAGTTGTGAGCTAACATAAACCATAAAAGGGTAAAGCAGGCACCTAAAAAAAAAGCATCAGGATATCGTCATTGAATCTCACATATCAGTTATCCTAACAGATTCACCTTACACCTCCCGCTCTTGCAATTCCTCCCATTGAGAGAATTTCTGTCCATACTGGAGTCCTGGTTAGAATTTCAACCACTCCTACACTTGTTTACAGCAGTATTAGCCTTAATCCATTTAGTCACTATTGCTAAAGCAGGAGTACAGTTCTGGCAACTACTCCTTCATTATGAGGTTATTGGTGTCCTTATTTCTACTCTCAAGGTCTAAGGCTTTTGCAGATATTCCCCAGTGCTTAAAGAGCTTCCTAAGCAGCTTCTGGGAACATATGTTGTTTTTACTAGCTCTGGGTAGAGTTTCACTATGTGTGCCAAGCAGACCTCCGTGGGGCCCTGTCAGCGATCAACTGATTTAGAGTTCAAAATTAGAACCCAAGCCCAGCTACTTGTGGCAGATTCACTGCATGAGTCTTTATTCTTATCTGCATTCAGCATATCCCATCATAGTTACTTGATTTTACCTACCCTGACATTTTCTCTACTGGTACATTGAAATGGACTGGCACTACAGCACACTCTGTACAGTGCATTACAATGGGCTGGCACATATCTGTCTGACTTGCAAAGCCTTCCCCAAACAAAAAGCTCTCTTAGAAGCTGCCTTAAAGAAAATGCCTAGAGATAGGATTCTTATTGATACAAACGGTCTGTTCGACATCAACAATAGTATTTTTCAATTCAGTTGCAAGTGGAAAGTCTGAGGGATAATAGGCAACATGGCTCATTTATTCCCAAAATAAGGGTATAACGCTAAAAGGTTTTCTAGAAAGTATATACTGGATCAGTGGAATATTTTTCCCCCTTTTTCTGAGCCTCCCTAGAAATACTTCTAGTGTGGATGCAGATCCCCAAGAAGAGAATTTAAAATTATCAGCTATTACTTTACTATTCCTAATTAGCTTTTAGAAACCATCTGTTTTCTATGAACATCATGTTGAAACTGCTGCTTAGAATACTGTATGGAAAAGTTAACTGCAACTTCAGGAATCTGTGGTTCACACTGCATCTGCTAAGTATTCTATAGATCTTTCCCTGACAAGCTTTTCTTTTGTGGAAAGGGGACCACAGCAGTATTTTTTGTTATAAAAATCTTCTGTTTGTTACTACTCTAAAAAACATCCTTTGAAATTGTTATACAAATATTTACATTCAATACATAGCAGTTACATAATGGTGCCTTTAAAGGAGTGAGAACTATTAATAAACACGGAGGAACTCAGTCCTCCTGAAATCTGTTTACAGACCAAAGACTGAATGCAGCTTTCTCCAGAGCTGTATTAAAGTCACAAACTGATTTTTATGATTCATTTATTGCATTTAAGACCCAGATCAAACAAAACGTGACAGCTCAGAACCTGCAAGTGAGCAATGATCAGATTCTCTGGACTTGTGCTATTTTTCTCAAGTCAGTACCTATCAGTAGGGATATTCCTGAAAGCCTATGTGGAGAATGCTCTGAAAGATACAGTATGAAGTGCCTGCAGTACAAAAACCAAGTTCAGTGAAAGTTCTTTGTTCTCCTGGAAAGATTCTTTTCTCTGATTTGGTTGACTTGTTTGTGTAACTCTAAAAAGAGTAGGCTTTAAAAAACTCACTTCAATTCACAGCGGGAGTGCAATCTCCCCCTACACACGGTTTCTCTTAATATGTTTCATATTTAATTAAGTACCTTCAACCCAAATTTAAGTTTACACGCAGACCACAGAAATGTTCAAGCATTGCCCTGTGCATCAGTGAGTTACTACTGCAAGAAGTACACCCAGGGAAGTAAAAAGTAGGGAGACTCAGCAAGAATGGAAAAGTGGCAAAATTTACGAATATAACAATTAGGAAAATAACACTATTTAAAACATGTATGTTTCATCTCCCTCCAAGTTTATATTAGAGATGGAAAAGCAAAAGTTTAAAACATTTTCATAAAGAGATGAAGTATCTTATGGCTTTTTAGCAAGTGCAGAAGTTAGAAAAGTAAATCGTATTAATTTTAATGCCTCATAGGCTATATGCAAATGTATCCATCCATAGTCCCTAACTGTGGCACCCTCTTGCCCATGCACTTTAGGAAGTATTCCAGTCATTTGCCAACTCAGAGATTCATTGACATACATTCTCTGGCACACACTAACATTACTGATGGTAGAAAGTAAAAAAAAAAAAAAAAAAAAAAAAAAAAAAAAAAAAAAGGGCAAAAAAGCAACTGAAATCCCTCAAGGGACTTCCAAGGCTATCTTAATACAAGACAACAGTAGAAGCAAAGCAAGCAAAAGAAGTGTAAATCAAATCCCATCAGAGAGGTGATGGGGAAGGGTCACAGTGAATTAGAGGAAGGCAGACATCAAGTTTCTGCTAAAGAAGTGATGCAGAACAAGTCATCCAACCAGCAATTTTATAATCACAGTTTTACAGATGAAGAGCTTGTCAAGTGCTACAGACTTCAAGCATACCTATGCACTAGTGAAAATATGCAGGTATTTTGGAAAACTAATTTCTCAGAACTCAGTTTTTGCCCTGAGAAATTAATTTTTAAAATAGTTGGAAATGTGTTCATGAGTTCGGAGATTTTAACTATAACCTAATATATCAAATTCTAAGAACTGTCAGATTTAAGCATCGAAGAATCTAGTCTAGTAGAATATTAAAAGTGAACAATGTTTAATTTTTTGATACAAGTGCAGAAAACAATTTTATTCATGTATTTTACAAAATAGACAAACTCAAGCATATATATGGTAAAGAACGCCACTGATAAAAGTCACTTTTCTCACTGAAACCTGGTAACACACTATTAGAGTTATCTTGTTAATATTCCATTGCACAGAAAACCTGCACTTTCTTTTATAGCAAATGACAATTCAAAGAAAACTGTGATAGAATATGACAAAGTTATAATTTGTTCCCTGCCAACTGAGGACAGTTTACAGATAAGGTCCTTTCACAAACATTCAGGTGTCACACACACAACATCTAGCCCTTAGCTAAAAATAAGATTTTTTGAGTATGCTAGTCCAACTAAAAATGACTCACAGTATGAGGGAGGATGAATCATCTAAAACATTTTGAGATTAATTATATATGGATATATAAAACACAGAGAAAAAAAAAGTAAGGCCACAAAGAGCCTCTGACTACAGCCTCATCCCTAACGAAGTCAATTTACACAGGAGTTATTAATATTTATTTCTCATATCACATGTGACAATGCTTTTTTAGTTCAGTCCAAAGTAAATTTTGAACTTCACATAACCTTTTTTTCCCCACCATAAAAAAGAGGAAGTGTTATAATTCTTACTTAGTGTACTAGTGCACTAACAAGGATTCATACTTGGGTCTGCATGTGAAACTACTAGATCCCAGCTTTCCTCCTCTATCCTTCTCCAATATTTACAGCAACAAAGCATTTTTGTTCAGAGCAATGAGAATTTCAGCAGTATGTCCTGTTGCCAGGATCTGTATCAATTCCCATTGGCTTCAGAGAGAAAGAGGAAACACGGAATTTACAATTTTGGAAAAATTTTGGGAAAAGGAAAAGATTCCATTTAAAAGATAGATACACTTCTATCTATCAGGCAAACAGGCATATTTTTCCTCTAAGACACTTGTTATTTCAAGAAAATTTCAACAATAAACTGTGCTACAGATGAAAGGAAAAAATGAAACACAAACCACACTAAAAGATTTGCAAGTCATTTCAGATACATGCTGCAAATTTGAGAGCAGTGAAACACTGGGGAGTCATATTTAACAGAAATATCCAACGTCCTATTCTCACAGTTTTTCCATTGTCCAGAAGAAATATACCTCAATGTGTACTGAGCATTTGTGTCCAAACACTTGGTAGCAGCCAGAGCAGGTATGCATCTCATTTTCCTCAGCTTACCAGTTGACATTTTTTAATTATAACTTCTTTTGCAACCAGAAGAGTAAGTCGAAAATGGTTTGTACATTACAGCAACATTCTCCATAGGATATTATCATGGACTGTCCTGTTTCCTCTCTTAAGGGAGGCTATTGATAAACAAATGATGCCCTCCACTCCCAACCATCAAGTGAAGACCCTGGTGACAGGGTTAACACAATGAAAGCTGCTTTTATTCCTTACTTAAGAATCCTAATTTAAGCACGATGGATAAACTGAAGTTTTCAATTTCAGATAAGCATTTAGGCACTACCAGGCTTGCATCTACCTCCCAATAGATAAAGAAAGAAGGTCTAGGATGTGACACAAGGATCCTCCCCAATATGTGAGCGTGAAGTAGAAATCTTGGAGGCCTGGCTATTAATAGGTTTGGAGCCCCTCTTCATTCTGGAAACGTGCTGGGTTCTGAATTGATAAAAATCCCTCGAGAGTTTTTTGCCACTAACACATGAGCAGTGGAGTAGTTTTACATACCTTGACTTAGGAGTACTTATACAAGCAATGCATTAGACTAAGGAGGATTAAGAAAAACTAGAGCAAACAGAGAAGTATAGCTGGATGGCACTGTGCTCTGGCTGTTCCCTCTCCAATCAGACGTAGCTCAGTAAAAGCCCAAATAGCTGTGAGGCTATCTTTCATTTCTGTAATGAGTATTGGAGTAAAGAATGAAAAAACGGTCACCCTAACAGTTCAGATGTCCAACACAACTTCAAAATTATTTTTTGCCCCCCTCACACAGAGATACAATTAAACACTGAGTTTATAAAATAGATCACCATTCTGCCTGTTCTCACTAGAAAACTACATTCATTAAATTAGGTCATCAGAGACCGAAGGTTTTATGCGTTGTGGTCTGGCCTTACAGACAATATTTGGCTAATCATATTCTAATAGCTTCAAAGCTAGAGGTGCCTCTCTTTTTATTAAACAGCAATCAGGCTGAATTCTCAGACAAAACCTTCCCCCATGCTTGATAACTTACCTCCAAAAAACTCCATATAAATGTTAGCTCTTACTAAAGGCTGGGACAGAGAATTCCTGAAAGCCTCAGGTAAGACTAAGAAAGGTGCTGAACTCCTAACCATTTTTAGTTACATAATGTCTCGGTGCTTCTGATAATTTTCTGTTCATGTCTTTTGATTTGTATTGGAATAAACAAAATGGTATTTGGTAGGTCTTTTTTATCTCCATTAATATATGTGCAGTGTCGACCATACTTTGTTACATAGGTCTTAAATGAAGATGAAAAATTTCCTTTAAAAAAAAAAAAGAAAAAATGTACCTCTGTCTAATCTGCACTTCTCTACATAAAGTTTTTGACAAGAAAATAGTTACACAATATTATGACCAGTGAACACTCCTAATACTAGGATATTACTGTGATAACCTGTGCCATGTATTAATAAATAAAATACCAAATAAACAGGAACAAATAAATATTTAAGAACATGGCATAGACTGCATATTTGCACAACAGAAGAAACTGATTGTTCACTTTGTAAACAAGAAAAGTGCTACAGGAACACTGAATTTCACTACATGCAGTGAAAACACTGAGTATCACTCCTTCCCATGCAAAGCTTACTAACTTCAAGCCACAAACAGGGTCATTGTTCCATTTAAGTGCTGGGAAGCTGTTTGCTTTTAAAAGTTGGCTTGTGTTGCTATTACTTTAACATTACTTTACCTTCTGAGTCTTCAGACTACTGTGTTTAAAGGTTCATTGCAAATTAATCATCTATCAATATTTTAAACGTTAAAGATTAATATTCCCTTTCCTCTCTCTGACAAACTGTTCCACGTTTCCTGCCGTTAATTTATTATGGAAGAGAATGCCGTATTTCTTAGTAACTGGTACAAATCTAGAAGTTCATATTTTAAGATTTCAGTATTTTTGCCTCTACAGACTTAAGAGATGCTGACAATCTGATTACAGCCAACCAAGAAGCAGCTACTGTAACAGATCCATCAATGTGACAACCTGAAAGACAGATCTTAAAACTAGAAAGCCTGCTAATACACTGTGTTATGAACAGGAACGGAAAAAATTCAACCTTGAAACCTTTTCGTATATGGTTGGTAAACAGCTTTACACTGTAAGGTGTAACAGGCTTCGTAAAGAAAAGTTTGTATGTTTAAATGTGATAATGCAAGAATTGTTTACCGAAGTAACCTAGGATAATTTAATTACAGTAAAAAAAATTCAAAGATCTCAAAGTAATGAGGAACCTGCGACACAAATCCTAATCTGGCATATGACAGCTGCAGAATGAATTCAAAAGATTTTTACCAGACTAATTATCTGTTAATGGCCAGGCTCAGCGGGACACAACAAATTCCCAAGGTTTAGTTTCCAAGTCATGTGATTCGATCTTTAGCATGGCAGATGGCAGACAATGACTGCATACCACTCTTTTATTCCAAGAGCTACACACACCATTTCTGTAACCCAGCACTGAAATTATTATAATCATACATCAACAAAGATACAATGTTACCACTGGTGACACCACTATTTTTGCAGTGATTGTTTCCCACACTGTGCAGCATGTCATTTTTAGTAAGTGCTGTCAGGTCTTTGTGTGCACAGACAAAAATTGAAAACCCAGTAGGGTTTATTCTCTCTATAGATCCACAAAGACTCCAGCAAGTTGGATGTCACTTTTAACAGAACACACATGCTTGCCTTTAGCTAAAATATCAGCAATCTTTTTCAGTTGCCATGCTGTAATTGAAAAGTGCTGACTTCAAATCAGGGTCTGTTTTTGCATTCATTTTGATAAATACTCTGGTATTTTAATATCCCACTTCACCAACCTGTTAGTTTGATGGCAGCGGGTATTACTAATTACGTATCTAAACCTTACCTTGCTGAAAAAGATTAAATTCACTCCCAGCGGACCCCAGCCATTACATTCTCAGTAATGTTACACCACATCCCTAAAACTAGAATTATGTACCTTCGTGTGGAAGAGAGAGATGTACGTTCTCTACTTTATCTGTACTATATTTTGAGCTATTGATCTACAGAAAGTAAAAATAATATACAGGGGGTCCCCTGTCCCCACCCCCCCAAGAAATTCTAAAGACCTTTGTTCCACACAGCCAAGTTTTCCAGTGCTATACTGTAGACATTTCATGTGGCATGACCTTTATTTTTTGCATATGCAAAAAAGCTGAAGAGCTTCTTCAGCATTATTGTTCACTGCCAGTTTAAAACACTCTTCTGAGATGACTCACTAGATGATTGAGGTTCTGTTGCTTTTTTAATACGTTTTCTGTAGCATCATATTTGTTACTTTAAACAAAATCCTCAGATTGGTGCTGTGTCAGAGCCCTTCTAGCTTATAACACATAAAGGTGACTGTACCAAAAAATGTGGAACTTTTCAGCTTACTTTAGAAAGTGTTCAGAGGTGTTCCACTGCTTCATATGCACTCGTAAAAAGGGAAAAGGCTCCAGCCAGCGATCCGCTAGTGATTCACAATATTGCTTCTTCAATTTTTTTCCCCCCCGTAAGCCTCAGAGTGAATTTTATTTAGCTCAACCTTAGGAATGCCCATCTCATCTAATGAGCATCAGCTATAGGACAATTAGACTCTTCCAGGAGTCCTCTATACTCTTTTTCAGTGTTTCCCTATGCCTTGGAAAGTAATCATTAGCTCTTCCAGATTGGTTTTGTCTCATGTCTGTCCATCCAGTGAATGAGAAACATTGTTCTTGACAACATCTAGTATGAGCTTTTCTTTTCCTCCTCTATACTGTATGTATCTTTTCTGATTTAATTTCTGAGGCCACTTAGTTCCTACTCTCCTGGAAGGTGTCTCTCTCGGAAGTTCTAGTCTCTCTCTTTTAAAGACAATCTAAATACTACGTCTGGTTGCATCTCCATCAATGTATTCTATTGTTTCCTCACACAATATTCAAGCCTCCTTCAAGTTGATATTCCACTCCTACGTTGCAGCATTATCCAACTGCTGCATCAAGAGTTTTCAGAGGTAATGGCCCTGTTCCCATTCTCTCATACGATGTTGCACACACTCTGCTGATATTTAAGTCTTACAAACCAGCAAAAAGACTTCAGTGGTTTTTTTTATTATTTTTTTTTTACCCCACAGAGTAGACATAACTCAGTTGTGTCATTTGCCACATAATAAGCAGATTAACCTGCTTTTTCTTGTTAACATGAACCACAAATTCTGAAAAGCCTTTCTATCCAACATATCTACTCTTTTAGCAGTTATATTGCCAATCATATCCATCATGCCAATCATATCCATCCTGTCAAATCACCAAGTTGTTTGCTGCAGTTTGTTTGGCAAACTTTATATTGCTTTCTAAAAGTTGACTCTATCTCTTCTGACCCTCAGCCTTTAAGATGAATGCAGGGACTATCATCGCTATTTAACATCTTAAAGCTAGATAAGGAAAGACTCCTTGCCCACAAATGCCAAACTTCAGTGGGATCTGCAATGCAGAGAATCACTCACTTTGCAGCAGCCACTGATGTTACTCTATAATAATATATTAGCCTTTTTAAGACTTGTGAGGAATGAAAGGGCTTAAGGGCTTTTTCCCCTCATACTTGCAGGTTAATGCAACGTTTCAGCTTAAAGTGCTGTTTTAAATTTCAGCAGAACTAGAACTGCACAAAAGTTGGAGCTTTCTATGTTCTTGCAAAGTCGCCTGTAGCAGAAATTAAAATCTGTGCTATTTCCAATACATTTGTGAAAATGCCTATAACTCAGAGCCTGAGACCTAAGTCTTCTTTTGTTTTCAGTAGGTTTCAACTACACATAGTGCTGCTAACATGGAAGTGAGTTTCTATTACAGTTGTAATGTAATGTAATTCTATTACAGCTGCAATGAGATATCAGATAGTGATTTAACAATACAATTAAATGTCACTTAAAAAAAAAAGTACACCTAACTCCTAGTGCCCAGTTCCTTAAAAAAAAGTATACTGCTGATGAATAAGATGCAGTGAAAAACCACGTAGTCTTTCCACTGTCATTAGGTAGGAGAGAATTGAACTAAAGGTATATCTTTGCTAAAACAACCCAGTTAACTGCAATAAAATTATTTTTTTAAAAAATTCTCATCCACGTATGACTTCGCAGACAAAACTGGAAAACTGAGAAAACCAAAATTCATATGTTCTAAAACTTGTCTCAGTACTAAATAGTCAGCTCTCACTGAGATTAAGATTCTAGTAAAAATACTGTATTAATGGAGACTTTCAGATCAGAAAGACAGAAGCCTATGTGCCAAAAGAACTGAAACGAGAATATGGGGACTATCGTTTGTACTAATAAATGAGATGTCTCCTGCTCATCCTTTGTTTTGGTTTCTGCCCTCTACGATGAGTACATTAATAGCACCAGTTGGTCTCCTTAGTATTTCCACTACAAAGCAAACAAAATTTATTTTATAGAAGCTATCATCTCTACTAACAATCTCCAAATCTGTCACTGGAAAATAAAAAAATTACTGAGAGCATGATGAGTCTGATGAATACTTCTAAACGTGATATCCATTTTCTTCAGTTACCCATTTACTTTTAACAAGCACCTTATGAAAAACTTCATTAACAGAAAATTAGGGAGCTTTTAGTTTCAGAGATAGCCACCAACATACCTATGGCCCATCAAAAAAACCCAAACTTTAAAATAAGGCTTATCTGTAGTATGTTCTCACTATTTTGGGAATGGAGTACAGAAAAGGTGGCTCATCCACCTTTTCAATCCTGTTATGGATATTAATCCATGAAGCTGCAACACAATGCAAGTTTAAAAAGTTACTGTCTTTCTGGAGTGAATATGTAATTTTCTTTTGCATGGCAACTCATGCTTCAGAGTTTTGTATGGCTTTTTCTGAGTTTCTCACAGGAAATTGCCCTCGCCTTTCCCTCTCCCTTATATTCTTTTAAACAATTAGTGCAGGTAATTTTCCATTAAGTTGCTACACTACACTTTGCAATGACCAAAACTTGAAGCTTGTTTAGCAAGATGGAAACCCTCCATTCTCTTCTGAGATGACAAAGGGTTAACTTCCCAACCGAGAAGTTCCAGTCTGACTGTCCTTGCTTCACAGTAGGACAGCGACAGATTCCAGCAAAGAACAGAAAGGAAAAATGCAGCCAAGTAAGGAAAACACTTTGGTCAAGCAAATATATTAGGCAAACCTCAATGTCAGAAGCACAAAGCCTGGAACAGCAGAAGCCTGCACTGCAGAGTTTACCCTAGTTACTTTTACAGGACTATTTTTCCTCACATAGAAACCATCACAAAAGTCTTGGGAGGTAAAAAAAGTTGGTTGCTCAACAGCCTAAAAGTCAAAAGTCAACCTTGCATCAGCGTAGTTAAAAAATAAATAAATCTGTACTTGAGGCTACAAAGCACTAATATTCTAAGTTACAGCATCCATATTGAAACTGAAGACAAAAAGGAAACCTTGTAAATGTCATAAAATCTTACAATTAAAAGCTAGATAAATGACTGTCTTCATACACAATAATCAAGGAAAATATCTGGCATGGATGTTATTCTCTGTGTTACTATTATCATCAAGATGTTGCTACAGTCAAGATTAATGAAGTCAGACGAGTAAATAAAAACTATTTTGAGGATGCTCTTTCTGTTGTACTGCTCAAAATTAAAAAGATTTCTTCATACGTCACTGGTTACATGGTCATTTCTTACTACACGTGTTAAATAGTTCTACTGGAAAACAAAATTGCCTCATAAGTTAACAGAACAACACAATCCCTAATAAAAGGATACAAATTTTATACATGCATGTTTTAAACACCTGAATTTCAGCATCAATTCTGTATTAAACAGAAAATACAACCTAAACTTATTCACCCACAAAAAATGCAAAAAATATGTATTTCCTCAGAGATAAAAATATGAAGGAGACGGGAAAAGAAAAAACCAAAACCCTGAGAAACACAAAAGCTACATTTATAGGAACATAGCCATTTACAAAATACCTTTTTTTTTTCTTAATGGTTGCCTTTCAAGCTGTGCCAACACTACAATGAACATAAAAGATCTGCCTTCCTAGCAGATTCAGAAGAATAAGCAATTACTACATTAGAGAAAATAGGCTCAGAAATTTCCACCAATTGGTAACTGGCAGCAAAGCAACTCTTCATTTGCCAAGCCCCACAAAGCCATTGGGCACCAACCTCTACATACACCAGCAATGAACAAACAAAGAAACAAAAAAATCCCTATTGCCTAAAACTGTGGTCAGCCATTCACTTTTGAGAAAAAGAAACAAACAAAAAAGCCGCAGAAGTTTCTGTCCTCCTAGATAAGCAGAAGGAGGGTTTTATTATCAGGGTGTTTAAAGCCTAGGTCTTCTATGTGGGGCACTATATCCCATGATCGCTTAAATCAAGATTACACTGTGGACCAAAGGCTTCTTCCCAAAGCCTATGGAAAAGCAAAAGGCCTTTCTTCCCAATGGAAGGGAGGTCCCCACGTTTATGCACTACTACTGCTGAAACAGTTTACACAGAGAGGCAGTTGTAATAAGCAGCAATTTGCAGGCTGTTCACAGTGAGATCTGGGGATTACCAAGTCCTTCTGGAGAACACCTACATCTGCAATCCAAGTTTGGTCATTGCCTTTACCATCAAAGGGCAGGAGGAGGTACTGCAGCAATTAGAAATCTTACACTTATTTTGAAGCATTACCAATGATTGGTCATCCTCACTGTGGACTGAAGACAGCCATCACCCTGTGTGCTCCCCCCCATCACCCGAACCTGACCTTTATCTCCTGTAACCCTGCCCAAGAGATAACCACCCATGGTGGTCACAGTGGGTGCGTGATGGCTACACTTGGCTCAAAGTGGGTTCGAGGGAGACAGATAACAACACAATAGCCAAGGGCTAATTTATGGCAACGCACTCACCTAGCCACAGTACTGATAATGTGGTTGATATGCAAATATGACTATAAATCAATCATCTTACCCCTATAAATAGGGAAGAGCCCAAGAGCCCTTTGCACTCTCCTGCATGGCAGCAGGCTGCACATCAGGATCTCCCCTTGAGTAGGGATGCCTCACCTTGAGGTTGAGAGATTCCCTGCCACAACAGATACTCAGTAAGTGACTAATGGCAGGCTAAAATTTGAAGCTTTACTAAGACTATCGTAGGCTGACTGTGCACTTATAACCCTTTAGACACAAACTGTCGACCATGTCTGGGACTAGGATTGGATTCAGCCACACCTAGACTCCTCTCTGAGAAGGAGTTTAGGAAGCAAGGGAATCTTCTCAAACTTGTGATTCAACAAGAAGGTCTCCCTTACAGTTTTGACTGACCCTGTCCTCTATGCAGTAAATAACCAAGTACACCTTGCCATCAAATCTCGTTAAACCACTGTCCCATTTACTATCAAATTTTGTTAAATTGCTGGTTTATATCAATAAATATATTGCTGCTTCACTCTTACGAGTGAAGTGCATCGGTCTGTTTGTGACAGGGTGACAGTAATGTGCAAGCAACATATGAGAGATTTAATGTTAATTAATTTTATTGATCCCTGATGCACTACTGCATCTTCCACATCAATGCAGACCAGTGAGTTCCTACTGTATTAACAATGCAATAGAAGACGTGAATCTGAACTGAGAATCCTAGTTTTTTCAGTTTCCTTTCCTGACTCTTTCTATCTACTTGCTTGAGAAGATTAAAATCATCTTATCTGAGACAGTAACAGAAGACTTCATGGGCAGAAGAGACTAATTACTGTATAATAAATATCCTCAAAGCTCTTTTATTATGAATTAAATTAAACATGACTAAATCACATTTTGGATGTTCCTAGAAAGGATTCTCTCTTAACAAATCTTGTTAACAAATCTCATTAAAAATCAAACCTATTAGAAGAGCACATTATAGTACCGCCAAATACTGAAAATCAAGAGTCTCAGTGATGCATTTGCCTCGCTATATTTAATACCAAAGAACAGAGTAAGTTCAAGTACTTATAAATAAGAAGTGTATCCACAGCACACAGAACATAACCAGAGAGACAGACCTCATATCGAGATAAACTGAGAAAGCGCACTTCTGCAATACATTTGCTAGCAATACATTTGCTAGCAAGTCTACAGGATTACAACCATTATAAAAAGCTTGACAATAAAAATTCCCACATTTGTTTGAACACAATTGAAAGTGTGCAAAAATACCTGTTGAATGAACAATGATCCTAATGTTTAGTCAACAGTACAATAGCCCAGGTATCTGATACTAAATGTGATCTACTTTGCAGCCTGTGTTGCTCTGTATCATAATGCTGTCAGAGTTCCACATCAGTGCCAAATAAAAGTATCAAGTATCAAAATCCTGTTCCATGAAGGGCTGAGTCATTACTAACCTGACTGATCAACAGCAAATGTATACCCCAACACTTTTATCTGGTGCAGCAGAACATTCTATGAACCACTCCTTTGTATTTCTGAGTGAGAATAAAAGACCTACCACATCATTAATCCTGGCAGCGTGTTTCTGCAGTGGTAATACTAAAAGCAAAAGCAAGTTATAAAGATACTACCACACCCCCAGAATTATTAATTTCAGATAAAATTCTTGACCTTGTATCATGTCAGTTACTACCTCCAGAACAACATTTCAGTCCTTTTCCTACTTAAATAGCAATCCGTGGAAGTGAAATGGAAAGAGGCAGCAATATTTTTCTTATACTGCTCAGACCTATGTAGTTGCCTGAAAACATGATCCTGCTTCTGAAAACATGTATGTATTTTAACAAGTTTACTTTCAAATGTTTCTAATAAACTGTATTACTTAATGAATAGGCACTTATTTTAGCAACGCAACAGAGTTAGTATACAAAAAGTACATTTTTTCATTTCATTTATTTTTAGAATGTAAAGTGGTCAACTTCTTTTGTACTATAAACAATTTTAATGTTTTTCAGATATTAATATTTTAATAAAAAAATTAAAAGTTGCCATTTATTAAGCTGTTCTTATTCAGAAACAGGTTAAAGCATACACAGTAACAAGAATTCGTTACAAAACCAAAGAAGCTTAGATTAACTCAAAATTATTAGATGGTCACAGCAATTTATTCTCCTACCTGTTTTCCATCCAGTGTACAAAGTCTCTTGACTACACCCGAATCTAACTTAATGGCTTCTGTGATGTCAGTCAAGACCTGTTCGAAGGAGTGAGCAGTCTTCTTATTCAGCAGAATTCTCACAGCTTTCCGTGGTTTTACTCCACTCCTAATAACAGTCACTAATTTGGGTTTAATGAAGTCCTTACTCTCCTTCACTTCACTCTTTGTAGATGTCAAAGATGTCAAGGATCGAGTGGACCCAGTCCGTATGTTCACACACCAGTTTGGATTGACATTCTTGGTGTAATCAACTTTGCGATACGGTTCATTGGATGCACATACGTAACTTTCACCTAGAAAGAAGATGACATTTTCATAATTTAAGACAGTTTGCAGCTATTTTTTGTCAATTTAAAAAAAAAAAAGACAATTTTTTTAGGAGCGAACTTCCGGTATTTCAACTGCAGGCCATTTTAAATGGAGGACTGTAAATTATCAGAGCCTTCCACCCAAATGACACTCCCATAGAATGGTTTGAACAGGTTTCAAAAGACCTCTGGTTAAGAAATAAAAAAAAAAAAACAAAAACAAAAACAATAAAGGGTGAGGGGGTTGAAGATATTTCCCATTTATTTTGGATCATAAGTTCTGACTGCAGAGTCATTTTGCAGATACTTAAATTACTTGAGCTCAGAATACACAACATTAAGAGCATTCTCCTACAGCAAATATCCAGGTCCTTCCCTATATACTCAAGTATATACTTCAATATGTGTACACACATACCTATCTTTAATAATGAATTATTTTAAAAGGAGCAAGTTTTAACAGAATAAAATTCAAGCTTCTTGAGATCCTTGCCCCGAAGGACACATTAATTTACCAGGAGTTACTGCCTTTCTACCAAGGATACACTGTTGAAATGTATTCAATTCAACATTTTTTTAGACCAAACACCTATTGAGGCCACAAATGAGACTTTGAGACTACAGGAATAGGAAAAGCATCTACACTTCCCCATTTTAATTTCTTTCCTAATTCAAAGCTCGCACTGCCAATATCTCCTAAAGACATGAAAGGGAGGTCAGAGAACAAAAAAGTGTTATCACAGGCTAGTAATACACACCTTTACAGCAAATTATTTTAAGTGGCACCAGCCATGACGCAGACCTAAGGAATTTGTTACTTGTCTCCATTCCTTGACATAATGCAAGGCTCAAAGGTTCCAAATGGATGGAACGCACCATTCCTCCAGGCAGAACTACTTATATCTTAAAAAGCTTAGCCTGTTCTAATATTAAAGCTACATGTTCAAGGTCACTGGTGGAACAAACCAAACTCACCTCCTATACGCACAGCAAGAAGAGTAAAGAGTACATGTACATCTATTGGACAGTATCGTAGAAGTTACAAAATGTATACCTATGTTTAGATACACACTACAAAACTTTTAAACAATACTTTTACTTTCTGAACTCATTTGGAGAGCTGATTTAGCTTAGAAATTGTACAGCTTATTCTAAAAGCAAGACAGTAAACTACTTTCAAACACCCAAAGAATTACTATGATCTGACAGACTTTTTCCATGTTTCTTTTCCCATATAAATTCTAATTTATCTTGTATTTAAACCTTCTTGCACGTTTACTTGCTGTATTTAAAAGAAAGCAGATTATAATTAAGTTAAGTTAACAATAATTTTGTTTGGGAAAGTTTGGCAGTTCTGCCTCCACAAACATTACTGGGACTGAGGTACAAAGAAACAATTTGGTGTGAGGTTTTATGGATGTCACTGCTTTGTCTTTATTCTTCCTCTTCACTCATCCCCATCATTCCTCCTCATTTTCATAGACCAAGTGGCGCACAAATCAGAAACCAATACAGATAAAACCAGATGACTCTGCTTTCCGCAAAAATAAGCAAAGAAAAATGAGCTGTTTTCAGTCCATAAACTCCTTGAATGGGATTTCCACATAGCTGCATGCACACTAGAACTAATCTACAGGTAGGCGAAAAAAACCCCACGCAGCTTAGGAAGAACTGTGGTGGCCTAGAAGCTTGCGCTGCCCCAGAACTACATGCTGAACTGCAAAAACTCTCCAAGCGATCTGATTTTGTCAGGCCTACTTTGAAAAAGACACTGGATGAGATGACTTCAGAAGATCCCTTCCAAACTAAATTATACTATGATTTGAAATAGACGGACAGTTCTCCTTCAACAGCTGTTTTCAGAGACCTTTCACTCACCTATCCTGGTACGATGAAATAGCATGATATTCAAGTTTTGTTACAGTAACTCAGCTGCAACAGAAAGCAAAGGTTTCCCCTCTACATCCTCTAGTAGTAGATTCAAAAGACTGTGCTAATTTTCTGAACAGTTTCTAATAAGCCATGAAGCTGTCTATCTCTAAACACAGTGCTGCCATATAAGAAGCATCTCAAACAAGCTGGTAATTCTAATTCATACCAATAGACTTACTAACATAACTGATGATAATTTTGTTATTCTCTTGTCTACAACCAGTTTACTGTGTGAAGTAGAACCCAGACGGCAACAAAGCCACTTGCTTGCTCCCCACCAGTGGGATGGGGGAGAGAAAATCAGAAGTGTAAAAGAAAGAAAATTCGTGGATGGAGACAAAACCAGTTTGATAGGTAAAGCAAAAGCCACACACGTAGCAAAGCAAAACAAGGAATTCATTCACTACATTCCATCGGCAAGCAGGTATTCAGCCATCTCCAGGAAAGCAGGGCTCCATCACACATAACGGTTATTTGGCAAGACAAACACCGTAACTCTGAACATCCCCCCATTTCCTTCTTCTTCCCCTAGCTTTATATGCTGAGCATGATGTCACATGGTATGAATATCCCTTTGGTCAGTTGGGGTCAGCTGTCCTACCTGTGTCCCCTCCCAACTTTTTGTGCACCCCCAGCCTACTCGCTGGCTGGGCGGTGTGAGGAGCCGAAAAGGCCTTGACTCTGTGTAAGCACTGCTCAGCAATAACTAAAACATCCCTCTATTATCAACACTGTTTTCAGCACAAATTCAAAACAGAGCCCATAACTAGCTACTATGAAGAAAATTAACCCTATCCCAGTCAAACCAGCACAAACCCTTAGGACAATTTTTTCCACAATTGCATGCTAAACTTCTTATGGATGCACCTAGCAAGTGACTTTGTTTTTTTGTGTGTGCATGTTGGTTAAGAATGCCAATTATTATTTCCTGCTACAAAAAATGAACAGAAGGTAATTTAGTCATTACTCTGGGTGCATAATATTAGGCATTCAACTTCAGAAAGTCCCTGACCACTTGCTTTGACGTTTATTGATCTGCATAAGACTTTGGTAATATTTAATCATCCTCTGATAATAATTTATATATAAATATACATAACTATAATAAATATAACAAACCTGACAGCATCCTATGCATGAGAATACCTTTCTAACTACACTGAGTGCCCCTAGCATCTCAAAGATTTTACATAAGCTTCAGTACATGAAGTCACCTATCACCTCAGAGTGAACTCTTCCGTACAGCCTGTCCAGCTGTGTGCAAAAGAGTGAAATAAGTTCCAGCAATCAGGACTACAAGGTACCTCAAAATTCACCGTCGTTGAGCATGTTCAGAATTACCCTTTCAATCTCAAAAAGAATGCACTTCCTAGAGCATTAAAAAAAACCCAAAATGCACACAAGACATTTCAAAGTTGAACCTCAGGGCTGAAGTTTAAATTAACAAAGTTGGAAAAAAAAAAAAAAAAACCCAAACAAAAAACCAACCACAAAACCTCCTCAAAATTAAGGCTATTCAGAAACAGGCTCTCCAATTTGAAATAAATTAATTGCTTTACGTAAAGAAGTACAGGGAGAAAACAAAGGTCCCTTGCTAGAGTATCTACCATAGAAGAGTCTCAATATGGTATGCTAGCTTTGTCTTCTACAGACTTGTATCATAACAGATTATTTTCTTTATACTATCATGGAATGTGATCTACTATCTGTCAGAGCTGTACTATAACACCCTTTAGGACAGCAGAAATTGTCCCGTTATAAAATTTTTAGTCAGTATTAATCCAAAAAATAAATCTTTGCCTTCTACTAGCTCCATTGCTTGATGCACGAATAAAATAATTTCTTGATTATCTGAATAGGTCGCAATACTCACTTACTACCATTTTCTTATTATTTCTTTTCCTCTAAGCAAAGACCTTAGTTTTATTTTTTCTGATGAAAAAAATAGGAAGTGTTTTCAACTTAAACAATGTAATACCTTAAAAGAACAAATTTCAAATAACTTGTTTCAACTGCATTTAGCCAAGCCTTGAATTGAAGCATAAACTATTTTTAGCTTTTAAAAAAAAACAAAACCAAAAAAGTATCTGGCAAAAATTATTGCAAAACTTCCTATAATTACTTGAGAACTGCAGCATATTACAGATTGTTTAGTGTTTTTAATTCCATGCCTGCTTTCTTATACCAGTCATATAAACTAAACTTAGTAACACAGGTTTTACATGGAAAACAGATTTTACTACTACACCTGCAAGGCAGGCACACATGGTAGGATTAGAGCAAGGACTGTAAGTGAGAAAACACATGCACTGAGTGACTTGCTTGGTTCATGACTTAAAGAATAACGTTTTTACTCTGTTGAAATTGCTACTTAAACTTTTAATGATTTCACCACAGCCACACTTCACCTACAGTTTGTAAGTTCTACCGAGAACTTTGCAAAATACCAAAAAAAATACTAGAAACAGAATATAATTAGGAAACCAATTGCTGCTTTCCACATAAAGAATGATTTTCTAGGAATGAGTTAAACATTGATTTTTTTTGTTTTAACAGGGATGTACAATTGATTATTCAACAGAACAAAATATTTAAGGGAGGGAAAAAAAAAATGGCAGGGGTAAGTTGAATCACACCTATAAAGTTCACTATAGGAAACTTTCTTACAGAATGGCTTATTCAAAAAGCATGCCCAAGAAAACACCACCCCTTGATAAGCAGGCATAATTTTTGAACATTGTGCTATTGTTTAAATTCTTATTTTAGCCATCCTCCAAAGTAGAAAATGCATTTTGATCAGTCTATAGCTTTTTTTTTTTTTTTTTTTGTCATTTGTACCAGCCCTAGAAAGCTGGCACAACTCCACAACAGGCATAAACAGTACTTCAGATATTTACATTGATGATTTTGGTATGGTCAATTTTATGGTTTGAAGGCCCACTTTCCATTTATAGTCTTGAAAGATTTTAAAGCTAATGCATACTAGCCTTAACTGTCACATAGTTACAGCAATTACATTACTGGAAATAAATACCATGTCTTTAGTTTACAACATAGCATCAACATTAATCAGCTCCATAGTTTTTAGACCAGATTGTGAAGTTAGTCACTAATACTACATTGAGATTTGCAGGTAAAGAAGTAAACTATAGGCTGATGAAGTAGAAAGATCTATTAAACAATACTGTTTTTTTTCAATGCATAAAGAAATGCAAGAATTACGGATACAGGTTACAGCTGGGACTCTGAACACAGCCAAACTACTCTACAGCAGGAAGCTTAACCAGGCTGCAGAGCAGTTTTGGCAGAAGTATGAAACCTCCTTATAAATTGGCATTATAATTTCAACAGAGCATATGTGCCATCCATCCAATGCCTCATGACAGTACCGAGAGCAATCTAAAAGTGTCAATTCTTCCATGAAGAAATCCTGCTACTACCAAAAATTCCTCAAATGGGGCATATGTTCACTTAAACTGAGTAACATCTGCTGGTATTTTGGGTCACCATATAATCAACACATGGAGTAAGTTTACTTCTTATTCTCTATGTCTTATTAACATTAGAAAAGCAACTAGAAGACACGAAACATTGCCTATTAACAAGGAAACATTACCTGCCTCTAAATAATTTACCTGTACTGCATTAATAACAAGATGCACTATCCAGGAAGCAAGACCTGTGTGTGTGCTGTGCGTATGCAGTTCAAGTACGCTGTAGAAGGATTCCGGTTTCAAAGACCTAACAGTCTAAACATAATACTTGCCATTCCCTCCCAACAGTAAAATACAGTTGATGAACACAGAGAATGGATAAAAGAGAAAAAAAGACTACATTGGTTATTTATCAGTCAGATTGACCATATAGACCATCATTTGCCTAAATACTGCTTTGCTTACTTAAAATCTCATCTGCAAAGGTTTTCTTTTGCCATCTGTTTCTTCAACACTGTTATTCACAGGAAATGTGCCTAGCTCACCTTTCAAGATATAAATGCAGGGATAAATAAAGTAGGGTGTACATGAACTCCCCAAAATTCAGCCATGCAATTTTAGGTACTGATAGGAAAAGAAGGATGTATCTTGTCCTTTTGTACCACAAATGTACATCACTTGCAACTGTGTGCAGTTTTGAGGAAACCTGGCTGCCTGACAACTTGGGGTTCTTCACAGCACAAGTTTTGTGAGTTGAAACCCCACTGCTAGGCTTTTAACAAATAGCCTAGAAACATTCAGACTTTTTCAGTCTTCTTAAAAACAGAGACTACAAAAGACTTGTAGATATTTCATATTCCTTATGATAAGGTTAAATTGTGGATAAGCCATGTAGTGTGTAACGTAAGGAAGAATTTAAATGTACAACACTCAAAAATCCTGAGTCAGGATATTTGAAACAAAAGTCTCTGAACAAGGTTTTCTGGCTTGCTTTTTGCAAGGTGTTAACAAGCACTAACAACTATCTCCTTAGAGATAGTCACATAAAGCATCCCATTTTTAAATGACACACTGCGTAACAGAGAATGATACAGCTGACACAGGTAAAAATCATCCCTACAGAAATAAAATCGTTAGTCTCCCTATTTTTGAATGCGTGTTCCCCTGTGAAGCACATAGGACATGGCAGGTTTCTAGGTACGTTTCATCTATCCATTGCACATTCCTCAGTTTCTTCTGGTGGAACTCATTAGTTTCAAGGGTGCCAAAAGTTGCTTATTTAGTATAGCACAGCAGTTATCAGGGCTACTAACCTTCTAACTTTCAGAATCACAGGAGAGGACCTTTTTTGTGTTCTGTAACACAAAGCCGAGCAGTTTTCCAGAACAGTGTATTTATAGCGTGTATAAAAGAACTGATCTAAAAATAAAACAACCCCTTTTATGAAGGATTAGGTTATTTAGATCTCTCTTTCCTTCCTTTCTTTCACAGAACTTCCTTCTTCATCAACTTCTTATGATTCCTTCACTTTCATGTCATCTCCAATAACCCAGCGTAAGTCACGATCTTTCCTCATCTACAGCATTTTAGCTCCCCATACACTTTTTAAAACCTGGAATGACAACCAGGATCTTAGCTGATGACTAATTGCTCCTAGTTCTCTTTTGAGTTTATTTAGTCAGGAGTTTCAGAGGAGAGCTTCCTACAAGCTTTCACAGAATCACCGAACAGTTGAAGATGGAACGGACCTCTGGAGGTCATCTGGTCCAACTCCCTGCTCAGGCAGGGTAAAAGCTTTCAGAAGACAGTTAAGGACACCTGTTAAGGTACCAAACCCACTTAAGACCACATGCCTCCTTTACAGTAAATAACTCTTTTCAGTTAAATTACATTTCTCCCGTCCCTGAAACAAGGCAATGCACAGTGGTGGAACCATTTTATTTTGCTTGCATGGGAAGTTAACTTCCGTATTTCACGTCCACACCCCATTGCTCCAGGACTGTGTAACTACATGGCATTTCAATTGTGAGATTTGTTTTGTTTTATTATTCCAGTGAAGAATTTGGAAGCATATGCTTTTAATGTCTTTTAATCCTTCTTTGTCCTTCCTTTTTAGCCTTCTTTGTTAGATCTGCTGCATTTGCTTCTTTTTAAAGCATTACAGCTTTTGGCTTTAGCACAGGAAGGTAATCATATCTTTTGAAAGAAGCAAAAATACAAACTGCCTACTTGGTGTCACCATCTGCTTGCCCTGACAAAAGAAAAGATATTCTTGACCTAATGTAACAGTGTGCATCCACTAGAGTCATAGGTACTTAAGCAGGATTAAAATGTAACATGCAATAACAATAACAATGATCTAAGGCAGAAAATACATGGATTGTTGAACACCTCGTTTCAAAAACATTCTTTTACTCTGTATTAGTGTGGCAGAGCCCATTTCTCTAAAGTAGATATTGTGCTGTGCTACATGTCCTAGCCATGCATAAGGACTGCCCTGCTCAGAACCTTCCCACCTCCTGTCCAAAGACTTTCCTACAGGTGCCTGTTGATTGTTTGCACAACTGTGCAGACAAAACTACTGACATTTTATAAAGGGCTGTATTAATTAAGTTGAAAGAACAAAAGACTCCTAGCAATACTTCCCACCCACGGAACTAGAAAAGCTCCCTATCACATGCCAAATCAACCCGACTTTTCTTGCCAGGAATAGAGTCTACATTTGGTTTCCTCTCCCAAAATCCGACAATGTCTCCGAACTTTGCAGCAGACCTTAACAATCAGGATTCTCCATGTCTTTCACTACCAAGACAATGAAAGCACAGGACAGCGACACAGAGCATGACGACATCAATTAAAATGCAAACCTCAGCACTAAAGAACTGCACAGTTCTTACTATTACCATTATGTCATGCTTTAGGAAGCTTACATTTTCAAAGAAAACTGAAGAATTTAGACAAATACTTAATTGGTTAACTTTTGTAGAGAATAAAAATGAAACTATTATTCTGTTATTGCTATTGAAGGGAAAATATAAAATTACACATGGAATCTCCTATTCAAAAGTACTGTAATGTCTAACAGTAAGGTTGAAAGAAAGAAAACTATAAGAAATTCGTAACACTCCCAATGCCCATTCCCCTCTCTGGATCTGTCTGCTCAAACAAAATCCAGAGCAGACAATGAAATTCTTCACTCCTCCCATTCTAAGAAAGCAATGAAAACTGTCAGACACATGAGCCATAATATTCCCCAATCTACAGCAGCTGGGAATATAAATGGCACTTGCCTAAGGCTGGGCAAGCAGAGCATGGTTTTTTGACTGTCACATCAAGTTAAGAAAAGCAACATGCTCAAAATGGAGTTTGTCAATTTTTGACTAATAAGCATGATCTGGTCATATTTTTAACTGACTCAACCTGTAACAGTAATATTTGAAATCCACAGTATGTCTGTATATTAGCTATTTTCCTCTTAAAATGATACATGGTAAAACAGATTGCCAAGTACAGCCAAACTCCAAAAAGCACTCATCAGTGATGCAATTCAGCTAATTTGGATTATTATGATGCAGAATTCATACCAGCTTTTATATGCCTAACAAACAGCAAATATGCCTTAAATAGCTCACCTGCACTGGGGTTCATCAATGTCTAAGAGCTAGGGACACAGGCTTGAGTTGAGGGAGGTTTAATGCAGATCTTGCTGGCTTGGCAAGGGTGGCTGAGCACTCACCTGCTCACTTCATACAGCAGCCTGAACTGCTGTACTGTATGGTACTGTAACTCCATGTACCAGTTCAACAACACTGATGATGTGCAAACAGACTAGTCATTTAGGTATTGCATCAAGTGGCCACGTTCAATCTGGTGTTCAGTCTGTAGCTGGCATGAACTACAGCACTTCAATTTTATTTTCCTTTCTGAATATTAAAAAGCAATACAACACAACACCATTCCAAACTGCTTTTGGTGATACTGCAGTTCAAGTTTTAGGATATCGCCAACATTCAAGTATTTATTCTAGAGCAGAAGTTTAAGCTTGCTGTGCTGGGACTACAAGAAATTAAGAAAATAAAACCAAGTCAGATCCTCTTCGGGCATCTCAAGAACAAAACAGCTGGAAAAGAGCTCAGATAATTTCAAGGAATGACAGATTCACTACTTGTTTATTTTCTTCCTGACCCCGTATCTGCTTTCCTTTCTCTGTATGGTGATTAGACTTACGCTGGTAAAGTTTTTTGCATGCTAAATGAAGAACATATTAATCCTATTAGAATCCTACAGGATTTTCTTAAGATTCCCAAGGGTTGTATTGGTCATGGATAGATGACTAAGCAATTGGGACTCTCTTTTTCCCCTTTTGTTTTACTGAGAAAACACAGAATTGGCATTTCAATTGTGACATTTGTTTTGCTTTATTCTTCCAGTGAAGAGCAATGCCAAAGGTCACTCTTTCAATGAGTATTTGAAGAGACAGGAAGTAAGTTTTTTTGCTTTCAGTTATTAATTTAGAGTTGTGAGAGTATACGCTGCATTTATACTGTTGTACAGCAAGACATTTTGTCTTTGTTTTAAGCCATAAAAGCTTAAGATCATTCCTGCTGCAACATTTCACAAGTCACCCCGTTATCATTACTTTATCCAATTTTTGCTTCTTCTCCTTTCCCTACCATTCCCATTCCAGCATTTATTTTTTTTTTAAAGCTATCTCTAAACTAATCACTGAATCATGGAGAAGTTTTTGGTTGATTTCACATTTATTTTATTACCACAGAGTCAGCATTTCACACAGCAATCATTTCACACTTCTTATGTTTTGACTGTGGAACAGCCTTACGGTAGATCACATGATGGGGAAAGTCCTCAGGTGTATGTTACTATTATAAAGTGCACTTTCATGCATATCATTTTTGAGTAAGACCCCCTTGATGCAGCAAATGCTGTGGCCTCTCCCTTCCTCTTGCATGTTCTGGAGTAGCCGGTCCCTAACTCCCAGTGCCTTTACTGATGGATTATATAAAGGTCTTCAGGTTCCCTTTCCCATCAAATTCTCCAGGTGTGATTCAGCATTGCTTTGAAAAGGGTATTTTCCAAATCAAAGTTTAAAGGATACACAGGTGAAAGCCTAGAAAGGAGGAGGCATTAGAACACCTAAAAATGGTACTTCTTCACCAATGGAAATCAGCTATACCTGGCATATAGAGTCACTGGGTGGAAGACTGCCGTAGCTGATACCAGGTAGATACCTGAGAAGAAGCATCAAGTGCAAATTGATTACGAACCTCAGAGCATGCACAACAGAACCAATACGTTTGAAAGACTGATTCATGTAATGCTAAGTTTAAACTGTATTTAAGATATCATGAGAGAACATGGGGGAAATTTGCTCTTTGTTCTGGTAATTATCATTCCCTACAAACCAGCAGTATAGGTTTTATTTGGAAAAAAGGTACTTCTGGCCCCATTTTGAAAAGTCAAGTGCTGCTTTGCTCAGATTTGCAAGGTCTACATAACCTTAGCAGCTAAGTCCCATTATCAAAAACTACTCAGGGACAATTCTAAAAATGGTTTTGGGAGTCAAACAAGGTAGATAATTCCCTCTATGAATATGGACTTTTCACGGCACGGGGGCCTTCTCTCGGAAAGTTTAAGCCACTGGGAGGCATCAATGACAGCGTAATAACTGTTAAGAGAACTAAGTTACAGCATTTCCCTCCCTTACAAATGGTGATGACTGAAAGGTAGCCAAGAACTTTACTATGGTTCTTGTAGATGAAAAGAGTACCTGCTGCTTAACTAACATTAGAGTCAACCCCCACACATGCAGACATCACTTGTCTGGATGATGGCAGAAGTGGACGATCCACACAGGGAAAACGAGGCCTATCGCACCTCACAGCACTGGGCAACTCCAGCCCGCTTGCCCTCAGGGGCTCCATGGCTGCTGATTTTCAGCAAAGCGACCTTTCTCAGCTTTGACCAAAGTAGAGGAAAGCCCACCTCAGGGACAGCCTGCAGCCCACCACCAGGCCCCATGCCACCTCTTGCTGGACCTCGACGTGCCATTGCAGAACCCCACTTGCCCCTGACCCACCGGAGCCCCCTCACCTTCCACCAGCTCGTCCAGACTGGTGAGCTTCTTGCTGCCATCGATGGTGTAGATGGTGCGGACACCCTGGGGCAGGTTCACGTTGTCCGACAGGGACCGGGTGAGCTCAACGAGGAGGGCGTCAAAGGAGCGGAAGCGGTCAGGGGAGATGGCGTACACCAAGCCCTTGAAGTACCTGTCGCCGTTGCGGTAGAAGCGGGCTTTCCGGGCCTTCTTCTCCGAGCTGAGCGCCTGCAGGGTCCGCGTCCGGTAGAGGCTGCAGTGGGCGCTGTGGGCTGGGCTGGGGATCAGCCCGTTGCCCCGCGGCCCCGCGCCGCCCCCGCCGGAGCCGCTGCCGCCGCGGCGAGGGCCGGCGCGCTGCTGCCTCTTGTCCCGCTCCTCGAAGTGCTCCAGCTCGATGCTCCGGTTGCTCGCCATGGGGAGCCGCCTGCCCGCCCTCCCAGCACCGCTGGGCCCCCGGGCCGGCTACGGGACTGCTAAGCCTGTACCCGCGCTTTGGAAGGGCTCCGCTCGCCTAATTCAGCATCGCGCTCGGCCTCCCCGGCCGGGAGGGCTGCGGGTGACCGCGGCGCCCGACCTGACCCGCAGCCCCAGCTGCTGCTAGCTCCGCCGTTACCCGCTGCTCCGCCCGCCGTCGCGCACAAAAGCATCCCTCAATGCCTTCACCCAGCGACTACTGGCAATGCCGAGGCGGGAGCGAGCGAGGGCGGGCGGCTCGGGGGAGCCCCGCCGCCGCGCCGTGCCCATGCAGGCTCGCACAATGCGGAGGACGCCGCGCGCGCAGATCCCCTCCTCAGCCGCTTCTCCACCGGAGAGAAGGGGTGGGGACAGAGCGCCTATTCCGCCAGCTCCCACTCGGCTCCGGTGCGGGGGCAGCAGGGACCCCTGCGGCGCTCCCGGCCGCCAGTCAGCGCGCGGAGCGGCGCAACCTCCCGGGTCCTCAGCGGGCAAAGGCGCTGCGAGCGCTCGCCTGGGAAAGAAAATCAACCGCAGCGGATCCGGCGGGAGGAGCGAGCCGCGGCCCGGCCGCCCGCGGTGCCGGCGGTGGAGCGCGGGGCGGGCGGGGCTGGAGCCGGGCCCCAGGGCCGGGCGGGCGGCGCGGCCGCTGCGGGGGCGGGCGGCGGGCGGGGCGGGGGCGGTGCCATCTATGGCGGGCGGCGGTGGCGCTGGCCCCAACGGCGGCAGGGACAGGGTTTGAGAGGGACGAGAGCTGCGTTGGTGACACGGACAGGCTCAGGTGATGAAGGGAAAGGGGTTCTTCTAGCAAAGGGTTTTGGGGAAGCAGCTTTCCGGCAGGGGCAGCTCTGTCCCCCTTGTGGCGGCTCCGACAGGACTGGTCCATCGAACCACCTCAGGCGTACCAGGGGAGCTTCCTGCTAGCCCTCTCGTGGCCTTATTGACTCGGCTACTAGGTTAAAACGCTAAAAATGCCTCTAGGGCTTCTTTCTATATGGCCTTCTCCCTAAAATACATCCCCTAGGACAGAAAACTACTCATCACTGTCACTTCCCTCTGTCACTCGTGAAGGTCACTGCTGCCGAGCTTCCCACCCTTTCTGAGGAACCAAATAAGCCCAACTTCTGTTCCCACAGTCTCAACCTCCCAAACGTGCTTCAGCCCATGGTTTGCAGCTTCCCCAGGCAGCTTCTCAATGCTCCCTAGGTTGCTCAAGCCAAATTCATTTTTGGTAGAAATGGCCAACAGATGCATTGAAATGGAGGCAATTTCAACTTTTTCCCAACTACTAGAAGATATACTTTATTTTCTTGACATAGTAAGTACATAAAAAAATGTAAAAGGCATTTACAACTAGGTACAGGTTCTCACTTTTTTTTTTTTTTTCAAAGTCTCTTGCTTTGAGAGATTGCAGTTGTGTTGCATCATGGGGACTGTTTAGTTTGAGGAACCTGGGACTGTTTATTTGAAGAAGAGGAGGCTGAGGGGAGACCTCATCACTCTCTACAACTACTTGAAAGGACATTGTAGAGAGGTTGGTGCTGGTCTCTTCGCACAGGTAATTACCAATAGAACAAGAGGGAATGGCTTTAAGCTGCAACAGGGTAGGTTTAGACTGGACATTAGGAAAAAATTCTTCACAGAAAGAGGGGTCAGACACTGGAATAGGCTGTCCAGGGAGGTGGTGGAGTCACCATCCCTGAATGTGTTTTAAGAGTCATTTAGATGTGGTGTTAGGGGATATGGTGTGGGGGAGAACTTTGTAGTGGGGTTGATGGTTGGATTCGATGATTCCAAGGGTCTTTTCCAACCTAAATGATTCTATGATTCTATGATCATTACAGGTGGTTGCAGTTGCTGCTCTTTTGTCCTGGGCCCATAAGAACCTTCACCCATCCTTCTCCACATTGCTTACTTAGTTGGTGGCAGGAGGTCCACTCAGGTTGATCCTCTGCATTGCAAACATAACTGCTGCAGGTGGAGCTTCTCTATATGTAAATCAAATTTAGTAACTGAAAGACACATACAGGAGAAGATAGGTTTATGAAAGTCCCTGTTCAGTAAAGACATTCTACAAAGCTTAAGAGAAGGTTTTCTGTCATACTGTCATTCTGTACGTACTGGGAAAGGGAAGAGATTTGGCTAAGAAGATTTATCTATGTTTGGTTTTGTGTTTCAGCAGTTTTTGAAAATATTGTTTGCCACACTTTACGGATTTATTATTTTTCACTTTTAATATTTTGAAATACCAATAAATTCAAGCACTATCTCATCATTATTGATGGGTTAATTACAAAGTAGATTAAACGCATAGCTACAATATTCCTTAAGACAATATGTGGAAAACAGCAGTGAATTTCACTCTTTCTTGAAGTGCCAACTTCTGTGATGGCTGGAAATTTCCACAAGCAAAATGAAGTGATAAACCATAGAGCTGGATTATCTCCTCTGGTGGTGAAATCAACAGAAGGAACTGAACGAAGGGGGAGTTTTGTTACAGTTGTGGCATGAATACACTTACTAAGATTAGATATGCAGGTCTTGTCTAGGAACCAGGACCTAGAAGCCACAAAACAGTAGGGAACAACTTTCTAGACTGGTTTTGCTGTGTAGTTTCTAGTCCTCTTTACAGGTGAAGTTCAAACTCACCTATCTAACTTTGCTCTGAAGTACATTGGTCTCAGCTGTGAGGCTGTATTTTTTCCAAATGGTACCACATTGCATGGGCAGGTCTAATCTTTGCAGAGAAGTCAAATTAGTTTAAACCTCAGCTGAAGGTTATTTGGACTAAGCATTTTCACTTTGCTCAGAAGCAGACCACAAAAGCTCAGGGAAGTTTAATCTTCCCCCTCATACGCACCTACCTGCTTTGTTTTTTTTTTTTTTCTTCTGCTTTACTGTGGTAGGCATAATGAATTCTTGGTTTAAATCTCATCCTGCATCTAGAAGACCTCCTATATGGTTTGGTTTTGTTTTGGTATGCTGTTTTTTGTTTTATTTTGTTTTTTGTAACAAGCAACCCCTCTAAGAAAATTCTGAAAGGAAAGTAAGAAAATTTTACCATCAGACACAATGTCTCTTCTTCTGTTACCTTCCTGATTGGAATCAGTGGAATTCAAGTTGTTTAGCACATGTAATGGCTTGATAGACAAAATTCAGTTCAGGATCACAGTTTACAGTGAATAATTTCAGAAGAATATTTATTTATCTGACCTTTGCATTTATCTCATTGATTTCACCTTGAAAATGATAATATGTAGTATTGCTAAAGAAGAAAAAAAAAAAAAACCACCATAAACTTAGGGTCTGTTGGCTCAAGATTTATTATGTGTAAAACATTATTTGAATAATTCAGTAACAAAATGTTTACTTGTAGCACCAAAGATATAAAATTTGAGTATTTAAATAATGAAATGGTTATTTGTAACGATTTGTTTTCAACCAAGAATGTTAAAATGTGTTTAAAAGACTCAATACAATAAAACCTCGCAACATCCCTGGGACATGCTGTGCCCTACTTCATAGATACATAAAATGGTAACCCAAAAGTTTAAGCAACTTGCCTGAGTAGCAGAGAAGTCAGACTGGAACCAATAACCTTCTCTTCTTTTGATCCACTCAACAGTTGCTCCATGAATCCCATGTATAATATAGTAATGCTTTTAAAATGGCAGATGTGAATATAGACAACTATACAGAAACAAAACATGGAACGAAATACATTGGCATTAGGTGACATAAGAAAAATGCTTTCGCCCTCAGTCAGGCATAAGCTCCTTATGCTGCATGTTCTTGTCACATTAACACTTCTTGATTAGTGGGAATGTGAGTCTGAGGCTCATTGAATATTGAATTATCTTAGTACATCTTAACGTATTGTATAAAAATGTCTGAATCCAGTATCTGTGATAAGCCATTGTAAATGTGTATTTAAAAGACCTCAGAATTATTCACTTGTTTCATTAGACTAGATGAAAATGCCATACAGAGGTTCAGTTACTTGTTAAATGACTTTGCACACTTTCCAAAGGATTCCTTTGTCCTAAATTTATCTTTAGGAGTATTATTTCTATTTAAGAGTTCTGAAAGTAGTAAAAACCATATGACTAAAAGCCTTATAAAACCAATGTTGATCCTGAAACATAAAAACATAGAGATGGAAAGATCCTCACAGTATATTCTATTTCAATTTGCTGTACCAAGGAAGACTCAAATTCAGTTCATTCCCAGCAAGGTCCTGGTTTTAAAGCTTCTTCATGGGTGAGATTTTGTATCAGCCAGTAGTTTGGTCAAAGGAATGTTTTTCTTAATGTCCAGTTATTTTCTCTTCCAGATTAGCATCTGCTGCAGAACTTCTCTAGCACTTTGCTGTTATTCAGCAGAATCACTTGTCCCATTTTGCTGTCCCTGACATGGGAATGGATGAGAGGAATGGGGTGCTACCTCCATCCAGAGCAGCACGAATGAACTTGTAAAATATTTTCAAAAGAAGTAAATACTTCACATAACCTAGATTTTGTGATATAGTGAACATCTTGGAAGAGCTAGGACACCCTCCCAATAGGCTCCTACTGAAGCCAACTGGGATCTCAGTCTTTTTGTACTCTAGTAAAAATCAGATCCTAGTTATTATTGATTGCTAAATGACAGGAGGTTGTGATCCTCACCCATTTAAATTTGAACAGAGATTGCCACATCAAATAAATTGAGTGAGCATGTCTATGATATAAAGAAATGCCCAACTCACAGTGCCTTGACTGGTGGATTATATAAAGGTTTTCAGGTTTCCTTTCTCATCAAACTCTCCAGGTGTGATTCAGCATTGCTTTGAAAAGGAAAGATTCCAAATCAAATCTTAAATGATGCCAGCTGAAAGCCTAATAAGGAGGAGGCATTAGAAGACCTACAAATCATACTTCTTTATTAATGAAGCTACATTGCAAGATACTTGTGAATTTTGTTTTTGCTGACTGTTTAAGATGGCTACATTAATGTGCATGACTCATTTAGGCATTGCATATGGCAAACCAAGAAGGGGTATCACAGGAAGCCTGACTATCCAATACCACTGTAACTGCATAAAAATAGGAAAAAATTGGTATTCTTATAAAAGAGTACAGCCTTTGTCTGTTATCAGACAAGTCTGTTATTCTGTCTGTCTTCCGTAGTACCTGAGAAGTTTAATTTCTATTTCTGAATTATTGTATTGCATTTATCAATCTGAAAATTCAACTTCTATAATTAAAAAAAATATTAAAGACATTTTGCATATAGGAGTCAACAAGACTGCTTGATATGTTTCATATGAATGAACAACATGTTATATATTCTAACATTAGGATCTCAACATAATTTTATCTGCAAAAACCAAAATGGATACTTTGAAGAGGAAAAAGACATCATTTACAGACCAAGAAATGCCTTTTACTAATCTTTTGTTTTTCCTGGCCCATTTAGAAAGAAGTCATTGGGTTTTTTAAAACATATCTATGACCTTTTTGCTGTTATCATTTCTATATAATAATTAATAATTTTAATTCCATCTGTTGCTGTTTCAATACAAGACATCAAAATTCTGTATTTTCAATAGAAACGGCAGTCTGGATAGTTGCTATAAGTCTGGTTGAACAATCCATGATCCAGGATTAAATGGATCATTTCATCTGTTGTCTTACTTAAAAAGTATGATTAGTCACACAGTCTTAAAAATAGGGAAAATATAGGACCTTAAAAAAAAAAACCCTGAAGAATTATGTTATTTCAGAGATTAAATAATTAAAAAGGAGAAGATTCAAATAAGCATTTCAGAGATCACTGCCAGCAGTTATTTGTTGTAGTGAATTACCAATATACTTAAAAATGAAAAATTAATTGTGCTTTCCGAGGCAGCTACTTCAGCAAAGAGGTCTGCAGTTCACTGATGACCCATACCTGATGAAACAGGGAGACCAGAGATGCAAATAACAATGAAACAATACATATTCTGAAACAAATGAACTGCTCAGGGAAATTTTAAAAAGTAATTTTATAGCATGGCGGTTACTGAAACAAAGCCAGCTACGTGGAATTTCTCATCTACACTCTCATTCCTAGATGTTGTTTCCCCCCCCAAGCTGTGATTGCCCCCCTTGTTTGTGCTGGTACAAATATCTGTGCAGATTTGAGCTGGGGAACGATCTCGGTTGAACATTAACCATCACCTCCAAAAATGGGATAGGCCAGGAAGGTAGGATAGCATATTTAGCTAGCTTTGAGAACAAAGCCATTGTACAGTGTAGCGATATGCCACGAGCATCAAATTTTTAGACTTATGAAGAAGCAGGCAGTAGAAAAACTGTAGAGAATGAAACAAGTAATAGTTTACCCAGTTGCTTTCTTCCAGCATCGCAGCTGACTTCAGGGGGCATTTTCATCCAAGGAATGACTTTTTGTAAAAAAAGGGAGAGTGTACAAATGATGTCTTTTAATAATGTCACGAAGCTGCAAGAAAAGGTGAGGTAACACCTTGTGTCAGAGCAGTTAATACAGCTGTTAGAAAAAGGACAAACTTTTAAGCACAAAAGCCTCTTTCACATCCAAAAAAGAACCAATATATTTAGTACGAATTTGAAACAATTTGCTCTAAGCAAAATTAATTAATTAATTGATTGATTGATTTAACCAAATTTGAGATCAGAGTGGCGTATTAGCAAGAGAAAAGCTAGCAAATTTAACTAGCCTTGTCATACGGAGTAAAATAGATGATTGTTGCCTGTGGGAGATAGAGGCGTAACAGGGAACTGCCTAATAGAAAAACATTATGGGTAACAAAAACTCCCAACCTTTATTGAATCTAGGATTTTTAATACCTAGTAGAAATATGAATTTTACTTCATAGATCTCCCTTCTAGAGGAATCTTGTAGCTCTCTTAAGGGTTTTGAAAAGCATAATTAATGCAGTAGAGAATGACGATACTTTACAGAAATACTTTGAAGACTGGAGAAGTGAGATGAAATGTGGAAGTGTGACGTTATGTATTTAGGGAGTGATTTCTGCTCCAAGGTGGAGACTCTCCACTTGGAAACCACAAAGGGAAAGAAAGAGGGGAATGAATTGTTGATCGGAAGTTTTCTCTAAGCTGCAAGAAGGGCAAAAGTAGCCTTTCACTTTCTTCACCTGAAGACTATCAGGTGAAAAAATGGTGCAGGGAACCTCCTTCTGAATGAGCTGAATGCAACCTATATTCTTATAGAGAATTAATTCTTTATGGAGAGAAAGCAAGCTATAATTGCTGGTATGTGTTGCGATGTCTGAGGTGAGCATGGTTATGTCCGTGGGTGTATATCTTGCTTTAGAAGCCTGCGTACAGGCGTTACCCTTGTTGCTACTTGGTTGTGGAAGTACTGGGTCACAGTGCTGTTCCCAATAATAGGCTTTATAAAGTTTCAGAGCCTTTTCTTGTTTCATGCTGTTCCAATACAGTGATGCACGTGATCAAGAAGCGTTGCAGAAATTACAGATGATAACTTTATAGCATTAATTTAAGTTCATCTAGCCAGCTACTGAGGGAGACTGAGTTGTACCTACTCAGAGTGATTTCACCCTTTTTGTGCTAATGTATGCTCTGTGAACATCACCGGAGACTGGTTTCAGCTTAGAGCTCTGGTAACTTTTGTTAGAGAATTCTTGCATCTAAAGATAAGTGTTATTTTGGAGCTGAGTGACCAAACCCAGTCCTGGCCTTCGAGGTTTCTGTGACTGCTCTAGTAATTATGATGTGAATATTTTTGTGTGTGTTGTCAGATTTACTGGAGAATGGCATGCTGCTGTTTAGTTCCTAATTACAAGAAAAGATTTTAGTTAACTTTAGCAAAATGATTTTGTCTGTTCATAGGCATAATACAAAATGGAGTTCAGTCAATGAGGTCAGCTCAAGAAAAGAGAAAGCCATCATTTGGCTTTCATTTGATAAGAATCTTGCTTTAATTTTTAAAAGAAAATCAGATACAGTTCTGTGAAATGTTCCTTTAATTCTCAAATGCTTTTTCTGCATCATACTTTAGTTTGCATGCTTCAGTACTGTTTGTATCTTTGACAAGAAATCTATACCTTTGACTGCTTGATGCGAGCAAAACCATTTACATCATCAGCAGAATGATGTCTTTCAACTACTACAGCCAGCATGGTCGAAGATTGTGCTGGAACTTTGCCAAATTGAACTTTTGGCCTTAATAAAATAACAAAGTATTGCTTTGGGGCTTAATTATTGGTAGTATTATTATGACTGTCACATTTCTTCTCTACTTAATGACTACTTCTCTACTCAATGACTTAAATTGAGACTATTGCTACCTCATGACTTCGTATTTTACTGTTTCTTTTAGGATCACTCATCCTGTCAGGTCTGGGTGGAAGAAAAGAATCTGATTTATCAATAAAGAAAGAAATCATGAGAGGTAAGTGGAGGAAATCTGGTGAGTTTCTCAGGTCCTGGTAGTGTGTGTGGGCTAGAAAGTGAACAATTTGCTGGAAAACCAGTCCTGTTTCTTCCAGAAGGGGTAGCAGTCTGTGCTGCTTTGTGAAGAGCTGGAAATAGTGTCGAATTAAAGTATTTGCCTAGAGATCATCAAGTGCAGGCAACTATTATTCTTGAGAAGGCAAAACCTTAAGCTAAATAATTTCAAGGTCAGTTTCTGAGTTAATTAGGAATAACTCTCAGTCATACTTCTAGCTGAGGGGCACAGAAGATCATGAGAAGCTAGCTGCTGACAAAAGAGCAAGTATGGCTATAGGCACAAAGTAACCCTGGGCTGTACCAGAGTTTTCAGTATATTTGCTGAGACTTGAGTTTGGAATTGAAGTAATAATTCTGATTCTTTTTTTCTTGTAGAAAAGTCAGATGCTAGGGCTTAATTCTAAATCAACCCTTCTCAGAGAACTCAGAGTCTGAATTCTATTTTCACAAGGAACTTCCTCAAATCTTAGAGATGGGAGATTTTTAAATGCAATGTAGCCCTTTGGTTCTCTAGAACTAAGGAGAAGGAAACTGTGCCTGAAGCACTCAGTTTTATCCCTAATTTATTTGTTCTTTCCATAAAGACAATGGGCTAAGTGCCATGTGTACACTGAAAGGACTTACCCTAAACTCAGAGAGGTTACAGTCCAAAGTTCATAGAATCATAGAATCTCCATGGTTGGAAAGGACCTTTGAGATCATTGAGTCCAACCATACACACACAAAAAAAAACCCCATAGAATCATAGAAGGTTACTATCTATCTTGAAGGTTACTATCTTGAAGGTTACTATCTTGAAGGTTACTATCTTGAAGGTTACTATCTTGAAAGAGGGTGCATGCAAATGGTAATTCATTGACTTCAAAAACTGTCCCATGTGTTTGCAGAAGAGGAACCAAAATACAACTGATAAACAAAAGAGCTGCAATAAAGTATCTTGGAGAGGGTTTTCTCCTTACCGTTAGATGTTTGATTTTTTTCCCCAAATTAGAGGGTTATTTAGTCACTCCCATGTTCCTCTTCTGCCATATACAGAAAATATCAAGTGACGAGTACAGGGGAAACAAACAAAAAAAATAGTGAAAACAAAACCCGTTTATTGCTACTCAGTTTTTTCTGTTAGGTACACACAGGTGTTCTATGTCTCCTTTTCCCCCCTCAGTGGTCTAAAAGTCACATATTTAGGCTATACTGTACAAGCTAGTGGTGAATTTTAAAGGTGGTCAAAATCAATGGAAAAAACCTCTAGGAACTTCTACTCCCTTCTAGTAGAGAACTCTTAATAAATATGGTATCTCTTACATGTTTTTATAAAAAACGGAAAGTTTTTTTTTATATATATGTATATTTAGTTTCAGCATATATACTACTTTATAGAACAGAAAACTGTAACACCTGGAAACTAATAGTTAGCCAGAGCAGGTAACAGGGAATTAGGCTATTAATCTGCTTAACAAGGACATATGCCAAAGTAGTTTAAATTGTGCTAGTTTGTAATTCTGTTCTTACATAAGAGGAATTCAAATGTAGTAGGACATCCGGGGTAAAACAGAGTATAAGCATACTAGTTCATTCAAAGTCCAAATCCAAGTGCAGTAACTGTTCTATTTCAGTGTGTCAGACATTGATAAATAGGCTTACGGCCCAATGTGAGCTGGGTTTACTCCAGCTGGGATGATACATACTTGATTGATGTGCAAACCTACATATTTCAACAGATATTGCATCTGGTTTTCTGTTTTATTGTCTGATCCTTTACTTGCAAATTAGTCATGGGAGTCTGCTGTTATCATTCTATGAAAATACTTCTAGATTGAATTTTTTACATTTTTTAAAAAAAAATTTGGACACTTGTCCAGTGACATTTTTATTTTTTTTTGAATAGCAGGAAAACAACTGTCCTGTGGACATGCTAGAACTTTTGTACTGTGCTGCTCATTTACTGTACAGGAAATTCTCAGGGAGTTATTAACCTCTGAAATTGTAGGTTAATATTGTTTGTCCTTGGAACGTCTATTGCAAGAATATGCTGTGGATTAAACCCAGGGATTTAATATTTATTTTGTAAAGTATTTCTTATATGAAAAATTTTGCAGATAAAGGGTCATAATCTTGTTCTGACTTGATTTATCTTGCAAATACCACCCCCACCCCCTACCCCAAAAGATTTTTAAATTGGGGAAAAAAATGGTGGTCCCAGCTTTGCATTAGACTGAAGATATGTAGCTAGGTAATGAAAGGGAAGCAGAGTAGTGATAGTTTCACAGTAGCAGAAATATTCTCCATGTTTTGTTCATTTGTCTAAAACAGTGATAGTTCTTTGCTTTTCAGATAAAACATGTTTTAATCTGAACAGTGAAAATCCATGCAGCTAAATGAAAATATGACTGTAGGCCATGCGGGTGTTGTGTATAAGTTTAATATTGTTAGCATGAGCAACAACAGCAAGGTGAGTGAAAACTAAGGGTGTGTGAGGAATTTATACTACAGTTGACAGCGTGTGCTATTCTGTGTTCACTGCAATAGCTATATCAAATATATGCACATTGTAACACGTGCACAATCATGCCTTTGTTTTGCTGTTTAGGAATACACAGGATGGTATTTGATTATTACGATTTGTCACCAGTTTGAACTAAGCTGTTGAGTGGGTCTTGGATAGCTCGCCAGCTGGCTGGAGGGGATAAATAGACCAATTTAGCAGCCCTTACATTACTCTTTGCACCAGAGATGAAGCCTATAATTTTAGTTTGGTTTTTTTTTTTTTTTTTGGAAGATTTGAGTTTCATTCACAGAAGAGTCACCCCCAAACTATCTTCTCAATCTGGCTGTCAGTTGTTAGCCTGTACAATTCATTATTACAACATGTTAAGTACTGCTCAGCCAGTTGCTGAATGGTGGGGGGTTTGACTGGGTATGAGTAAAATACCATCTTCTGACAGCTCTATGTGTAGTCTGGGAAAGACAGGCTGTACTGATACCAATTTGGTCAGATTATTCTGTGTGATGGAAGCACTGCCATCTTGTGGATAATTCGAGGATGTGATGAATTTTTGCTTATTTATTTTAGAAATATAAATTTTATATTTGAGTAGGTTAATATTTGCAGGAAGAAAATTTTGGTATTGTTATAAGCAAGGAACAAATTTGAAAGGAACATAATTTCCAAATGCATGTTGGTTCTTTAGCTAATCATGTACTTGTATCCTATTACACAGTTTAGTTGCATCTTCCTTTTTCATTGTTTTTCTTAAGTTAAGGGACGTGTTTGCTACCTATGGCATTTAACAGTAACAAAAAGGGAAACTTAAATCTCATTTTCAGGAGTACAATCCTTTGTCTATTAGGAAAAAAACCACCAACAAACAAACAAAAAACCCCAAACCAACAAAACAGAGCCTCCAGAAAAACAGACCAAACAATAAAAAAACCCCTATTGTCTTAAAGATTCCTTTTAGAACCGATTGCTTGACTGTTGTATCTTTGTATCTCTATCACTGAGGAGTACTGTGTGACCTATTGCTGTCACGCTTGTCTTCAGCCTAATCCACAACAGGACTGGTTCACAACAAATTATTGGACATTTCTTAACTGAGGGTTGCAAGAAGAGATTATACACAGCTGTAGAAATCTCTAGCTTACAAATTGGATGTAGCTAGCCTTATCTGAGGTGGTGTGCTGTTACATACTGAAAATAAATAGATATTTTGTGTTGTGTATGTCTCTGATTGTTAAAAAGAAAAAGCATAGGGAAAGGCTATTTGTGGATGTAGACATCAACATAACTCACTAAACTTGATTAATCCATATCTATTTCTTTGTGCAACTCAGAAAAATAACATTTGGAAGATGTCAGGTGACTTGTTGCCTTATTGCTGTTGCACAAGTGTGCTGGCTCTAGCTGGGAGTAAGGAGCTGTAAGAGATGCTCTCCAAATATATTGTAGAATACTTTAGGTTGGAAGGGACCTTTAAAGGTCACCTTCTCCAACACCCCCCGCAATGAGCAGGGACATCTTCAACTAGATCAGGTGTATATGTATAATGATGTACAGTACCCAGAGTTTACCTTTAGAGCAGCCTAGACAGAAGAAGGGAGGAAAAAGGACATCTTATCTTCCCGTTAGAAAAAGAGAATTAGTCCAGCAGTATCGTGTGGTGAGACTCCTAGAGGTAGAACTCATATCTCCTTTCTCCTAGACCCTTTTCATCTTCACAGTTTTACATATTTTGCACTATTTACAATGGCAGCAGACAAACAGGAAAATAAAACAAGTGAGTTGGTCCATATTTAGAAATCATATTACATACAGCAAGTTAAGTGAACAACTGAATGGAAATAGTAGTTAAGCATTGCTATGAACAAACAAAGTTAGTGATTTGCACCATTGCGGAGAGGACTGTTTCACGATGAAGCTCTCCATGAGAGTACTGAGAAGTGGTACGAAGTCGTAAGAGTACAGCTATTTTATGGGTTGAAGCTGAAGAGTATGTTGATGCTTTTATGGTGTTTTTTGAATACCATATGCCCAAATATAACAACAAAAAATATTTTGAGACTGGATGGTACAATGTGAAGAATGGAGACAATAAACTTTGCACGTCTTAAGTACTAATACTTTACTGTGGGTGTCAAGTACCGCAGGGTGTTTCTGTTGAACATTTCAGAACGCTTAGTTAGAACCCAGACAGGAAAACAGAACAAAATGCTTAGGAGTGAACTAAAGGATAGTCCTGAAAATCAGAAAAGAATAAGGTAGAAATGGGGGCAGAGTACATCCTAGCCCCCATAATTTGAAATACCTGGAATGAAATAAGGCTGTAAGTAAAAAAATATGAGCGTAAATCTTTCATTCAATTGAAAACAGTTTTGCCTTGGTTATGATTTGTTCCTGCTGTTTCTAATTGCATGTGACTCTCTTTTGGAAAAAAAACAAACCCTAAACCCACAACAAACAGTCCCGTCCACACCCCCCACCCCCACCCCCCACCCCCCCCCCCCCAAAAAAAAAAAAAAAAAACAACCTAAAACCCCCCCCACACCCCAGAAAAACCTACCCTAGCATGAATTGCTGCATTCAATTTTGGTCACAGTTCTTGAAGAGAAAACTTGCAGTCCAGCCCAATCCAGTCACTCGAGTCAGCCCAGTACTGAACAGCTGCAGTTGATGTTCTGGGTATGTCCTATGTCCAGTTCCTCTGTCCCATCTTTACAGAGCAACTAGCTCAGGGAAAGGCACCCTTATTTGACTATGAGCATCCACAGAGAGATTTCATAGCTACTACAGACAGCTGTTTTTCACAATAGTTTTTCCTGTTAATTTACCCATGTGAATGAATTTTAAGAATAAAAGAACTGAAACCTATTCTTTGGAAGGGTGAAAAAGCAACTCTGAAGTCCAGTTAAAAGAAGAAAAGCCCAAACCTTTCTCTGAAAGCTGAAGCTATTGCTCTTTGGGCTGCTTTTTCTCTGATGGAAGCAGAGGGCAAATAGTGTGGTGGTTTGTTGTTTTTTTGTTTTTTTTTAAAAAAAAAGCAGAGAGGATGTTAATAGTTTCTCTTGACACGGCACTTGCTTCTGTAAAGGAGCCAGAGGTATGTTGCTGGAGAAACATCCCTGTGTGCCTTGTTCCTCTTCTCAAAGGAAACAGAGCTTGTGTGTGTTTTAGATAACATACAAAGGCTCTGACAGACAGGTTCTGTCAGTTTTACCTCTGGTGCTTTAAGCTGCTACTTCCCCATCTGTCTTTGTCTCTGAAGAAGGTTACTTTTCCTGTCAGCTCTTCGGTTCCCTCTGTTCCCTACCGAAGGTACTAGCTGTGGTATTGTGTTTGCTGGTGAATTAATCAACTGCAGCAGACTGAACTATGACATTTGAGTAGTTTTACAGATTTGCTTTTATTGATTGTTACGGGGGGAACAGCTTTTCATACAAGGGAGGACTGTAGGTGATGGTAACTTTAATCAAGTGCACCCGAGTTCAAAAGATCATACGTTAAAAGACATGATGACCTGTAACTGATTTTTAGCTGTAGATGGGGAAATACTCCACAGATTCCAAACCTCTTTTCATTGCATCAAAAGCAGGTTTTGTGGTTTAGGTTTGTGGTTAAATAGTTTGTTGAACCTCTAAGAGAAGATAAATCTGGAAGAAACAAGCAGTACTGAAATACAAGGTTAAAAAATTCAAAGATCCAAAAGAATTAAAGAAATTACTATCTGCTTCGTAGGTAGTGGTACTGTAGTTAACATACAAACCCGACAATTTCCATTAACTTTTCTAAAAATGCATTTGGAAGAAGGTTAAAATTAAAATAATTAAAATAACTTTTAAAATGTTGTAGTTGCAAGGATTTAAGAACCTCTTGCAAATGTTGCAGAGAAAGCAGCAATAAGACAAGAATGTTGATGCTAGAGCATGGTCAGCAAAACCCCTGACAGACAAATCAGAAGATGTGTTGTCCTTGCTAAAAGGCAAATGAGATAATTATGAAAACACAGTGACATCAACAAAAATCAGATTTGCTAGGTAAGTGGTCAGAGTTGGTCTTAAAAAAACAAAGTCATAATTTTACAGAGCTGGAGTAAAAACCACTTACTCAGAGCAATGTGGTATCAAAAAGGCACTGTTATCAGCCACCCTGTGTACTGATTTGCAAAGTATTAGTCGAATTAAAAGTAAATTTTATTTTTTAATTTTTATTATGCTGCTGGTTGCTTAACAAAGCATTCTTCTCTCTCTTTTTTTTTTTTTTTCCATCTCTTTCACTCAAGCTACCTACTGCAAGGTCATCTGCCTGTTTGCTTTAAAATATATACATTTTATCCTGCTTCTCAACTAATATTTTCTAGGCTTTCAAGTTGTTTTCCTACAGGAGAGAAAAACCACTTCATGACAGAATGCTGACAGACATCCAAACAAAACTGCAGCACAGGAGAGATCTCCCTTTTTCAGTACTAGTGGAGAAATTTAGAATTCTTTTATGCAATTGGTATTTTAAAACTAGATTTGTGATCTTTTGCTGAATGTATCTTGTTCTTTACAAATAAGATACCCTTATTTACATTTAGGGAAGTCAAGGGGTGCTTTCTTCTAATTGAGAACAGCTGGGTGTCCTGTGCTCTGGAGGACAATGATGTGCTATGTGTTAGCACTTATTTTAAAACTTGTAATGATATTCAATTGTCATTCCACAAGTACTGTGATGCTCAAATGCTCAGGGCTAGATTTTGCTATTTAAAATTCTGTGTCCTAGTAGGTTCCTGATTAAGCACTGACTTTGTGCAGAGCCTAGCAATATGTTGTATCCGGGCTTTGAAGCCTGGATAGTGATTTGTATGTTCAGGCTGGAAAGCTGAAAGATACAAAGCAAATTAGAATCATAGAATACTACTAGGTTGGAAGAGATGTCTGGAGGTCATTTTGCCCAACCTCCCATTCAAAGCACGACCAGCTTCAAAGATAGATCCAACTTTGTCAAGATCATGCAGCAGAGATTTACACAGCCAGAATTAGAGTTCCGACATTCCTTTGATGTACAGCTGCTAAACAAGTCACCAGAATCTGTTTCACATACTCCATCTGCGAAGCAGAGATAATTCTTGCATAACTACCTGTAAAGTATTTTGATCTTTCTGGGTAAAATAAAAACTCCAGACAGGAGTGGTTCACTTCAGTACTAGGGTAAAATGATTTTTTTTTTTCCTCCTGTTCTTGAAGATGTGGAGGAAGTAAAGAAATCCTACATTCCCTGTCAGTATCAATGAGGATTACAAGTACTGCTAATATCCTTTTCATTCAGTAAATAGGTCAGATTCATGTTTTCTAGCATTCTTGCTATTCAGAGGTTGAATTGCCCTTTTTGCTGTTTAGCCACTTAGGGGAGATGCCGTGTTTGTGACTGCAAAAGTTTTGAAAGCTTCTATTTCTGTTCAGTTCATGAAACTATTCACATCAGGGAGAGCAGAAATACGATCTCATGACATTGTTTATATGAACTGGAACAAAAAGGTCATATTCTAACTGTGCTGATTTTAGTCTTCTCCCTGAACACTGATGAATAAATAAGGAGACTTGAATAGTGCATGTTAGTGACAATGGTTGAACAGGCAGCTAAATCCAAACAAGAATCCCCATGCTGAAAGCAGAATTGCATGTACTGACTGGGCAAAAGGTTAGTTTGGGTTCCTATAATACTGCTAACAGGGTTTAAGGGTAGCAATTAATTCTCAAAACACTATCTGAAAACCCTTCTTGTTTTACTAGCCTTCAGTCCTGTTGGCAAAGATGAGGAAATGCACAGAATGTAATTTGATTAAGATCATAATGTCAGTCAATGACAAGAATAGAGAAATATTGTTATACCCTCTGCCTTGTAACTTGCATTTCATCCTTCTAGAGTAGATTGGCAGAGCAGGGCCAGGGCAGGCATATCAACTGGCACAGAATACAGGGGCTAGGTATGAAATACAGGGATTGTGGCAGATGTGAGGGATTTTGAATAGCAGAATGAGGGCAAAGGATGCCAAAAAGATTGAGGAAACACCTTTAATATCTGCTACTCACCTTTTTAGTTTTTTCAGCAACAATTTTCTCATGATTTGGCCATGACAAAACAGAGTTCTGAAAGATAGGTTAAATTTCCTTTCAGGATTTTTCAGTTTTTTTTTCCTCCTGCTCCTGAGATATGTCTTCTGCCTTGCTATTTTCTTTCTGGTATTTGCAATATTTCCTGATTTCTTTTCTTCTGGTAATTTTAATTGTTGTGCTGTTTTACTTCCCTGCCAACTCATTAATGGCAAGACCTGTAGAATAAGTCAGGTTTCTGCTTCCTATAATTAGGTAAACATTACAGTGTAGATAGAGTGCTTGCATTTCCTGATATACCTCCTCAGCTCAACAAACAGAAGTTTTATCAGTATTATTTGTTTGCTTTCCATTGATTGACTTTCAAAAGGTGAAACAGTTCAGGCAATCCCTAGTGAATGTGGCCATTAGTCTTTTTCTTTCTCTCATCTGGATTTTTGTTTTCTGGTGACTTAACACAATACTATCATGTGCATGTGAATTGAAAGCCCAAAAGATTCTATTAAATAATTTTTAAAAATTCCATTTCCTATTGCCCCCTCCCCCCCCCGCTTTATCTCTCTCTCTTTTTTTGTTTGTTTTTTTGTTTTTTTTTTTTTTAATATGTTTAAATGATGATTGGGTACAATTTATAACCTATGGTGTTTCTAGATCACAGCTCACTTACCTCCTGCACAGGTAAGGGTTGTGTTCCAGTATTAGGCCAGTAACTGAAGCTGAATTTACTGACAATAATCACAAGATTTCTTTTGTATTTGTTAAAATATATTTGCCTTTCTTTTCCCCTATAGCTTGGTATCCCTCAAAGCACGCATGCCTTGAAAAAGACATACCTCTCTCCTGAGTTCAGAAGTTCTTAGGTGGTACATATGGTCATGCTTAAAAGTCCTGTCTTACCTACAGTCCGTACAATTAATTACATATCTCTACCCACTTGGTGACTTGCCAGTTCTGTTCTCAACTTGCCTCACAGAAGATAGGTTTTTATAAAGCAGTGCAATATCTCAACAATTTGATGTGCCTCATTAATTTCCGCAGCCTCATTTATTAAAAGTCCTTAGTTGTCTCCAATTTTATTCTTTTCATGATTTGTTATAACCCATCCAATTTTCTCTTAACTGATTTGACTGCACTAATTCATTCTGCATTTTGGCTGCCCTCCTCTCTGCTGCAGTAACCCACTCTGTATATTTGTATTCTGTTGTTTCCATTGCTCAATTTTCTTTTAGTCTTAGATTCATGATTAGTCGCTGATTGCTTCCTATTCCTTGTATTCTTTTCCAGAATTTTTTCTATACAGCTGGTAATATCCCTGCTTGCAAAAGAGTGTTCACAAAACATTCCACTTCATTTTTGTCAAACTTAAATGAGAAATTACAGAAATAACAACTTTTGTGACAAGTCAATGGGAGTCAATAATTCCAAATGGTTAGCATTCTGAGTAGAAGTTACTCTAGTCAGTCTGAATGGAGGTTACTAATGTCACTGTTTTGTATTTAAAACTCAAATGAAATAAAAAGATACTAGTAATTGACTGTCTAGTTGGGGCATGGCTAGTCTATTAATTATGGGTCTGTAGTTTTTTCCCCTTGAAATGCATTCCAGTGTATTTGCCATTTGTAATAATAGCTTGCTGCTTTTTGTACCAGGTGTTAAATTAGGTGAGATTTACACTGCCTGATATTGAATAGCTTTAATATTGTATGTTACTGAAACATAGAGGGTGTTAATAAGGCAGATGGACAGCTACTGTACTGCAAGTGCTCACCCCAGGGGAGGACAAAAGGTCAAGAATCTACGGCAGTCCTTTCATGTGTTTTATAATTTAGGAGAGCTGTTTACACTCCACCTGGGGTTTAATAGAAGCTCTTCAGACCAAGACTCCCTGCCTATGGGGAGAATTGCTTTTTCCTTTGGTTGAACTGTCTATGCTGTGCTAACTATTGGAGCTGGGAACAACTTGTCCCCAGCTGAGCCTAAAACCTAGCAAGAGTTGTGGGTTGACTTCTACTGAATTAACAGAGCAACTGTTTATCAGCAGGCACCTATTGCCGCATCTCTATCAACTGAACCCTGGTGAATCTGCCTGTTGTATTTTATATTGGATTTCTTCCATATTTTCCTTCCTTCCTCCTTCATCTCCTTTCTCTCCTTCATCTAAATCTCCTTCATTTTTCTTATCTAGTTGCTACAGGTAGTAGTGCTATGGTGAGGCAAACAGGGATTATAAGCTTCTTTAGCTGCAGGAGAAGTGTATGACTGGCTGGAGGATCTCGATTTGCTCATGCTGTTCAAGTTAGTTTTCAAACCAAGTAGATCACACGTTAGCACTGTATCAGCTATCAGGTAGGACAAGTCAGGACTGTGTCATGATAGGAGAAGCGTGATCATTATTACATATTACAATTTTAAATTTGTCATATCAGTGCTGTGGACAGGGTTATGTAAAACTTGGTGGGGAGGGACTAAACCATTGCAAAACTGCAGGGTGAGGGACTATCACAAGGACATGAGCAGACAACTCAGGAAAAGTCTCTCTTAGAAAGCTGGTGTGCTTGGTGGAGTGGGTTACAGAATGAGCACCATTAATAGAGCAATTTTTGCAATACAGAGAATAGCGACATCCAAATGAAGACCTTTTATGTAGCACTGATATTTGCCCTGGTTAGGCACTTGGATTACATTGTGAGCCACTCTGCTAGATTTATTTTGACATCTGTCTTCCTCTTTGCTTTTGGAGAGGAATGTGCTCAATGGAAAAGGTCTTGGCTTTAGAGTTTAGGAAACTGTGATGACAGATAGCAACTTGAAAGGGTTGATACATTTTCTTTTCTTTATTTTTCCCCCCAACTCGTGAATTTTTTTGCATGTTTGAGGAGTGAAATAAATTTTAAACAAATTAGCAGAATAGGTGAAAAATGAGTCTCTATAGATTCTAGCCAAATAAACATGTTTAAGCCTAAGCTTCCTTTTGTTTCATTTCACAAAACTTCCAATTAAATGGGACACTGTCAGCACCAATTTACTATTTTAAAGGAGCATGTTTTAGCATCTCTGCCCTGTAAACAGTTTTCTTTAATGTGCCTGTAAATTTACAGGCAAAAGGAGATAGATGGTTGTAAGTAAATGTCCCAGGAAAGGCGATTTGGTTGCATGTTACCTGGTAGAGATTCACAAGTCTGCTCTACATCTTTCAGCTTTTATCGGAGGATAAAGGAACGTGAGAGATGGGACTATGAGAGACTTTACCTTAGGAAGTCCTTTCTAAACAGATTCAATTTATGTTCCTAGCATTTCTACAGAAAAGGGCACAATACATCAAAAATCACTTAATTCTGAAAAGACTTGTGTCACTGTTGTCTTATACCATTGTGTGTTGATGAGTGGGAGGCTGGGAAGAGATGGATGGAGTATAGAGCAGATTAGGCTCATTTAACTGTAGGCATTCAATTAGGGAGACACCTGTCAGATCCTAAACTTCTAAGTCAGGCACTAAATTTGATACCAAAAAGTGTGATTACTCTACTTTGTGGAGTCCCCTGTGGTGACTTATCTTGTCATCCATAAATCACAAGAAATTATTGAATATTTGCCCTATACAAAAAGCCAATAGATTTGAATTAAACAGAAAGCAATGCAGTTCTACAGTTATCCTAGTTCTTATACCATTTATAAGAACAGATTTTATATTGTTGCTGTTTATAACTAAGATACAATTCTCTATAACACTTTATACAATTATTCATTAAAATCCTTACAGGAAACTTCTTTGTATTGTAATATTATATAAATAGCCTGGGTTAATAAAACTGTTCTTTTAATCTGTGTGAACAATGTTATCATTTAAAGTGTGCTCATACAGTTTTTAGACTCTCAGTCAAACTAGTTTAACTTAATCCAGTTATGAACTTATGTATTCTGTAAATCAGTCTTCTTCCCTGGGTATCTTCACTCTGCAAGGGAAAGAGAAGACATCATCTTCGAAATGATTCTAAAGTTGGCTTTAACTCTGACTACTTTAACATAACTACTCCATGTGAAAAGTCAAGCTTCTTTAATACCATAATTTTACTGAATCTCTAAACATCTCTGAACATAGTTGCTGCACACAACACGTCACAGTTTTGATGTTCAGCTCCTTGAACGCCAAAGTAAGAAAGAAGTTTGCAAGATGCTCATGGTGAGGAGGAAAATGGCTTTCTTAGACTGGTGGTAGGAAAACTTTCCATCTTTCTGATTTAGTGCAATTCTTATTTCCTTTCCCCAGAATACTGTTAAATTTTGATCTCTTACTGGTCTCATATTAGGCTGCATCAGTTATATATACCTTGGAGAACTAGATTTGGGGTGAAGCCTGTGGAGGGGGAAGTTGGAAACACCTTACTGGCAAGCTGTGTGGGTCAGACTGTTAGAGAAGACACAGAAGAGATGGGTGCGAATTCATTGAGCTATGTGGATATCACTTTCATTTGTTTATAACAAATGCCAAACTTACCATTTCACTAGGATACTCAGCAGCTTATATCTCTACTTTTTTTTTTTTTTAAACTGCTATGTTGTCTTTAAGAACACATAAGTGCAGTTTACTTCTGGCTCATTTCCATTGTGCTGAGTCCTAAGTCTGCCATAACAGAATGTTAAAAGTGGAACTGCAGTGTGAAGCACCTCTTGTGCTGATTTTTTTTTTTTTTATTTTTTATTTCGGTAATCAAGATTACTGAAAGGAGATTGGGTTTCAAGTGCACAAAATAGAGCGTTTGATGCCTAAATATCACTAAAAGTTATGCCACTGAAAATTTTATGTTCTCCTCCCTTAGATTTTTCTTAACAAAACCTAAATAAGAATTCAAATCTAAAGACCTATGCTCTACAGCTGATCAGACCTGTAGTTCCTAATAGTTATGTTTTTATCATTGCTGAGTTATCTGCATGCAAATTCCCTTGCAGATGGATGTTGATCTCTGTTTATGTGATGTTTATCACTGCAAATGCTGTTGTTTGGTGTTCAGCACCATCCTTTAGTTGAGGTCAAGATTTGAATGAACATTGAAAAGGTTGATGTTTCTGTTTGTAACCCACCTGCTGTGTACAGGATAGAAACTTTGGTCAGCCAGCCCTCTTCGTGTAGAAGGCCGCCTTCATGTAGGAATAAAAAGAATTAAACAATAAAAAAAATTACAAGTTTTTAATAAGTAATTCTTGCTAATGCCTAGATTCTAGGCGTTTGTTAGAGGATGGAAAGTAAAGGTTACTGTGGCATTCTGAAAAAGGTGATATAAGTGTGAAATACAGATGAGAGTGAGTGAACAGTTGGAGGTTGTTATTTAGATAGTGCTGAACCATTACTGGTGTTATATAAGCTATTGCTTAGAAATGCCTCTGTACCAGAGAAAGTGGAAAATGAGTTACCAGTTTTTAAAAGGACTTTGGGCAAGATCTGGAAATTTCCTGACAGTGAGTCTGATGTTGTACATGGTAGTGAAGCCATAGATAAATATTCAGTAGATAAGTATTCAGGAAGAGCTAGTGTAGCTTCTGCAGGGGACAGTCATGTCTCTCAACTCTGCTGTAGTTCCCTGAAGGAATCAATGTTGTGTGCTTGATGAAGGCGATCTAATTGATGTTGACTTTAGAAGGCCTTCAGAAATACCCCCAAACTGCCATAGGATAAAAGGAAAGGTCTTCACATAGATTAGTAACAGTTGAAAAGATAGGAAACAGAAGGTAGAAACAAATGTTCAATTTTCTCAGTGTAGGATTTTCACAGGGCAAATTCCGCTGAGATCTGCATTAAGACCCATGCTATTGAATGTAAACAATCTAGGAAGAGAGTAAAGAGGGAGGTGACAACATTTGCTGATGGCATTAAGCTGTGCAGAGCAGTAAAAAAGAAAACTTACTGCAAAGATTAAAGGTCTCATGACATTGAGTAATAAAATGGCAGATTAAATTCACTGTAGAGAAAGGTAAAGCAACACGGATGAAGAAAATTCTTCTTAATTTTATATAAGTGATGAAAAGTTCTGAATTAACAGTCAGGAAAGAGATACTGCAGCTATGAGTATTTTTATGAAAATGTAAGTGCAGTGCTCTGTGGTAATTACAAAAAAGAAGATAGGTGTTAAGAATGATAAAGATGGAATAGAGAGCAAAACAAATACCATAACTTGCCTGATCTCAGAAGTCAATGGCAGAAAAAGAAACAAGGGAGACTGATATTACACAATGACTTCCACATGAGAAGTGACTAAAGACCTAATGACTACAGTCTGTGAAAGTCTGCTGCTGGGGAATATAATGGCATCTATAAAATGATGAGTGACATTAAGAGGACAAATAGGATCCAAGCGATCATTGTCTTTTCTAAAAGGAACTATCAGGAGCTTCAAAACAAAGCAAACAAACAAAAAAATGTGTTTCCATAGTGTGCATCTGAACTGTGGAGTTTGCTGCTGGAGGATGACAAAAGGTTTGTGCAGGTTCAAAGTCATGAAATAAAATGCATCTAAGTTTATTAACACAATGATGAGACTGCGAGCTGATGAAGTTAATTCCCCAAGTCACAGACCACTGGAAGCTGGAGGAGTATTGGGGTACATCACTGCCTGTTTGCTCTGTTTTTATGCGCTCTTCCCTAAGCATCTACTATTATATGAGTACTGGAGAAAATAAATGGACTATTTTTATGTTCTCAGATATTGAAGATTGCAGAGTAATTTTTGTAAGCTGCTAATATGTGTTTGTACAGTATATAACTAGCTAGAACCTAAGCAAGCCCTTCTGCGTAAACTAGCATTTGGTGACATTAAGATAGAGAAACACACAGATGCTATATTGTGGGACATGGACAAACAAGAACATGACACAGTAAGATACAGAAGACATGTCAGAATGGTGAGGCTGTGACTTAAGGTTGAATTCTGCAGCATTCTCTGAGCTCTTATTCTCAGTTAAAGTATCTTACTTATATCATCAGGGAGTTTCTCGAGCTAAAATTAAGTTCAGAGGTGTTAATGCAAGAAAGAAAGGGAGATTTTGGTCTCCTACCCTCTGGTAGACCTATGTAATTCTTTTGCCAGTACAGTTTCAGGTGACAGCATCTTTAAGCGTTATGGTTGCTGAATGGAACAAATGTGTGGATCTGCTGGTAATCAGAGCTGGGGAGCAGAAAATTTCTAAGTGTAGGCCATAGAACAGCAGAACAGAAAATGCACCTGTTCCCTGCTAGCAGCTAGGCTGTCTACAGGGTGTGTAAGCTTTGTTGTTTCTGTGTGATATGAAGCTACAAACATGTTCTTCCAGAGGGGTGAATAATTTTTTCTACAGAGAGGATGAATCTGACCTTTTTGGAGGAGATTGTTTTGCTGTGGAATTGATGTGATATCAATCATAATACTGACATTATTGTATTATATTATTTTTAATGTTCTGGGCATGGAAGTTTTCTTGGATAGCAGGCTTTTTTTTAAACTCTATGCATAGGACAAAGGGGGATGAAGTTGCCCTAGGTGATAATGCTTTGAACTTTTGGATACTAGAGGCCTTTCTAATGACTGAAGGGCTTTTTTCTGACACTTTTCCTATTCTGGGCAGGTAGTGTGATAGACAACTTGCCCTTTTAAAACTGTTTTTTTCCTGGGAATCATAAAGGTAATTTTGAGAGGACTTGGATAGCGGCTTTTTCTTCTGTTGCATGAATATTTATTTCCCTTGGGAAATGTTCAGTCCTTCCCTTAGGTGTCACTGTTTATCGCTGCTAGACTTCCACAGGCTCCATATTTGGCTGAATGGCACAGTTTCGCTCCATACTTCAGGCATCTTGGCAAGTGTAGTGTGTATAGCCTGCTCTGCCAGTCTGTGCTGCCTCACATACTTGTCTCCCTCCTACATCAGAGAATAGCAGTGACAGCCTGTGTAAGGCTGTTACCAGAGAACTATATTAGCACAGTGTTATAGAAGATACCTTGCCAGCAATTTCTCAGTGTGGGTTGTGTCTTAAAATGGGTTTAATAGTTGTGTATACTTATTTTTTTAAAAAAGACTGCTATTGCTAGTAAGCATGAGATTTCTCAGAAAGTTAATTTGCGTGCCCTTTAATTTTAAATTCCCCCCCCCCCCCCCCCTATTTAGTTTTACTTCAGATAGATTTAGATTCTGAGACATTTTTCTCTTTCTAGGTCAACCTTTCTTTCATATCATTATTTTTATTTAAAAAAAGGTTTATGTAAATTTGTGATGGAGAAAAAAACCTGCTTTCAGCACTTACCATTTACCTAAGAATTAGTTCTTATCTCAAACCATCTATCTGATGGCTTGTGTCACAATACTGACTTCTAAGCAAGCCTATTAATTTCTTCCTGCTTCATACAACTACTGTATGTTCTGGCATACAACGTCAAAACCTGTAAAATTGCCAAGAAGAGAGTTATTTTACCTGCCATGATCCATCTATTCCTTCAATGAATATCTAACACATTTGGCTATTTACAGTTATGTTCACTAGGTCTTATTCGTTACAATAGAAATTGGAGTCCTTTGCAAAATCCTCACCACTTTGTGTGTGACAAAGGCATCAAGCTGTGTCTACCACCACGTCCTCAGGAGCTTGTTTGCTTTGGTCGATGGGAGTTTTAAACAATTCTTAGGGCCTTGCTGGGACATATGGCTCCTGTGAGGTGCTGAATCCTTACCTGGTTGGTACGGCCCAGCCTCTTTGACAACCAGCATTACCCATTCTCATGGGAACTGATGAGGAGATTTCCTCTAGTTTCTTGCAGTTTCCTAGTTCATGCTTGCAGAAACCTTGATTGTTCTTATAGGAAGCACAAAAATCTAATAGTTGCAAAAGTTGAACTACCATACATAAGAAGTTTAAAATATTGAATATTTACAACATTGTGTAAAAGTATGACTGAAAAAGAAAGCGATTGCTTTGGATTTGTGTTTGTTTGATTTAAGACGTGAAAGTATTAAGGAAAATTTCAGTAAGGCTGGAGTCTCTTATTTTTAATCCAAGAATGACCTAGAGTTGTGGGGGGAAAAAAGTAGACCAGACTGGTTAGCGGATTACCCAGGGAAAAGTCTGGTATTTTTAACCATGCAAATAGCTAGTCATCTGTTTTGAAATAAAGAGGATTACTTTTGCTTGATAGCTCTGTGTTGTGTTTTTACTGTGCCCGGAGTATGAACCCTGCAGTTTCCAAATAAGGGAGAAATGGCCGTAGATCACATCATAGCTTTAGCTCCAGGAAGAAAATGCTATGGTCATTTACAATGTTTAATCTAGGTTTTGGCAATTGTGTGCATGCTAGGTCATTGATGACTCTATAAGCAAGAAATGCAGCATGGATTTCTATGTTTCATCTTCAATAAATGGAAAATAAAGAACAATTCCCATTTTTTCCATCCGCAGGCAGAATTTATTTTTCTTTCCCCAATAACTAAATCAAAGAGCCATCTGCATCTCCTGCGGGGTTCAACTCTCTCAGCTAGTTTCTCCACGAGCTGGCAAGAATATACATATACAAGAAAAAGTACAGAAGCAGAATGGCTAGCACCATTTCTTTTAAATTACAAAAGGAAATTTTTTCCCTTGTTGCTAAGCTATGTTTTTTGTTATAACTCCCGTAAAAATGATGTTTTAGCAGACTTGTTGATTTGGCAAATTAATAATTCTAACAGTTACATATGTCAAAGAGCAAATTTTGCCCCTGCTTGAACAATCTGAAAGGCCTGCAAATATAAGTGGAAAACTATCTGCAAAGAGACTGTTCTTCTGCACTTGCACAGTACTGGCCAAACTGCTCTTAGTATCAATAAAATGTTATTGATGTTTCAATGTTATTTTATGAGGATAGCAGGAAGAATTTTTTTGTTACTTCAACTGAAAGGAAGACAAAGCTGTATGTCAGTTCCAGTATATATATATATCTTAAAGTTTGGGAACACTAGAATAGTGGCGTACTGAATTCAGGGGTTTGTGTCATACTTAGACTCTGTCTGATAAATTTCAAGAGGGGTCCTAATAATATAGTCTTGTTTTTGCAAAGCAGAGGACACTGGATAAAACCTTTCCAATTGCAGAGGGCAGTCAGGTCTATTAAAAGCAGAACAAGTCATCTGTATGGAATGTGAATCTAACTAATATTTGATTGGTTGTTTTTTACTGTTGTTGATTTGTTGTGTTTGTTGGGTTTTGTTTTTTTTTTAATACAAAGTCACTGGCCATAGATACTTTCACAACTTTTTCTCGTTTTCCTGTATTAGTGATTAATTTTACCTTAGATCTGAATGCACATGGCTTCATATCTTTAATCTTGTGCATGTTTTTGGTATTTCACTGAAAGTACATATTTTTCCAAGTACATATTACCAAGATACATAGGTAGAAAGTGTATTTTGAAACTGTTTCTAACTGTTTTGTGGAGTGCACTTAATTAGAAAAGATGTCTGGCCAATTTGTCTCTTCAACGTTGTTTGGCTCCTGTTGAATCTTGAATTTTAAGGTGTTCTGACAAAAAACATGAAGCAGGAGAATATTTATGTATTGGCTATGGAAACATAATGCTATAAAGAAGCAGTCTGGAGATACCTGATGTCTCTTCTAAACATCTCCAGGAATGAACTAATTATAGATAGTATCATCTGCCACTAGTTTTTAAGATATGCTTAGAGAAATGTTTCTTAAGAGAACTTGGAACAATGCACTATAAAAGGGGAATAACAAGAAAAGAACTCCCTGCCTACTTACGCAGTGTGGTGCTTGTTTTTTGGTGTTTTGTTTTTTTTTTTTTTTTTTTTAAGTTCTGCTTCTATGAAGTCATTTTATTACTTTAGAGAGTCCTGGTTTATGATTATTTTTGAAAGCTTGAGTTTGACATTACTGCAATAAGGGAAGGAATCATGGTGTGTGTGGGAGTGGAACAGCAGTTATCCCTTCACCCTTCCTTACCTATTTGGAAATTTCTGTTTCAATGAATCTTGCAAAACCATGAACGTTTCTGTAACAGAAGCACTAAGAGCAGACTGGTCAGCATGAGAGCAACTACCTTCTGGTTTCAGGTATGCATAGAAAACCAGAGTCTAGTCTTGTGATAATAAGCTTGTTGACTTGACCTAAGGATCTGCTTTAGTTTACTTTATTTTGTTTGTCATTACTTTAGTTGTTTACAATTACTTGCCTGCTTTAATTAAAATATGATTGCAAGCTGCCTGCTTCAGTGACCTCCTTACCAAAAAAATATTCTCCAAAGGTAGAATTCTTCAGGGATTCAACTGTGCTGTCTTTAAATATCCTTTGTCCTTGACTCAGGGCCTGTTCAGTCTCACATGGCACTGTACCTCTGCTCCTTGGATCCAACTATTTTGTGTTTCCATGAGGTTATTGTTGCAGCTATAGGCTGTTTCTGTTGTCTGGCTAGACAGTCTAGTGAGAGAAGAAGAAGAAGGAGTACTGTTGCGTTGGCAGAAGTGGGGAGCTTTGCTTAAGAGTCAGAAGAAGAGTCTTTGAAGATAGACTCTGGGCTTCTGTTACCACTGCTTCTACTGCGCCACATGCTCAGCAAGGGAGAATTATACCCCACTATGCATGCCTGCTGGTCAAGAAAAATTGAAATAAGAGAAGCCAAGAGGAACTAGAGGAGCGATTCTCTTTTGAGGCTGGACTTTGAATAGTTCATTGAGTGGCAGATCAGCAGATCTCCAAATAAGGCTGTCCTTGACTGTACGTGACTGAATAGGATAGATGAGTAGGCTGTCAGTCCAGCTTCTGATAGGTGTCATTTTGGAATATGTACTGAACAGGGTGAGGTGAATCCAGTTGCCCAAGTATGTTTGAACTCTTGCACAAAAAAATGAGAATTTATTTCTAAAAGGCTTCTAATGCACTTAATGAGAACCGTGACTGGTATGAATGCAAGGAGTTTAGACAATGCTAGGTACAATCCTAAATAATTCTCACTAATACGAGGATCTCTGCATTACACTAAATTTTGTCAATTCCTATTACTTTTAGATTTTAGGATAAGGTTTGAATTTCCTGAATTCTTGCTTACAATCTGTTTCTACTATCTAGGGAAAAAAAGGCCCAGGAAAATTATCCTTATTTCAGGTCTCTCAAGCCCAGCGTAATGTGTGTTTTTGTCTGTACAGACAGAAAGGTCAGATGAAGCAGACTTCCATTTGCTTTGTTCGGCAGCTGGTTTGATAATATTATTCATTCTTTTTTGATTCCTCTCAATTCCTCAGAGTGTATCTCCTTCCAAACCAGATCTTCTCCTTGAGGTAATGCCATAATCTATCAGCACTTTAAGAACTTTAATATTCTGTCGGTGATTGTCTCTCCTAACAGTTCTCAAGGAAAAGATCATTTATTCAGTAATCCTACTGCTTTTGCTTGTCTTGGAAGAGTATTTGAAGAGAATTTGCAATCTTTTACTGTCCTACGTAGCAAGGTAATTCCTTCTTTTTTTTGTCTTTTCTTGTAGAGTCTCATAAAGAAACCTCCAATCTCTTTCTTCATTCTTCACTGCCAAAGAATAGGGGAATACAACAGTCTTGCTGCCCAAAATCACAGCAGGAAGTTAAAAGCTCTAGCAGTGGTGTAGTTTTTAGAAACCTCTTGGAATGGTAATGGAAAAATAAAAAGGCAAGGAAAAAAAACCCCAAACCAGAAAGTGGTTCAACACTTCCACAAGCAGTGGGCAATTATGATAAACATCATTTATCATCTAAAAATTATGAGCTTTATTTTTGATTCAATCTTATTTTACAAGTCTCTTCAGAGCTAGGACCATGGCTAAGCAAGCTTTTCCTTGCAGTAGCTTTAGCCCTTGAAAGCTGCCCCACCAGGTAACTGTTGCAATGCCTTCATGTTAAGTACCTTGATCCTTTTCCTTTCATCTCACCCACATACATCTGGAAATTAGAATACAATGCCAGTGTGGCTAATGTAGAAATTAGCTATGAGGAATAACTTCCTCAACACTGGGGGAAATCCGAGTGACATTAGTTACTCTCCCTGTAATCCATTTTCCAAAGTTTCTGTTATCACAGATCTTCCAGGATGATATTCCAATGACTTGTGTCTGTCTGTCATAAAACAAAGGAACTGGTCTGTGATCATTTCCAACACCTTCTCATTTTATGTGAGGGGAAAGTGACTGTACTACTCTAAACACTGAATGGATAATGACTATGTCTAAACACTGCGATACACTGAGAGACCTGATCACATGATTTTCCTACTTGAAGACTTGGTCACAGTGTACTACAACCCTCTTCCACTCTTCATATCTGTTTTTCTTCCCATGGGAAGCAACGTATAGTGAAAAGTGTGGAGGGAGCCAGAAGGTTTGTGAACACCTGTCTTGACATGGGGTCAGGATGCAGGCAGAGAATGCAGCTAGACCAAGTGGCTTGGAAGGGCTTCCAGATTCTGTAGTTTAGATAAAGGAAACATTGAATATAAGAAAATGTTAAATAAGTTGCTGCTAGAAGCACGTACAAGGAATGTGACAATCTGGAGTCCTTTTTAACAGATGCAAAAACTTAGGGAATTTCAGCAGAAATAGTAGAAGCCACTGGTTTAGCTTGTCCATGATGTACCACTTAAAATTATATCAGTAATTTGAGGTTGTTTATGGGGCACCTTTCTCAGATCCTCTCAGTGTGGGGATTTAATAATGGATCGTTTATGGAAATCAGGATTTGACAGAAAATGAGACGGTGATTTAACAAGAGAGGGTCTAATGATGAGAAGTAGCAGTGCAAAGCTTGGAAGTCACCGGTGAAGAGCAGCAAAGCTATAAAAAAAACCCCAACAACACCTTTTTCTTTATAATAAAATAAATTATAGCATAAACCAGACTGATTTCCAAGCCAATCCATGACAGAGCTTCCCTGTATTCTTTAGGATATTAAATAATTCATCTTAGTAAATACCTGCTTTTCCCAAATCTAGGTCATATCAAACATGGAGCAGTATGAGATTCTTTGTTGATCACCTGTATCCTATTTCATCTTCTGTTCCACTACACTAACAATAAAGAGAAAGCCTTTAGCCACAGATCTGCTTTTCCTGTTAGATACATTGCGCATTTCTGTAGTAACCAGGTGCAAAATTTGGAGGCAAAGCTACTGTGATTCCTGAGCTTTACTTCCAAAATCCATCTCGCACTAAAATGTGTCGCAGCATGCACATTTGTCCCTTTCTAGGCCTGCCTGACTTTTCAGTAAGAATAACCAGACATTTCAAAATAAATTACAACAATCGGAAGCTATAAAGAATCACTTCAGCCCTTCTGCCTCATTTCTTCCTCTTTTGTTTCATGCTGTTCCTCTCCCTGATGCCTGACCGGAGTAAATTCCTGAGCATCTCATGTTTATTCACCAGGCTGCTGATGATAATTGCAATGAAATCTCAGTAGCTTTCAGCTAGGGCAAGTGTTATTTTTTCAGAAGGCACTTCTATTCCGAGTTATTGCATATAATATCTTAGACCTTGATCTTACGAACATCATACTTGATGCCAGGAGTAGTCAGACTGATAAAGTCAAGTACATACATAAATGCTGGCAGGATTTGTTCTTTCCTAAGTGTAACAATGTAATAATTTAATGAAGTGTGATATACATGTAAGGAGGATTTATCAGGCCTATACAGAACAGCTGTTAGTAGTTTAGAATTGTAATCCATGGAATGTATCCATGTCAATATATGTATGGAAGTATACCGCAGGTGAAGGTGTCTAGAAGCACCCATTATGTGTTGTATTGTAAAATTAGCTAGAATATGCTGCTTGTGTGTGGTTAAAGCTTCGGGATTTTAGGACCACATCTTGACATAATCACAGAAATAAAAATCCTTCCAGGTTCGTTATAGTAAAAAAGAGCTCCTGTCTGCCACCTTGTGTAGCAATGCCTAAAATACAGAATTGGATATTTACAGGAAAACCAGTAGCAGCGGTCATCAGATTTTAGAAATAAGTGATGTAACTTAATATCATTGAGGTATGGATTCCCTTGGAAAAATACTCAACAGAATGCTAGAAAACTTAGGGAGGGAAGGACACGCGCACACATTGTGAATCCATAATGATTAGGAAAACTAGGCTAAAGTATTTCTATTCAGTGAAACAATAAATGAAATATAGACACCTATAGTTCTAACAGACCACAATCCTGATCTTAAATGAGGGGAACTAGGAAACTGCTATTGCCTCCAAAAGAGATAAGAATATCCTATCCCTTTTCTCTACGTTAATTGGTAACCTTAATTTATTATTTTCATAGTGTTGTGAGTATACTGCTCTCTGGGCTATTTCTCTTAAGCCTGTGGTGAATTAATAATTGTCCTGGTTTCAGCCAGATAGCTGCTGTGTTTTGGATTTAGTATGAGAATAATGTTGATAGCAGCAACTAAAACAATATGTGCTAAGGAATGTTTATATTAGTCGAGGACTTGTCAGCTTCCCTTAGAAGCGGAGAGGGAGCATAGACAGGAGAAGCTGGCCAAAGGAATATTCCATACCATAGATTTCATGCTCAGTAGATACATGGGGGTTGGTCAGGGGGCAGGAATTTGCGATCACTGCTTGGGTCAGGCTGGGAAACTGATCATCGGGTGGTGAGAGCAACTTGTGTTGTATCACTTTATTTTGTATATTCATTTACCAGTATTACTGTTGTTAGTATTATTTTCCTCTTCTGTTACTGTTCTGTTAAACTGTTTTTATCTCAACCCATGAGTTTTTTTCACCCCTCCCTTTCTCCCCTACCCAACTGGGGATGGGGTGGGGGAGTATGAGTGAGCAGCTGTGTGGTCCTAATTGCTGGCTGGGGTTAAACCGTGACAGTAATGTTTTGCCTGTCAGAAATGCTCTTTATTTTTGTGTGTGTAGCATAGGCTTTAATTTGTAATACATTTCCTGTTTCCACTGTTGCAGTCCAAATGGACACCGCACCTCTCTACTTAGTTGTGTTCCCAACTGTTAGTTCTTAGAGCTACTGCCAGCTTTTAATGGAGTTCATATCCAGGCAGAGAAATGTGAGATGCTGAGCAACCTTGGCTCACACTGGAATCAGTAAGAGAAGAGCAGGCTCAGCACACTGAGGCCACTGAGGCCCAGGTGCATGAAAGTACGTAATTGTCCAGATTTAAACCTCTGATTCCCTGTAGATTTCAGTGATGAGTTAGACATCTAATTAAGAGTCATGGCAGACAACTTCTGCTCATTTTACTTGCATAAGTCATCTAGCAAAGGCAGTGGCACTGCTTGACTAAATAAGGTGGAGTGTTTGCCTGTAGACTGATAACATATAATTAAAAAAACAAAAAAGTTATTACGTAGCTAAACTACCTTTGCTCAGTATCTATACCCCTTACCAATATTTATAAATGCAATTAAACAAATGTGAAATCAAAACCATGATATACAAATCTAAAATTAGAAAACTAATTAGTACTGTATTTCCTGGTTCTATAGGGGAAAAATTTGCCACCAGATTGAGAAACTATGAAAACTTTCTCATTCAATTAATAAATTATTCAAAGATAGTCTTGAAAATTAATGTACTTACAGCTGATCTTCAAAGATTTTATTCTTTATAATGGTGATATGAAAGTACATTGGCATTTCATATGTAATGTTATACGGGTATTTGTACATATACGCAGTGGTATGTACAAGGAAATTTCTGGGGTGGACTTTGTGTCACACTCCAACTTTAAAAGTTTTAACTCTCTAAAGTTAGACATTAACTCCAACCTGCTAATCTAGATTGCCTCATTAGTCAATGGAGAGCAATAAGGAACTGTAAAATGTGTTTCTTGCCATCTTATGAGAGATGGGATGAACCACAATTTGAAAATTCTCTTTCTGCTGTTAGTGGAAGGGAGTTTGGTCAGCTTGCCTGCTACCTTTGATGTTTAACTTTTCAGCAGCTGATGTTTGAAGAGAGAAATGTCACCATTTTCTATGACATTAAATCACCATTTTTACCAAAGAATTCATACCATCGTATTGAAACAACAAATTACTAAAACTCTAGGAAATCCCAGCCATCACTTCAACACGAGACTTTGGGAAGTTCCACAGGAGATTTAAAGTGGTGTGAGAGTAGGGTGTTTTTTTGGTGTGGGCTGTGGTTTTTTGTTTGGTGGTGTTTTTTGGTTTGGGGTTTTTTTTTTTGGTGGTTTTTCTTTTTTTTTATAAATCAAAGACTGGAAGATGTGTCTGTCCGTTTGTTCAAACTATGACTGTAGGAGCTAGAATTCCTGCTTGGATACAGAATTCTTACTGTGACTTCTGAGGAATGCTAGAAGATGGGAAAGTGGGAAGAACATTTAATCTGCTCAAATATGTTTGTGTGGCTACAAGATGAACAGCACCTTGCAGAATCAGTCCCCATAGCACCAAGCAACTTAATGAGCATTATCCCTGAACCAATCTATTCATTACTGCTGATCAAAATCTTGTGCTTGCTATATGTATACTGCCAGACATTCTACTCCCCCAGAGTCGCCCCGTACTATCATCCTACACCGAAAGTTTACACTTCCTCGGTCTGCTCTAGTTTATATCAAATGGAGATTATTAAGTTATACGCAAGGGAACAGGTGGGTGGAGCAGCTGGCATGAGAAGTGAGCAGCCTGACAACAGAAAAAAAATCAGGGTAGATTGCAGCACAAAAATTTTCCTAGGAAATTGCAAATTTCACAATCTGTTCATGAGAACTGATGGTATAACTCGTGTGCCAGGTAACAAGTCTGGGAGACTCTAGACTTCACTGGAAGCAGACTATTCAAGACCTTCAAAGATCTTGTTAGTTTTGGCTTCAGTCTATTACACTATATCATGCAATCCTACTCATGCTGGAAAGCTATTCTTTATGAATTTCGTAAGTAGATTGAAAAGGTCACAGTGGTTTTTCAGTCTTGATTAACTGATTTACTGTATTTTTTATTACAGATGAGGCTTTAAAGATAGCTCTCTGTGAACTCTTAAAGTCATGCAGAATTTGAGGGGTTTGTCTAGTTTCATTTAGTGACATGAAGAGAACATCAGTTTGAACTGGTTCTGACAAACGCCAGTTAAAGAAAGCTAACCAGCTAAATAAGCTCTCCCTAATTTGGGTGTAGTGTGGAGGGTGACCTGGTGGAATGAAATGTTACAGATTCAGAAGTACTCAAAATTTAGATTTTAATGAAATGGAATAGCTAAGAAGAACGCAGTAACAGTCAGGACAACCTGATAAGGCCAAAGTGGCAAAGTTTCTAGAATAAAGAAATGCTCAGATGGCTATGGAGGAAGTAGGTGACAAGATTAGATATGGAAGGAAAGATAAGCTGCCAGTTAGTGTCCAATACTGTGTCGGTTTATCCTGTATCATTTACTAGGGAACCCAGACCAAAACAGTCTCTTGGTTAGGCTGCTGTCTCAGGACGCGGCAGAGCAATGCCTTACCTCTGTGAGCTGAGTGTTGCCATGGTTTATCTCTGGTTATCTCCTGTTTTGACTTCAGATGCTTTTCTCGTGAAAGTTTCATTAGAACACATACATTTCTGCAAAAAGTTGCACTTCTGACAAATCAGCATTTTTCAAATGAAGGGTGTTTAATCAAGACGTTTCCAGCCAAGTCTAATTATGGCATCCTCTTTAAATGTTTCAGTGTTTCAGACAGCACTTCAAAAAGAAACACGAGACATTCATTATTACTAAAGTCTTTCATATTACTCAAATTACAAGGAACAATTAAATATGTCATAAATGATATCTTGATAAGCGTTTGACATGCCACTGAATAACATTTGGTGGCTTGAGTTTCTGATTTCTCTCCTTTAAATTCAAACTTCCTTCTTGTTCTTATCAGAATTACTGTTGAACACAAGCCAAAGTTCACTCAGATTTCCTTTCTACACAAATTCAATTAAGAAATGTAAATATTTGGAGTCTCTCTTGGGGGGGGGAGGCAGAGGAGAAAAAAGAAAAGAATTGTCAGTGAGAAGGATGTAGGCCAAAAGGAGACAGCGCTATTTTTATTCAGAGAAAAGAATCAGTAGTAGCTTTTGACATGGAAAAAGTGATCTGTTACTAAAGGCAGCAGGTTTCTTGCTTATGACAGAAGACAGTCAGCTAGCTGTGCATTAGAGAAAGGTAACTCATGTTTGTACAGTCACAGGGAATAGCATACTGTTAATGGGAGGAGAATGTGCTTAGCTTTTGGAAATATTTTGGCTATTGTGGAACATGCAGTGAGTGTTGGTTTGAAACCAGAATGTTTTGTTGTTGTTGACGTGCTGCTTCTCATAGGCTTTTGTTGAACAATTTGCAAACTCCTGGTATAATCTAAAAGACCATGGTAAATGTTACAAGAGCAAAAGTAAAGAGAGGAATATGATGATGATACTAGAAGAGACAATACAGGGCAAAGGCTCAATAGAAAGTACGGAAGCTCATCTGCGCATCATTTTAAGGCACGCTTAATCTGGTAGCACAGAAATTGTCAATGCAGATTTGAGACCACTACACTGGTAAAAGCTGGATAACACATGCAAAGGCCAACACATTTCTGACTCATTGTCTAGAGTCTGGTAAAGCAAGTGACAGCTGGTGGTGTTCTTAATATCAGCAACAAATCCAAGGAAACCAGCTGAAGCATGTAGCTGAGAAAATTTATTACCCATTTAAAAAGTTCAAAGGGTATGTGAGGAAAGTTAGAAAAAGACTTGGGCTTTTGAAAACTCAGCTTTTTCACAGGAGCTTCAGGAGTTACATCAACTTGTCTAAGAATGCATGCTGAGAATATTTCAGCTAAATGACTTTTAATAGCTTGGTTTACACAAGGTATAAATTCCAAAGTGAGATAGACAAAGCAAAAAAAAAACAACACCCAAACCACCACCCAAAAAACCACCACCAACTGCCGCTCCCCACAAAACTCCAGTACCGCTAGGTGCTTGAAATATGTATTTGCCTTTTTTTTTATGTTGTTTAAACATGTTGATTGAAAAGCACGTTTGGAAAGTTTCTGTAGCACCCAGAGATCACGGGATCCCAGCATCCTGGTTAGGGATGGACATTGATCTGGGGTATACCATGGCAAAACAAATCTACGATGCAGCCCTTTTCAGATCACACTTTAAAGAGGAGGCTTATTGCATCACTCCCTAGGAAATGACCCCCTCTGTTGTTTTTTTTTTTTTCTGGTTGTTTTTTTTTTTTCTTTAAATAATGTTAGTGTTGCTCAAGAGTAGAGAGGATCTAGAAACGATCACCTGGGGGCTCTGAGAAATCTGTCTGTTCTTGGGTGCCCAGCTCAAAGACAGTTGCAGACTCAACAGGTTGGTGTTGGGACAATCACAATTAAAGAGCCATTTTGGGCTGTATAAAAAAAGCTTTCTGTGCTGGAAGTGGCCAGGGAACAGTACTTTATAGCATCTTGATTTTAAAAACAGAAGTAGTTTTTGAATGCTTACTGGCCAGCTATTCATAAGAGCAAGGTGGATATTATTACTCAAATGTCAGATGGATTTATAAGACATTAATAAATTAGTTATCTATTTTAAGGCATCAGTGTTGTGTTAGTAAAAAGTGTTGATATGATCTGCTTTAAAATATAATTTAAGCAGGAAAAAACATAATAATCTGAATCTAAGTATATGCGCTTTAGCACGTGTCTAACCTTAATGGAATTGTACAGAAAGAGCTGGCCCAAATCTTTGATTGAGGTTTATTCTAAGCTCTTGGGAAGTTATTGTAGAGTTGCTTGCGTGGATCAAGAAGCAAAGTGGCTTCTGACTGTGTTGCTGCTCTTCTATATGCTCTTAATACATCATCCTAGGCTTTCATACTTTTTTGCTGAGACAGATTCCGTGAGGATTTGAACCCTAGGGACTTTATTTTTCAGACATTTTTCAGAAAAACGGGATGATCTTTACAAACAAGGCAGCTTTTGTTTGTTTACTGGAACACAGCATTTTAAGGTGCTTAAATCATAAGGAAAAGCAAAACTTATATGCGCATCCATACTGGCAGCATGATAATTCCACAACATTACCAGCTCTTGATGGCTCTTTCACACAACATCATATTTATTTTCTACATGTTCCTTAGCAAGCCCTCAATTTCAGTACTAATTAAATACTTCAGTGTCACCCTTCAGTGAAATTAGTCTTACCTTCTTTCATAGTGTAAATAAGGCTTCATTTTCAACAGTCTGTTCTTCAGTAGAAGCACTCCCGTGAACTGAGCTTAAACATGTGCTGCTGGTGTATTTCCCTGGTAGCTGATTTCCATGCAGCACAACTATGAATCTTTTCCTGAATCGTGGCCGTTCCTGTTGGTGAGCATAACAGTTCAGTTATTTTAGTGTCTTTTTTTTCTTGTGCTTCCTTTGATCATCTGCTGTATTTTCCAGAAGAGGGTCTTCATTTATTGCAAATTGATGAAACATTATCAAAGCATAGTTATATTCTCTAGGCTTTACATGTGAGAAATTGAAACATCGACAGAAGAAATGTCTGTGGTGAAAAAAAAAAAAGTTTTTGGTCACCTACAAAATTAGAAATCAGCCTTACATCTAGCCTGACATTATTATGTGCTAAAAGGAAATGACACTGAGTTTTGTATGTTCTTTGTCCCTAGAAAAGGCAGGAGCCCTCTTGCTCTTTAACAACTCTGTTTTCAGAGTATGCAACTGTCCTCGATGATTAAAGCCCACAGATGCAGATTAATGTAATCTTTGGTCTTTTTTTGGCCATGATATTGTGGCTGAATTTACTATCCTGTGCATCTTTTAGATATATATTTTGCTTTTTTAGGTTTTCAGTGTTGGAAACAGACATAGTATGGATGAAAATTGGCAGAAAAATGTGAAAAGCTTCAGGATTTTGAGTCAGGTGGCAGAACATTCGGGAAGCTTCTGGCACACCACAGATGGTCGGTATAAACTGTTGTGGCAGAGCAGCTCTGCCAGGAACCCCATGGAGTTTATTTCTAAAGTAAACTTTTAAAAATACACAGAATATTAAAGCAGGAAAAAATAATATAATTTGAAAGCACTGTTAATATGTTACTGTGTTGTTAGGCAGTTCCATATAGCCCCATCCTTTTTTTTTTTTTTTTTTTTTCCTCCTAGCTATCCAAGATTAGTATCTTGATTTTCCAAATTCCACCTTCTCCAATCTTTGTACTCTTTCAAACAAATCATGTAGCTGGTCTGGGGGACACAGCATACTATTGAGCCAAGAGCTGAACTGAACAGCAGAGTTATAGATACTTTTATATTTACGAAAGAACAATGAATAGGGTTAAGGAGCAAAAGCATAGTTTTACGTAGTATATATTATAGGCTTATAAATGAAACCAGAACATTAATAAATATTAAATAATATTTATATTCTTTATGTAGATAAAATATTTTGTTATTTATGTGTAAAATTATCTTTATAAAATAATACATTTATTCTTATGTATACATTTATATATAAGAATAAGAATATTACATATCATGTAAGATAACACAAGTTTTATTATATTAAATAATATTCTTACTTGAATTATGCTATAAAGCGTGAAATTTTGGGAGAGGATTAGGAATAGGAGGGGATGAGAAGACCTGTTCATCTAATACCAGCATTCAAACAGGGATTATTTTTTTTTTCCCCCTTGTTGTTTTTTTTTAGGGTTTGGCTTTTTTTTCTATTTATTTAACAAAGGAGAAGATGTTCTTAAGAGAAGAATACTTTTCAGCTGAAAAATTCCCAGGCACAGAGAACAAATTGGATTAACACAAAGTTTGGGAATTTGATTAAGTTTTTTCAATAATATTGTCTAGATTTCAGTATTTCTTAAAATTGATGTTTCAAGAAGAAACTGGTATACATAAAGTTAGTGTTAGATTCTTAATCACTTCTTTTACTTCCCTTATTATCTAGAGAAGTTAGCATTTAGAAATGTCAGTCAAAATGTATATTTTTAAAGTGACAAAGGGATTCCAAGCTGTGACTCATCTCTTACTAATGATTCCATTGTGCACTACTGCAAAAATGTAAATACTATTTTAGCCAGTTTAGATACCAGCTAAAACTTTCTATCTCCAAACAGGTCTTAATATCAAGTTTGAAATAAATTAGTTGTCAAAATAAGAAGATATTCACTTTCAGTACCAGTAAGATATATCCTCTAAGATAACACCATAGCCTCTCCCCCTTAAAATCCCAAACATTGAGTACATCTGCATTTTTTCTGCGACATTTAGCTGTGAAGTTTTACTCAAGATTTCATTAAACTCAGTCATAAAGGAGGGCAAACTGAGGTTATCTGAGCTAATTTGATTGTCTCTAAAAGCGATGCATCTGTTGAATTTTCAATGGGTTTTTTTGCCCTTTGCACCTCAGCCTTTCAATCTAGCGAAAGAACATATTACTGTTTCTTTCAGGCAAAATCCCCGTTAGTCAGGGGAGCTAGTAGCAAAATTCCATGGGCTGGAGGCTAGACTTTTTGGGTCAGTGTGTATGGATCTGCACTGGGAATTAAATTATAGTCTGAATAGAATAGTTTGAGATTGAACTATGCACAATGGAATTACTTCCTATTTTTAAAATCTCCCCCCTCCCTTCCCCCTGCCCTGTGTTTGAAAGGAAGCAAGTAAAACTCTTTCTAGGCTAAGTCAGAGAGCATAACCTATAATTGCTGTAAGAATGGACACAAGGAAGCCAGATATAAAGCTTGAAAGGTGTCAAAGACACATTACTGAGATAATATGAGGAGTTAAGTTTGATGAAAAACCTGACTGGTTACTAATAACATCAATTTAGCAGTAGTGTCATGTCTTTTACATGGGATATGAATGCTGTGTCATGCATACCTTGCCATTGTTGTCTTGCAGAATGGAACCGAGTCCAGAAAAAGCACAAACACAGTTGTATAGCTACAGTAACCTATTGTCATTATTTAATTATGTGTTATCATCCTATGATTTACTATAATGTGCTCTTTATGAACAGCACATAGTAAATAATGTTTATTTCTGTATGTGAAGCCATATTTTTGTTTCAGACTCAAGACTGGTAGACTTGTATGTTACTTTGTTGTTGTACCTTTCCACTTCCATAGCAACAATTGAGCTATTCTCAGCTCATAGTAATTGTGAGAAAATCAAATTTCATCTGGTTTTGCCAAATGAAGTCTGAATAAACCTTCACTTATTAAACATCACTTATTTCCACTCCTAGCCTGGTTAAGCAAAGCAGTGTCTGTTGGTGTTGCGCAAAGTAAACAAACTGCCCTGCTAGTGAGAAATGTACATGGTCGCTCAGTGTCACAGCTAATACTGCAAAACTGCGGCCAATGTGAGCATTGGAATAAGAGAGAGTTCTGAAAGCATACTTGGGGCCAGCAATACAGAGTCAGGTTCTAACCGTCATGCTACACCCTAATAGCGCTGATCAGGAAATTTAGTTAAGTCTCGATATGAATAATGTTTTAGGTGTACATCACAGTAAGAGTTTCATTGTTATGAAAACTGGTGAAATGTAGTGCCAGTATCTTTCCCTGTACTTTTCTGCATCTTCTCTCTGCTTGTTTAACTATGAGATGTCAAATGATTTTAGTTCCCACTGCTAAAACTTGAGGGAAGATCTCAGGCCTTTCCATTTGCTGTGAATTATTCAATCAAGATGACATGTTCTAAATCCTCTTGGCCTGGAGTAATGATTTAGGCTTTTCTGTAATATAACTCTTTCTTTGGAAACTCTTCAGAACATCTGATGTCGTGAGCATTTCTTTGCTTCTTCATGGACAATTTCTTCAGTGCCTTATTACCCTGTTATGAGATGCCTTTCCGCTATTTGCAGCATGAGGAAGCAAAACTATAAATTCTCTTCCTCTCATGCCTTTAGAAATCTACCCCAGAATTCAGAATTCAGTGAAAACACTGTCCATCTCCAAGACCTTGACAAAGTAAGGATTTCGAATGTGAACTGTAAAATTCAGGGAAGTCTCCAGGCTCCGTTTTTCATTGGAAACATAAAATGAGGATGCTTCTGCTCATCTGCATTTTGCTGACTGTACTCTCTATCTCTCCTCTCTGCCAATGGCAAGAATGGAAAACCAGGACTTAACAACCACTTACTCCATGGCCATTTCAGCAGGCCCATCAGAATTTCTGCAGCTGCTCCCCGCTCAGGGCTCATCAAACACCTCTCCCTTCACGGTTTCTCAAACGCCTCCACCTCAGCATTTCAAGTAACTCAAGCTGCTTCCTTTTCTTGCTTGCTCTCCTGCTTGCCTGCCAAAACCAGAAAGCCTTTATTAAGGGCTTCCCCGTCAATCATCCTGAAGGCCTCTTTGGAGATCTGATTAGTATTTGCAGCCTATGTTCAGGAACCGGCTGAATCTATCTGGTGCCATTTTTATACAAAGGCGTATGAAGGAAGGGAATGATTTAACTAAAGGGTGAAGCCTTGTTTCTATGCTGCAAGATACGTTATCATCTCTGTGAGCAGTGAGATATTTTCGGATTGTAAAGAGTTTTGCATGCAGGAATTTAAGATATGCAATGTCATTTGGGATTGTTAGGGCTTGTCTTTACTGCGGTGCCTGAGAAACTGGGTAAATTATCCTGTGCTGGAGCTTGAGACTGCTGTGCTGAAACTGCTACTATGGCGCTGGTAGCTTACTGTGGGCTTAGACATACCTACAGCCTGTACAGTCGTATCAGCACAGACATTCCTTTCACCTTGCTAAGCCCGTACAGACTGGATAAAGCATTTTAGAAGGAGGTAAAAGCTTTCTGTGGCTGGTGCTCTGGATTCCATGTCTTATGATTTCACAGAAATACTAAACATTGAATTCTGTTCACCCAAAAGAACGGAGAATGGGCTGAATTTCACTTTCACAGGCAGTGCTGGAGGCTTGAGAATTTCTGGGGCTGGGCTGGCTGTGCACAAGGCATGGGGAGACCCACCATGAACTCCCCATCTGGGTAGACTGTAGCCTGTCCAGCCTTTTCTGCTAGGCTCAATTGAACAAGAAGTGAACAAGGCACCTGGATTAAAAAAAAAAGAAATAAAAGAAAAAAAAAAAAGAAAAAAAGTAAAAGGAAAAAATGGTTTATTTGTGATGCCCAAAGCAGTCAGCTTGCATGCTGAAGGATGAGATTTTGTTTTGATATACTTCATGCAATCCTGGTTAACCTAATAACCTTACTAAAACTACACTTTACTTATATGCTTTTTCTGGTCTGTTGCCACTGTAAATTTTGCTTAGAAATCAGGCTGCAGAAAGTTGATATCACCTGATCTAATTATAAAACAATGATCAGAGCAAAGTACAGAGACTAACTGCTGCCTGCCAGCTCAGGTGCTATTGAGTGAACTCCACAGAGTCGGAGTAGCAGTGGCAGCAGGTCTGCACCTCACAACCATGGGTAGCAGAAACTGGCTGTTTCCTGGTAATGTGGACTGTTGCTTTTCTTTTTCCAGAGGTTTAGCAAACAGCTGAAACAACCAGTTGGCATGAGGTTTGAAAAGAACAAATAGTTGTTGAGGAAAAAACAGTCAAAGAGTGAGATCAGAGATTGTTACTTGGTTACAGCAAAAGCCAACACAACAGAAGGGCTGGGAGGAGAGGCAAAGGCAAAATAACAGTAGACTTATTTAAGTGCTGGAAGGTTCCTTTTCTTTTTTTTTTTAAAGTGCTTGTACATTCACCTAGTGGCAACGCAGTTCTTCTACACTTGCTGAACCAGAAGCATTTTCCAAAAATTGCTTGTACAAATCTTCTCTTCCTCACCTTCCAGTCACTTCCTCTTACTGAGATTTTAATGTTTATCTTCCACTATATTTTTTTACTCTCCATTTGCCCTTCAGAAGGAGTTTCTTCTGTTATACCTCGTATGAAGCGAGGGGAGTACTGGTTTCAATAAATGGCAATTCCATTGAGACAACAGGGGCACTTGATACCTCTGGGTTGCTACTGATTCTGTGCAGCTGGTGCCTTGCTACCTGCAGTTTCAGGTAGAAGACACTACATTACACATCTGGAAGATTTTTCTTCATAATCACAAAGGTTACAGAAATAGACTGAAAGGTTCCCTCGTGTGACCACAAGGAACCCTTCACAGGTCCATTCTTGATCAGAGAACACAGAAGTGAGGGTAATATTTTGCAGACTGCTTCCTGTAGAAGTGCTGATTTGAGTTCTGTTTTACAGGTGAGGGAAACGCAGTTGGACTGCTCAGCTCAAATTTTCCCTGTGGTTCCTTTCCATGCACATGGCAAATGTACATTGCTAAATTCTTCCGGTAGATCAGGTCACAGAAACGAACGATCGTGTGAATGAATGTAAAGAAGACAGGCTTATTTGTGATGGCTTTACCGTGGATAGTTCAGGTAAATACACAAGTTCACAAGTATGAGTTATCCTAGAGAAGATAGGCTGGCTCTTGGTATGTACTCTGGTTGCTAGTGGTACCTATATTATATAGATTAGAATTGCCTCAAATATTTTTACCTTTGTTGTATTTACATTTCACGTACATGTGCAGACTTATCTTACAACTCAGCAACAGGTTGTGCAACTTCCTCTTTGGTTCCATGCAGCATTTCTAATGGAGATCTCCCAAAATATATTGCTGGAAGGGAAGTGGAGCATAAAGAACTAGGTATGAGTACATTTCCCAGTACAGCAGGCTTTTCAGGGTAACTTCTTTTTAGTGCTGCCTTATGATTGCCTTGCAGCAGTGAGCAGTTACTCACACAGGTACTCTGGTGGGTTTCCTTTCTGTGAGATGCTACTGACCAGAATGAGGGAGAGCTCATAATCCACACTCAAGATTTGATATCACCATTGCATTGATACAATATGGATTTTCACTCCTTGACATCTCTGTTTATGTTGGTTTCCTCCTCCTTCAGTTTTCTGCATTGCACGACATTTTTTTCCACATATAAAATCCCATTTCTGCACAATCCTTTTTCTCTCTAGATATGATTAGGTATGAAAAGATAAATCAAATGTGTAAGGCTTGGAAAACCCCAACCCCTTTTCTAAAGCAACAATATTTACATTCACTGCCTAGCTGTCAGATTTATTCATCCCTCTCCTAAAGGTATTTCAGTCAACTATAATTCTTATAAAGATCTTCTGGAAATTACTATCTTTTACTTGAAGCAAAAGAAATGTGAAGAAAAGTGTCCTCCAAAATAAATTTTAGAGAACACAAAATAATAATTGTATATATTAAATACTATTAAATACATGTATTTTTCAATGGGTTTGTGTAACCTTATGTAGTATTACAGCTCACTATTTTACTGCATTACTGTACACTTCAACTATATTTATTATATTTGATAATTAAAAACTTACATCTTCAAAGAATAATGCAAGTGAATGTGTCAAAAATACTGACTTTTAACATTAAAAATCTTTTGTTAAGGAAATTCAAGGAGATTGTTCTCAAGAATAAGAGTTGCAGCTTTTGGCTTTCCTTCACTTGACATATTTTAGGCCTAATTCAGTAGTCATTGACATCTGTGGGATCAGCCTTGTTTTTGGTATGCCATGACATTCAATGAACATATTGTACATGTCTCTCTTTTTTTTTCTTTCATTTTTTTTTTTTTTTAACACACTACTCGCCCCCTAAGATGTTACATTTGCTTTTCTTCTTCCTTTGGGTCTGAAACTATTGTATTCTCTTCTGTACCTGTTATTCCAGTGACAGAATACCTTTATTTGGGAGTATCCCAGCTTATTTCTCTGAACCTATCTGAAGGGAAAGGCTTTACTCAAGAGCGGAATCTGCCTTTTGTAAATAACTTTAAAATGAATGGAATAAAGACTTTGGGCAGTAATTTAAGTCCCCAGAGTTAAATTACGCTATTGGCTGTTACGCAGACAGTTCAAAAAACTGTGGAAACTTCTCTTTAAAAACAGTATTACTGCTAACTTCTAAAAGGAATATTACTAATCTTGGAAATTTTTTACAGTATAAACATTTCTAGCAGCTGACTCTGCACCTGCGTTCTCTATCAGAGACATTTTGGTTAGGCAGCAAACACAGGTTTGCACTCAGACTGTGACCTGAAAATCTATAGATGTTTTATTTTTCATTTCTCAATATGATGAGCCAGCTGGCACGACTGTTAGGTCATTCATGTGGAGTTGTGGCTCTTCCAGAAGATTTCCTGTAAAAATAATCAGTGACTGTTGAGATGTACTCAACTAAGATGATTTCTGTGTCCCAACCCACTTTCAATCTATGTTATTAAAAGCTTATCTGGTATTTTCAACTTGCTAAAATTTGAGATTTATTTTTTTTTTAATTACATACAACCAGAGCATTTTTGGCTCTGATGGATAATCAGCTGTGAGAGTAACCTCTTTTCCTGGAGATCTTGTAAAGCACTTAAAAGCCAACGGAGTGCACTGTTCTATTGGGTTGTTAAAATAATCCATCAGACTAGTGCATGTTCAACAAGTTACAGGCTATCATATTGTTGTGCATTATAACTTCACATGCAAGCCTAAAGGCATGTGGACCATATTGTGCTGCTAAGCCCCTTGTGAACATATTCTCAATATTAAAATGAAACAAAATTGAAAGGACTAAACTAAAAGGAATTCCTTTCAGCAGTCCTTCCTTTGGTGCAGTGCCACTGGGAGGAGCTTTGCTGCTTCTGGATCTGCAAATGGCATGTAAAAGCTCTCTCTATATTGCACTGTCCTGTGTTGTAGACATGTTAGTTTTGCTACTGTTAAGTTGGGCACCTTACTCCAAAATCTAGGTAGAAGAATAAACTGGCTTATCCCAGGACTGCCTTGACTTCTGCCAGTGAAGTCCCCGTGTCACATGCATTTTTACTTCTGGTTATGCCTAGAAATGTCAAATTCTGGTAAGACTGGGTGTTTTGTTCCTCGAATCTTGCCACCGTTCATAAAGTGAGAGTTCCTCTGCCTTTTTCACTTGGAGGCCAACGCTCATTGATGCCTACCCTCAACACAGGAAGGCACATGGACACCCTGTTTACCAATGGTTTAGTGATCAGGCTACTTGATTGGGGTATGAGAGACTGCAGTTTAAAATATCTGCTCTGGAGTCAGATCAGAGCAGTTCCACTTTGCATTAAGTATTCATTAGGCCCCTGAGTTAAAAAGAGGGAGAGAATGACTGATTCTATTTCAGTAGACAAGATGCTGAGGCATTTCACTGTGATATAAGAAAGTTATGTATAGGTTCTTATTCCAGTGAAAGAATCTAGGGTAAGATCATCTTACAGTTTCTACGATTTCTTTGTCTGTGCTCTATCTCTGCTAAGCTTGAAATTTGTGCTTGTTTTACATGTACATGGCCTGTTCATGCACTTGGTTGTGGGAGCCTGTATCAGATGTGGTGACAGACCATTGGCTATGAAGTTTGTGTTCATGATTTGGATGTAGGCATGTCTTTTAACACGGATTTAGAAAAAAAAAAATCTAGATTTTTATTTTATTTTATTTTAATCAAATACTGCTATTCTATTTATCATTCACACTGGAACAGGTTGCCTAGAAAAGCTGTGAATGCCCAATCCCTGCAATTGTTCAAGGACAGGCTGGATGGGGCTTTGAGCAACCTGGTCTAGCAGGAGGTGTCCCTACCCACAGCAGGGGGGTTGGAACTAGATGATCTTTTAAGATCCCTTCCAACCCAAACTGTTCTATGATTCTATTCTATGATTCTATGAAATGCAAATGTTGTACTTGTTTATGTTCAGGAGGACAAAAGCTCCATGAAACTGGATTTCTATTAAATTGTGAGTGACCTTTTTAATTTTTTTTTTTTTCCCAGAACTGATGTCAATGCCTGTGAATTTATTAAATTAAGTGAGTTCTGCTGAAAATCTTTAAGGCTATGAGAGGGTATTAAATTGGCAGCTTTCCTAGTGAGGAGAGTTCAATTCAAGGGTGTAGGACAGTATTTAATATCCTTCAAGGGAATAATTCCATCTATATGAACCATTGCCTTTCCCTAGGTAGCCTTGACTTTGACAGATAGAACAGATAAACAGTTGACTGAACTGAAAAGGCTCAACAATACTTTAGACAGACCGAGGAACTTAGACTGGGAAACTATGTTATGGCACAGAAACAGTAAATAAGATCTAAAACTCACAAAACTAAGGACTTTCCGTGGTAAATATTCCAGGAGACAGGGCAAAAAACCACAAAGCATAGTTTCCAGCAACTTCCAAGACTTCTCAGTGCCTTCAGTGACCTGGAAGTGCAGGCAGTTTAGAACCAGACTGATGAAAAAATGTCAGCTCTGGCATCTTTCAGGTTTGGTCTCATAAACATTTGCTGTATTATAAATTTGTGTCCTGCACATCCTCTCTTCTGTCCATACTGAAGTAGATGGGACTGGGGAGGGAAGAGAGGGTTCCTGACCCTGAGGGCTGCAGAGACTGCATTTATGAAGTTGTCCCCAGTGTCGTAACCTAGGCACTGGACTTAAGATGCTTGCTGAAACTTCTGACTATCAGAAGGTGGCAGCATTGACAAAGAAAACAAGTAAAAAAGATAAATTAAAGTACATATTGATATATACTCTTTTTACTTTGAATAAAGCAAGATAATGGCAATACAATAATTGAATGCAAAAGAAGCCTTAACATGTCCGTATTTGTGAGAAAATCACTGAGTTTAACAGTTAAGTTTAACTGTTAAGTGAGGCAGAATTTTCTGAGGTGGCCATCTGAATACCATGTGCATATAGCATTTGCACCAAGTTCAAAGTTTATTCCTGGTGAATACAGTTATTAAAGCCACAAAGTCACATGTCTGTGGTAAACAGACTTTTTGCACCACCACGCCCTATTTTTTGGATTACACGTAACATCTCCCAAATGTAGGCTATGTTTAGACTTACTAGTCCAACAGGAGGCTTAATTAGATGTGATTTTCAAATCATTGTCTCTTAGATTCACTGTAGGCAGGAAGCTCTGTGTTTGACATTACTGACACTGGCCTGGATTGTGATATGTTTGCCCTTATTGATCCTGATTTGTCAATGCTGAACGTGTGCTGACACTATGGAAGGGTCCCCTTGCAGATTTGCTCAGTAGTTTAGCCTAAACCTACTCAACATGGATTTGTTCACATAGTATGTGAACAACATGTGAGTAAATGGAGCTTACCCTCTTCTTCTGGGGGAGTGTGGTATTTATCTAATTCTCATTGCAGCGTCTTGAAACAACAAAGCCTTGACATTTATGATTGAGGTGGATGGTTGGTGAGTGTGGTCTTAAGGGCATATGTGTGTAGATCATAACTTTTCTCTTAAAGAAACAAACTAATTTAACTTTTATTATTCTGGAAGAGACTTCCTAATTGGGACCTAGCTGTAACAGGCAATATATTCAATTCCAAAATTTGCAGACAGGTAACAGGCAATATATTCAATTCCAAAATTTGCAGACAGGTAACTCTGACACTTTACCATTGTTTTACTCTTTTCAAGCTCCTCAGTGACATGAAAATACATGGGTTCAAAAGGCTACTTGCTTGAGTCAATGGAATCAAGCATGTGGCACATTCATTAAAAAAAATTTGGTATCCATACATCTACGGCAATTTACAAGAAATACATATAGAAACCAACAGCACAATTATAATGTCTTCCCCACTTTGCAGAGCCATATACACTCAAGTTTATGGGTGCAGCATACTCTCTGTTCTCATGAGCTGGCCTAGTGGTATCTGTCCTGTGCTCTTCCTGCTTCTTTTTTTTTTTTTTTATGCTGGCATAAATTGAGAAACGGAATACTTGTTTACCTATGAGATATGGCAATGCACAAGAGATATAGTATGGAGGAAGTTTCTTACTTTCTCATTGCACCACCACTCTATTTTCCTATTTTCAAGGTTCAGGCCATGCATTTTGTGATGTGACTTTTTACAAAGGTTCGATGAAGGATATGAATGAAAACTTCTCTGCAAAAGTTCACCTGAAAAGTCACTATTTTGTGGACTTCTAGAGTTTGTCTCTTGGAAAAGAGAAACTGAAGAGTTTAAATTAAAGAAGTCACAAAATGCATGCATACAGCTTTTAAATACTTTCAATAATATTTTTGATCTGCCTACTTTATTTGCTGTCCTTGGATGGTGTAGAAATACATGCTACTGTCTTCTCTTCCCTTTTTCTGGACTGTGACTTCTTCAATAAAATGTCTAACAACTGAGGTGAAAAGTCCCGTCTTTTCTGTTATTCACAGCATCCCTTGGAGAAAAGGATTTTTCCATCTTTTTTTTTTTTCTTTTCCTTCTTTTTTTTTTTTTCATTTTGCTTTCCACCTTCCTGTCAAAAGAAAAATAAGCGGAGTTCCTTTTTTCTTTTCACCTTTGTCCTGCTTTCCTTTTTCTCTCTGTAGAGTTTCAGTCTTGGGCATCACAGGCTACAGGATAAATTCTTCACCAATTTCATTCTTGCAACATCACAGATTCACAATAGTGTAATTAAAAGGAGAATTGGACTGCATGTCGGTATGACAGCTAGTTCTTCCACTTCTTTCTTACTTTCTGATAGATCTCATGGCTTTATTCTGAGTCTGCATATTGCTTGAGTAATATACCCAAATTTCCTATTGCTAGGATCTCATTAAAGTTTTATAATTAAATATTTTACATATACAGCTGTGTGATAATAGGGTGGTAAGCAAGAGGAACGGAGAATATAATGTGACAGAGGGAGTCCAATGTTTGAAATAAAGCTTGACTGGTAAATAAATAAATAAATAAATTCTTCATTCTTTTTCTGCAAGTCTTCAGAGTACTGTGACAGGAATGCAGTCAGATTTTGTTCGCACTTGTAGCGTGGTCATTGCTTGTTCCCCTCTTGCTTATTCCTGTTCTTAGTAGTCTTCCTGAAAAATTGTTCTTAAAATTTAAGAATACCATGGCAAGAATTTTGTACATATAATCCGTCAATTTCACTGAATCTTTTTCCCTGTTTGAAACCTCCTTCAGCACTAAACTCCGAGTACTCTCTCCTTTACAGAGAACGTAGCTTCACCTTTTCTCTTGCTGTTTCCATTTTCTGCTTAAATTTTGGCATCCTCTATTGAGACTTCCATGTCTTCGCATTTTTTCTTATCATCAGGATATATATAAGAATATATATATATCATTGGTTTTATATATATAGATATAGATATCTATATGGAGGTCTCGATGTTTACCATAGACAGCAAAGAACTGGATTTAATCCGCTTGTGTCCTGTTGAGATTTTGGCACTCCAGTCATCTTGTCAATGAACATCTTGTCACTAACTTTAATAGGTTTGACTCCATAGCATTTGAGGTTAAAAACTTAACAAACCTGCCTCTTGGCAAGATGAGTATTTGTTTTCCTTCACATGTGCTCTTCTTTGTTGCTGATGGGAAGGGGAAGAGTATCTTAGTAACTTTTTCATATCATCACTATGCTACCCTGGGTTGCAATGTTGTTATCTTTCTTCAGTTTACTCCTGTAGCAGCTGAACAGATGAAGACATATAGGGATGGTCTGCCTGTTTAAAAGTTTATTTAATGATATGTGATCTGCATTATCTTTAGCTTGTCATCCAGACACTTTACCATTACTCATGTGAGGTCATGGTAGTGACACAGAAGCAAAATTCCTGTATCATGTTACCGGCAGCTAGAAAAATTTATGCGTCAGGTCCTTCATATTAATATGAGCCCAAGTAGGTGATTGTGGCAATGTGGATAGAGCACTTTAGTTTTGTGGTTATGCCAGCGTGAATGACAAGTTAATTCTGTTATTCCTCTTTGCAGTTCAGATTGTGCACTGCTTTTTGTACTTCCCTGTTCCCAACTTTTCAAAGGTGGTAGTTGAAAAACCTCTTGCAGATTGACTTACAGCAGTTCATTACAGGTACCTTTGAACCTCTAAGCTCTTAAACATCTGACTTCCCTGTTCCTACTAACCTGAGCTGGGTTTGTATAAAACATCTGTATTAAATTAAAACCAATACTGAAAACCTGTTGGCCTTGGAGCTCTATTCTAATCAGCATGTAGTAGTAAAATTTTAAAATTAAATTCCTGTAGGAATTAAGTCCACCAGCAGTCTTATATGTTTAAAATTAATTATAATTTCAAACCTTCAGTCCAAATGCCTCAGCTAGCTTTTCATGCTGTAACTTTTGTGTGAATAATTAGATTTTTATGGATTTTCTTCTGCTATCGTGTTTATAATCTTATCAGAGCAATATATTGTGTCATTGTAAGTACTTATTGTGTACTATAAGCCATGAACAATGCCTCTTTGTAATAGGCTACTTGTCTGGTAGTCAATGTGTATTGAACTGTATGCTGTACACAGCAAAAGGATTCAGTTTTTAGGTTATAAAATTAGCATTTTTAAAAGATGGATTGCAGAATAGGAGGAACTTTTTGAAGGTTCCTGGAACATCAAATTATTTTTGAATCAACATTTTGTCGTAGATTAATCTGTTCATGATGCATGTCATTTTGAAAATGTAACTATGGTAGACAAATAGGAATGGGCATTTCTTATAATTTTCAGATTATCAGTATATGTTCACCAGTGGAAGTTAAAGTACAAGACTTGGCTGTTAGGAGAATCAATTGTCATAGTGCTAAATATGCCCATCTGCAGATAGTGCCAGCAGTACAATACATGCTGCAATAGTGTTAGAGCAACAGTGATAATACTCTTTATAAAGAAGGGGTTGTAGTTGCTCAAGTGTAACAAGTAAGCTTGGTTGTACCATGGTACAGCAATAGGGTATTTTTTAAACGGTACAACCTGGGTGTTTCTCTTCTGTAGACCTGGCACGTGATCATGAAAATTATTTTTGGGAATACTTAGATGGCTTACAGGTCAATACTAAGTCTGACCTGCTTTGTGATTTCAGTTCTTTTTCTGCATTAAAGGGTGAAAAGGAAGTTATGTTTGTGGCTTTTCGTTCAAGTAATTCACAGATACAATATTTAGCTTTGAAATTATGGCATTCTTATCTCTTACCACATGTTTTTACTTTGGAGCAGTGAATCATAGCTCTCTTCATGTTGGTTTAACAGCAAATCTCCTATTTTCTTTGTTCAATGCAACATGATATGGGAAATTCTTGTTTTCTTGTGTGTTTCTTTTTTTTTTTATCCCACTGGTGCTTATTACCTGTCCCCTTTAAAGAGGGGTGGGTCTGTTTTCTCTGGCAGTTGTCTCCCCTATGATGCTGTGGCGATAGGGATCACGTCAATCTGCAGAGTGCTAGGATCTCAGTCTAGAAGTGTCTTAGATCTTGTAATACTCAAGGAATTGATCAGCCTCTTTTAGAGGTGTAAAAGCTGTTATAAGGAAATACGGTTTTAAGTGTGTTTCACTGTTCCCGTGCGTTGACTTACACGCATTCTTGTATTCATGTACTCCACTTCCACGTGCCAGATTGACAGGTTCTCTCTGTGTATTTCTCTGCTCCAGATGTTGATTGGTGTTCCCTTTCTGTAGTGTTTCCTCTCAACTTCCTCTTCACTTTAACTAATATTATTTCTTTTCTTTATTTTCTGAATGATTAGTCTACCAGGATGTCATTGTATTAAACCATTCTGAGAATGGCTAATGATGAAACTGTCAACAGGTGCCATCACTCAGTTCATTGCTGAGTAACTTGACTATACACCTGCTTGGTGGTGATGGCTCTGCTAGCCAGGTGTCTGATTCTGTGTATCTTCCATTTTCCTATTCCATTTTTCTGGGCGGTTCCCCCCTCTTCCACCCCCCCCCCCCCCAGATCAGTAGGTTTCTGTCAAGTAAAATTTTGGGGTTGAATGGATGGAATGTTTGGGTAACAGTACAACTAGCAAACAAGCAGCCTTATGCCACTGAAATGAGTATAGTGACTCATTTTGCTGAGCGGTTTATGATAATTGTGGGTCAGAGGCTCAGTGGTAGCAAGCTTGTCCAAAAAAGGCAGCTCTGGTTGGAAGTAAAGTATCTCTACGTGCACTTTCATCTTGACCCATGTGAGATCTGATCTTGGAGCCAACTGGAGTAAAAATGATGCTAAGCAATTTAAAATAGTCACCACCATTTTCTACGGTTTGATGTCAGAAGCAACTCTTGGTTATGTTACCAAGGATTGAATGGTGAGCTTTTCCTAATGCTGATCGTCACTACTGGGGATCAGAGTAGCATTCAATTAATAGCCTGGACTTCTAGGTCTCCCAGAGCTACGATATAGTTAATCTGTCAGACTGTGCCAGATCCAGATATAAATGTTATTAGGAAAAAATATTAGGGTTATGTTTTTTCTGGTTTGTTTTAGGGCTTTTGCAGCTTTTTATTTCCTGTCTTGCGTTTCTCCCTTTGTCCCACACTGGCCGTTTTAGCTGTTTCCTACTACTAGCTGCCAGCTGCTTTTGTTTTACTAACACTTCACTCTCTCACAGAGAAGTGGGAGGGATGCAATGCCCAGACTGCTGCATTTTTCCTCTTTCAGAATGGGTGCTGCCTGAAGTTGAACAGGTTGTCATAATAGCCAGATCTTGACATTTTATAAGCCTTCAGGTGTTTTGTGCTTTTATTAAAGCAAAGTGACTAAATTTAAGACTTCTGTTTGTATTTCTTTATTTACTGAAAGCTACCTTTCAAGCTTTTCTGGTTTTGCAGAGAAAAGCCAGAAAATACTACTTAAGTGTCAAAGACTGGAAGGCAAATAAGAGGATCCCTCAGATTGTTCTCTAAAGCTCAGGATATTGGACTGTGACTCATGATTCTAAGTACCTGAGACAGACGAACTCAATACTGTCAATCTTGCTTCTCTCAGCTGTTAGCTGCTTTGCACTAGATAGGGCAAACTAGGGAGCTCAATGGCATGAATCACTAAGCTTTTCCTAGTAGAGGAAGGTCTGCAGACAGTGAACAGCAAACCTGAAAAGAGCAGTGGAACATTAATTGGCACAGTCAGGTTTTGAAGGGGAATTCATGACATACTGATACTTTGACAAACTATATTGCCATGACCATAAATTGCAGCGACTTATGGTAAATGCACTTCATTTTTGCCTCTGATTTCCCTCTTTCTGCCTTCAAATTCTACTCAGAAAGTACTTTGCTTTTTCTTAGGACACTTAGCAGTAGTAAACCCAGAGCATGATCGGTAATTCCCCTTTTGCTTAAATAGAGCTTTTATTTGGCATAGAAATGGCAAATAAATGAAAATAAAACCATATCACAAAGCTTGTCATTGAATTTCATTCTAGAAGGTTGTCTGCAAAAGCGTCTTTTTAAACATAATATCCAAGGAGAAAACTATACTGATTTTGGCCATCTAGTTTGTGGGTGCCATTTTTGTGGGTTCAGATCATGCTAGTAGAAAGGTTGGCATGTTATTCCAAGTCTGAGCATCTAAACCACAGCAAAATAGTGGAATTTTGTGCAAAACTGGAAACACAGGCCTAAATATTCAAACCTGCCTGCTAAAAGCTAATGTATGAATTCTTAGTTAGGCATGTAAGTGTGAAGTCTGATATTGTGCTACACATAGCGGATTAATTTTAGCCAAGTTTGTCTAAAAGTTCTTGTTAGCAGTTCAAACTCCTACCAAGGCAGGCACTTGGCAAGGATACTTCAATTTAACTCAGTCTTATTTTAGATATATATAAAGGCAAAAACTTAAATTCAGGTGTGCTATTTCACTGCTAACAATTGCTCTGGAGAGCAATAATTGAGGTTGCTTGTGGTTGTATGTTTTTATTAGCACTATAAGCAAATTATTTTGGAAGGGGAAGTGAAAAGAATTTTACTGAAAACTGGGAGTTTCATTACTTTGCTGTTCCCTAACCTTGCTTTACTCATGCCAATTAATGAGTATCTTATGGGCAAAATAGTTCAAGTTTCTTCATATCAAATAATTAAAAACACCTTTAAATTTGCTGCAGTTTGGTTTGTATCATTTTAGCTGAATGAGTGAGACAACACCCCCAATTTTATCATGTCCCTTCAATAATGCTGTTATTATGGTGATAGGTGGCAAATTTATGAACAGTGCAAGGGCACAACTCAATTTCTGGGATGTAGCTCCTTGAAGATACAGTATGTTTTGTCTTATGGAGAGGGATGCGACCTTCCATAGTAGCTTTTAATATGTGGTCTATACATGCCCTTCAGAGTAATTTTAAATTGGGACCATTGTATTCTTTAGTATTTACTATTATTATGCATTACTACTATTTACCATGTATTACTCAGTATTTAGTACATATTTATTTATTAATCTACATTTACCTAGACTTTCTGTTTCAATCTAACCCACATAGGTTCATATCAATGGCATATAGAGATGGGATTATTTCCATGGAACTAGTTAGAAGATAAAGAAGAAAAAAAAAGAAGGGGGGGAAAAAAAGCTTGTGTACTTTTTATTCTGGTGTATTTCATAGAAAGCACAGACTGTAAGAAAGGTCATCTATAATCTATGACAGGCATAAAACCAATGCCTTGGAGACTGTATAGAATCTGCTCACTGTTCATTTTTTGCCACAACCATTACCAGATTAAAGACAAATTTAACAGCTATCATGTCCTCCTCCTCCTCTTCCCTCCCCATTATCTCTTTGAGCAAGCTACAAAGAAGTTACTAAATACTGTTGTTCATGTCAGGCCTCTGAATAGGTTCCTGCCAAGATTATTTTATGAGAAAAATGTTTTTGTAAAATAATTTAAATTTGCCTTGGCTATATATCACTTGTTTTCATCAGGGAGTACCTCCTGTACAAGCTGACATCTACACACCTTTCTCATTGAGGAGGAAAAAGAAACTGTTGATGTCCTTTTGGTGATTTGTTGCTTCCCAGTGCTTTTACCAAGCATCGCTGTCATTTCATCTTGTGCATCCCGCTCGGCAGCAAGGAGCTGAATTAAGGCTAAATTGCTCTATTTTTACCTTAAAAACTACAAAACTGCCTGCCATATCTTATTGGTAGTAAACGCTTCGTGGACAGCTGAGTGCAGAACTGAATCTGGAAAGACGGAAAAAATGAAAAGCATTAGAGTACTGATAAGAAGGTTAGAGAAAAGATAGATTAGCCTCAGTCTTTAAAAAAAAAAAAAAAAAGCCAAGACAGAGAGAATCAAGGAAGAGCCTTTGAAAACAGGGGGAGTAAGAAAGTGTTTGGAGAATAACAAATATCGAGAAGAAATTCTTAAAGCTGACTTTAGATATTAAAAGCAATATTGACTTACAGGTATATATAAAAGGAATGAGAACTGAAGAGGCAAGAGCAAGTTCAGGAGATATGTAAATCTGGATATCTGAAATAATTTCTGTGGTTAAATTATTTTTAAAATTTGGAAAATATGAAAATTTTATTCACACATTGAAAAAACCTCTCACAGACTCCCCAGTTTGAATACTTTGGTTTACTGTGCCCCACAGATTAGTGGATGAATAACCAAAACACATGTGACAAAAGCTCAGATAGCCTAATCAAAACCTTCCCTGACAACTCGATGAGATCAGTAATTCAGGAAAAAAATTACTTGGTTACTCTGTTTCACCAAGAGATTTGTTAAAAACCTTTACAGTAGCCAATTTATTCCTTTCCCGTGCCAGTAAAACCTTAGTTTCCATGCTTCATTGTCCTAAAAATAGAATCCTCATTAGTTCTTTGAGATTTATTGAGCTAGAATATAGCCTTGTGCCCACAGCTATGAAGACTCCCTCTAGCATCCGGAGAACCAAGAGAGAAATATTAACTTAGAGTGATACACTGGTAAGTTATTGAAATGTCTTTGTATTTTGTATTTGTCATTTATGTCTCTGTCCCTGTCATGGAAGCTGCTGTTGAAATCTTTCAACATCAACACTCTGCCATTTAAAACTTACCCTGCCAGCATGCCATCTGTTTTGATCAGGGAACCACTTTCTACGTGAGCTGACTCCTACACACATTGCACTTTGCAAGAGAAAAATGTATTTGCTGAAAAGTAAAAAATCTAAACCTCCCTTGAAAAGCAATGCTCCTTGACTCAGTTTAAAAAGAATAAATCTTAAAATTAGATAAGTACGCTTTCTTCTCTCTCTCTCTCTCTCCCATTGTTTCAGATTTCTAGACAATGGAAAAAAATCATAGTAAAGTGAGTCAAGCCCTCTTTGTAATTGCATTCTGCACACCCAAAGCTGGTTGCACGTGTTGATATATTTACAGTGAGGGCAGAGATACTGGCCTTTGAGTTTATTTCTGTAAAAAGTTAACTTTTAAAGTTTAAAAACAAACAAACAAACAAACAGAAAAGTGTGATTTTTATGCATGGCTTCTTCAAAGAGCAACAGAAATACATTTCTCAACATTTTTCTAGCTTTGTGGAAGTAATTGTAATCCATATAACTTACTAATGGTTATATGTTATTTTTAATGACAGGTACCATTAGAGTTGGTACATCTGGATGAAATGTACTGGTCTTGATATTTAACCCTTGATAGGCTTTAATCCTTGATAGGCTTTTTTGTTAATGGTGTTATCAGTGTCTTTCACAGTCTTAACAGCGCTCAGTGCTTTGTGGGTGGAGGGACACAAGACAGGGAGATGAGATGTACATCCACACTGCTGGCAACATGTCAGCAATCCCACAGCTTCCTCTCAGCATCTTGCTCTATACTCACAATTCCGAAGCCTGAACCGGTGACTCAGATCCCTAAAGTGATGTGGTGGGTCATGTGGATTACTTGATGGTTTTTCTTTTGGGTCGTTTTGTGGTGCTGAATGCAGATTCTTGGGAACAGTTCTGTAACAAGGTTCCTCTCTACAAGTGTCTCTCGGCAACACAGGATCATGGGAAGACAGATAAGCACAGAGCAAATGGTGGTGGCAGTGGTTGTTGTACTTTGTGTTGTGGAACGCCTGACTGCTATCCTCTGTGCATGTTTTAAACTGACTTACCAAAGAGGAGAACAATCACCAGGAGATAAAATACTTAGATTAGTAAAGACAAAGGAGTCCTTATTTAACCCTAATAGGCTGTAAAGAGCATGCAAAGGAACTGCATTATTCCCTTATCCCCTCTTTGAAGCTCACATTAGAAACGTGAAGACCTCCAGATTCAGTTTCGTGTCTCTTCTGGAACTGCATCATGTGATCCTTTCCATGAAGTTATCAAATTCCATCCTCTAACTGCTTAGGTTCGTTGTCAAGACCTATACTCTCCTATTCTAGTTTTGAGCCTGAATTTTTTTCATGGCCAGTTTATAACCAACTGTTTTTGCACTGACACCATCCTCTAGATTAAATAGTTCTTTTCCCTGTCTGTAATTTACCCTGTAAAGTAATAATAAAGGGCATATCCCATCATTTCACCAATCTAAAATAAAACATATTCTTTTGTTCTGTCATTGAAGTCACTGTTCTTCCAAGTTAGTCCCATTAAGATTTACTAAGGGTCCAATACTGCAAGGTGCTTCTTCCTTACAAGCTCGGGAGCAATCCCATTCATGACCTGTTTTAGGGAGTAACAAATCAGTAAAGGAAATCTACCTTTGGTTGTTTTAGAGCCATGTGAAATGCTGTGAAGACTATCAGATCAGTCCTCCAAAAGAAAAAGAAAAGAAGAACCAAATACAACAAAGCCCTCTAGTGTTCCTCTGACCCCTAGCCCACATATTCCCCCGGGCAGTTTCATAGACTGTTATCCTGAAATGTATTATTTTCTATAATTTATCTTAATATTGCACTAAAATCTCTAATAGAGTAGTGATGACACAGATGAAACTCTCCATCCACAGAAATATAAACACTTTTTAGATAGCCTGTGAAGAGTGGCTCAATGTTAGGAAAATTGTGAGGCAAGCTGTTAGTGAATTATTGTCAAGGTCAGAGAATGCACATTTATTTTTCTGGTAGTTGTATCATTATCAAGCTCTTATGATATATCCACTTGTACTGAAATGTGGCTAACTTACCTTGGTGAATTTGATTTATTAGCATTGCAACTGACAAGGTTGCCCATTTGTTAGTGCTTATTTTATATTTGAATAGCTTTCAGCACATAAATTTGAGGAATTGCTTGAATACTTTAACTGTTCCATATTTCATGGAGAAAGCTAGACCAGCAGAGTGCTGCTGTTGATATTTCTATTTTGATACTGTCCACTTTTTTTATAAATTAAAATGATGCCTGCATTTGTACTTAGGTGTGCCTCACGAGCAGAATTTATCGCAAACAGTAAAACTTAAATGTGAAAACTCATTAACTTTATCCTGAATAAACTGTGGCATAGCCTTGCAATAAAGTTTATTTTAATTCAGAGCAGATCATAAATGTGTTTCAAAATAAAAATAAAAAAAAAGACATGGAATTAAAAAGAAATTAACTAATTACATGAGTTCCTCAGATTAAGCTTAATTTAAAGAATGGGTGGAGAAAGAATATATGAGCAAGCATATGGTTCAGAATGGAAGAAGAAGCTCTCAAATGGGTCCAGAAATGAGGCCTTTAAGTTTCTTATTGACTTCAGTGGTGTTAGCATCAGGCAGAGGAGCACAGCTTAATTACAGCCAATCTTAGCTCATCCTTTTCCCAGAAGAATGCATTTAAGTAAACAAAATTGTATAGAGCCAAATAAAAAGCAAAACTAATTACTTGCCCCTAACATCTTGCAAAGTTTCTTTAACACGTCTGTATCCTTTCAGGTCTCCTTCGTTGCTGTGAGGAAGAAATGCTTCATTTAGCTCACTTTATTCCCCTGTAACACTATGGGCCATCACCTACATACCTCCAATTCTGTAGGTGTCAGTTCATCCTGATTTTCTAGGGATCAGGAGGGAAGGCAGCTGGAAGGACAACTTTTATAAAAACTCACAGTGTGATGGGAAGAAGGGGTAGATTTCTTTAGGGCACCATGTCATCATGTTGACACTCAGGTCTTCTCTACTTCCAGACTGTCTTCTCAACCAGTTCTCCTCCCACAGTGACTGCATTCTTAACAATAGTGGAGAAGGAAGACAGGAAGACTCATCACCTGTCCTCCACTTTAATGAATGTATCTTTCCTCCACAGAAAGTGAAAATACTAGTTTAATGTCAACAGCAGCAGTGAGACTGACAGTCACAACTCTAAGAATGGTTGGCCAGCTGTGCAATGGCTTGGCTGTGATCAGGATAACGAGCCTCTGGTTGAAGCTAATCATGCAAACTCTGAGTTGATGTTGTTTGGTTATTCCAAGAAATTGCCAGTTTATAACGTAATTTTCTGTTGAAGTAATTTTTATAATTTTAACACCGCCATTGATATCTGGACTCCTCATTCCTTCCAGCCACTCAATACTAATAATTGGGAAAATGCCTTTTTTGCAGCGGGGGGAAGGAAGCAGAAGTAGTCTTCTGTTGGATTTTGATAGTATGATCCAAGCAGATGTTACCTGCAGGCTTTATTGTGAACATCCATGTATCTGCTGTAAAAATCAAATGATACATGTATACAATGCTTAAGTTTGTTGAGCCTGAAAGCCCAGTGCTTTTTCTCAGCAATGAAGTCCACCAAGAATATTTCATCTCGTTGCTCTTTTCTCTTAATCCGCTGGGTCAAATTCAGGCACTGGGTTTTCATACTTTCAGGCCTCTGCTGTATTAATTTACATTAACTGAAAAGCTGCCTTTCTACATAGCTTTCACCTCCTGTAAGAGCTATATTCCCATGGGACAACAGAATAGCCAACATCAGTAGAGAAGCTTATGTGTATAGGGAGTAACCCCAAAAAGGTCAGAAAGCAAAGCAGAGATTCCCAAGTGAAATGTTGGGCATCACACACACGGGGTTGCCTCGATATTTCTTGCTGGGAAAAGAACATGAAAAAATGTTCTGTTCCTGAACCTATTAGTAGTGCTGTGATTGGTGGTTGTTGAATTGGTCTATGTACAGAACTTTATGAAAATTAGAACTAAGCTATTTTAATTACAAAATATCCACTGTATAATTAGCACCACTTAATACAAAATATGTTCAATATATTTTATGTGTAATTGAAATTCTGTAAAATTAAACTGCAATAATATAAATAATTTTTCAGGATGAAAAGTAGGTTAAGATACGCAAATTTCATGCTTTAAACATGGAGATAAATATTCCCTAGTGTATTAAAATATTGTGTTTTAGACTGTGAATCTTTTCATTGAATAATAAATATGAGCTTCCCTTTTATGTAATTAATGCAACCCATATTTTTCAGTAGAGAAATGAAATGTTGAATCATACATAAAAAGTAGCTATGAGTATTTCATTACCAAACTTAATTCAGTCATTTCCACAGACTTATGGAAAATGTTATTCACCTCTTGGGGAAAACTTTTGGCAGTGAAATGTAGTTTTGCTTGGCATATATTTTGAATTGCTTGAATCTCTGGTTAGTTAGTCCCTTCTGGGGGGGCTATTATACACATACTGGTTCAGAACAATAGTTAGATCTTAGCAGTGTTTTATATCTCTAAAGTCTTATTACTAACATTAAGTAAGGCATCCTTAATCACCATGTCTGAAAGAATATTGAGGGGTTAACTTGTATTTTCTAATATTTTAGTTTTCACTTGGTTATAAAACCTGTAGTCTAACGTCGTTGTGTGAAATCTGTATGCGAGAATGAGAATTTCCAGAGCATTTCAGGGGACTGAGTTTTATTTCTCAGGCTGTTACTACATTTTCATGCAGCCATTTCTGTCGTGTAAAATAAGGACATCATTTGAAGTATGATTATGCTCTGAATGCCCAGTGAAGCTTTTAAAATTATACCTGACATCCAGTTGCATAGCTATAGATAGACATTGATTTTTTTTTTAATCCACTTTTTACAAAGAAAGTCTGTTAGCATCCGAGGGAAACAGAGGAAAACAAACATTACTTCCCTGTCTTAACATTCACTGTAGCTAAGAAAAACTGTTACCAGAGATACTTCAGTTATACTTCCCCAATTCTGATTGGGCTTTTGTAACTAAAGCCCTAAGGACTAGTTGGGCATAGATCTTTTTATTAAGATACTTTTGTTTATTAATACTATGGGAACTGATATCTGGCATCCTTAGGCAGTCTGGGAAGCTAGAGGCTTAGAATTATTACTGTAGCATATACTCATCAGAGTAATACAGAGCTACACTGCAGTTTTAAATGGTCTAGGCTGGCTTCTGCTAGCAGGGGAGCTACAGTGACAGAATGCAGTGTGGACCACAAAAAATGTGCTCAAGGAGACCTGTAAATATTTAAGATGGGAGCCTTTTCTGAGTTTTGCTCTGTTACTGCCACCCAATACTTAAGCTAGTTGGTGTAAAGCTAGTTCAGATACCTCAATGCTAGCAGCGGCTGTGCCTAGTGTACAAGTATTCCAAGGGAATCTGATGTGTGTGTTCTCCAGAGAGGAGATGTTACAAGATCAGGCCCTAATTATTTCATAATTGTGCAAGGCTTTAATTACAAGACCTTAATGACTGACTTAATTTCAAACACTGTAGGGACGTTGACTTAAATAAAATGCTGTTGAATTATTTTCTTTCACAGCAGTCTAAGCACTTTCTATTTCTCTCTCTCTCTCAGGAATCTGCTGTGCCTAACAAAGAGAGGAACGATCCATGTAATTAAGAGATTCTGGGTGCAGGTTCCCTGATTATCCTTACAACAGCTCAAATAGTAGGCAATGGGCACCCAATTTTCAAGGCATGCACAATATGTTCCTCTTTTCATCCTAAAAGAACTCAAATATTCCATGTTCTTCTCCGTTACATAAATACAGCAAAAAGTGTTGAACTGGCCTTTGCAATCAGTTGCTTCCAAACTGGGGAGAGAGAGGGGGGGAATACTAGTGAAATTTTGGTCAAGGTCACTGGTCAAGGGTAATTCGTATCAGATCTCAATAAATCTGCATGCAAAGCACAGAGAATCTTCTTTTTGTACAGATGTCATCAGAAATAAAAGATCTTGATGTTGCTTTTTTTTTTTTTCTTGAAATGTGTCCTATACTTGGGTAAGTGTTGCCTCTTCATATCTGAAGTGTGTGCTGAGAGTACTAGAGCTGAAATGAAAACAATGTAAATGAAACCTCATAAACCACTGCAAAACATAAACAATGTTGGGTAGGGATAGCTTATAAGCCGCTGTAGATACTTTGCTTGGCCCTTACCATTTTGAGGTTAAATTCCAACTTAAAATGCGAAACAGCTTGAAAAATCTGCTTTAAGGAAAAACCTGATCTTGATAAACTGAGATCTTTGTCAGTAGGCATGCAAGTTGAGATGATTCATTCAAGGGATACTGAAAAGATTCTCTGGAAACATTTATTTCGGTAAGACTGAAACATGTTGAAGCATATTTATGTACCTTTTGATTAAATATTTTGAATTAATATGATAATCGTGCTCCATAGAGTGATCTGGGGGAAAAAAAAAATCTGAAAAAAAGAGAATAGTGTGGTTTTCAGTTGGGAGGTTGTAAAATACTATGCTTATAAAGCATATATTTCTTTTTCTCTGTGGGAAGAAGACAAATGGTAACTGCTTCCCCGGGTGGAAACCTTCCTTTGGGCACTTGGAGTCTTAGTGCTTGTCAGTTTATGTGTCTAAGCTGGCTGTATGTCCTCCTGTTTCTCTGCTGTCCCTGTAAGTAATACTTGAGATACAAGTGGCAAATAGAAGATTTAGGCAAAATGCTGGGTTGTCTAATAGAAAATCACTTTTTTTTGAAAAAAAAAAAAAAATTAGACTTAGAATCCATTATTGTAAATGTGCTTAAGCTCATTGAAATTATATCAATATAATTGAATTTGGGGATAGTGACTAGTGTTATTGCATAATATGAATACACTCAAGAAAATGTATTTCGAGACCTACTGTTCTTTATGTTATGGGAACATAAATAATAAAGCAAAGAAATTATCAAATCAAAAAGCAAATTGGATTCAGTATCAAATAGAAATGGAACAATCAGTCGTCACAATAATACCTAAACTTCCAACAGCATATGGTTATGGATCCCAAACTTGTAGTTATTGGTGTGAATGTTTATATAGCTGTGTATAAAAAAAACCCCACAAACTACATTTTTAGTACGTATCTGAAATGCTGTCTTTCTTCTTAGTTCTTATTCCTGTTTCAAGTCCAACCCTTTACAAGCGAAAGTTTGATAACTCTTGTGTATTAGGAGTTATCAAATGTAATAAAAGCAAGGAGACAAGTCTTTCATAACCCCAGAAACCGTCTTAATGTCAGTCCTTAGAGCAGTACAGCTGTTTTCAATCACAGAGAATTGCGCAGCTGCTGAGTCCAACCTTGAAAATTATTGCTGTATATGTGATATATGAGTTTACCAGCTTGGATATCTTTGTATCTTTTCCATGAGAAAAGATAGAGTGCCCTGTGGATGCCTTTCAGCTATGTTTTCCTTACATATTCACTAAGCCATCCCTGGAAATTAGCAACTTTGCAAATAAGATAGGAATGATTCACTTAAGTTGGTACAATGCTGAAAATGTTGCAGAACTTACTGAAATTAGTATAGATTGCAGGATCAGCTTTTCATCTGTGCTCCAGATAAAGGGAGATCAGTGGGACAAGATCATCTTTTGTTTTTCAGGAAACGTAGAAAAGAAATCAGACGGACTTTACTGCATTACTTTTAATGCATTTCATTCTCAGGCTGTTAGAACACAACTTATTTCATACTGTTCTCTGTTACAAAAAGCAGTATAGAAGGGGTTTTTTAGATAGAATCCTGAACATCTTTCTTGGAGATGGGGTCTTCTGCCACAGGTAAGAAGAAAACTCTCTTGTGTGTTCTTCTGGTGTAGTTGCAGTCAATGTGTGCTCAGTCAGACCTCTAGGCTGTGTAGGTTTAGTGTAGGCTTTCCTCTACAAGGAGCTCGTTCTCTGTTCTGTCGCTTTCTATCTCTTTGTGCTCCACATACCTCTGTGATATGGTTTGGCTGAAGTGGGCTCCTGGTGGCCTTGGAGGTATATATCCTGGTTTTATAATTTTTATAAAATTGCAAATTTTAAATGTGTAGGAAACCATTAGACCAACCTGCTACGGAACATCAAGGCGTGGAACTTTCTCCACTTATTTTTGTAAGTCGTTTGGTTGAAGCACATCCTTCTATTCAGCTGTGAGCCTTTTAAACAATTATTTCTAATTTTATGGTTTGGGTGTTTTTTGTATGTTTTTCTCTTTCCAATTACGGGGAGAAACCAGTGGTATTAAGCCATATTTCTTAGATGCCACTTCGCTTCTTTACTGAAGATATAAGAAACCGTTTCCTCAACCACAACGGGAATGAGAGAGATGGAAGTTTATTTTCTGTGTTTCATTCTGATTTCCAAATAACACAGACTATCTGATAGCCAGAGGGTAGGTATTTCTCTTGCTGTTCCCCTGGCTTTTCTGACTGTTTGGCTGCCTCTGTTCACACACCTGTAGATCTTCATCAAATAATAATCACGTCTCTATCTTCAGTCCACAGTAAAAGCCTCCTTATTACTGGGCAGATTTGTGTTGGTGCTGTGTTTTAGGGGGAAAGTTTTACAGCTTCAGTTATTATTAAGCTTTTTAAAAGAGCTTAACTGCATTTTAAATGTACTCCAGAAAAAAGATGTTATTGTGCTACACAGTTTCAACAAAGCTTCACCGTACCACCTTTTTAGCAATTGCTTCTAAACAGGCATCTTTTCTTTATTTGAGAGATAAAATGAGGGAGAATCCTCATTTTCTTTATCAGGAAAATAATAATTAAGGATTAACTCAATAAGTGATTGAGTAATTAATGATTAGAGTAATCTAATTGTAGACGTTTATCATACTGTTATAAACTGTGCCTTATTTTTTCTTCTGTACCTCATGTAAAAAAGCCTATAAAGTGATCTGTGATGCAAAGTCTGTGCTTTTGTCAACATCAGTCTCTTATCAGGAGAGTCATCTCTTTAGAAGAGAAATTGATTCCTGTTGCTGGCATCAAAACATGACAAAACCCCTGTGTAAACTGGATTTTTGTTAGATCCAAACCATTTCTTTTTGGTGAGGTCAAAGCTTGGGGCATGAGAGTATGGAAGGAAGATTCCAGATAGAAATGCTCAGGCTTTCATAAATGTTTACTTTAGAGTAAGTGAACTTAGGATTTAAGGAGCTAGTAAGATGAAGTGGTTACTGTATTTAAAAATCTCTGTTTTCAGTTTAATTCTGGTTTATTAGCAAATTATCTTTTGAATTCTAGTTTCTCATGTTTTGGCTTAGTTTAGAGACAGATCTCTCTGTGTATGTGTCTCTGTGGGGGTGTATGTATATTTGTATGTACGTGTCTGTATGTGTATATTTAAGACTTGAAAAATGCTAAGCCCGAATCCAAAACCCATTCATGTTAATATCTTTTGGCTTTATATCCGTCATTATTTGGAATGTGATTAAATCTCGCTTACTTCACTGGGCCCAAAGCATGTGTTTAAAGTTAAGCATGTGCTTAAGTGTTTTCCTTAATAAGGATGCTTTCCTGAATAAGAATTTAAAGTGAATGCACTCCATGTGAACAGTAAACGTCTTTTTCTGTGTAATTGTTCAACGTCATACAAAAGCCTGAGCTTCTGTTAATATATTTTTCTTTCTAGTTTATATAGAAAGAAATATTGGTTCACACGGTTTGATTTCCTTTTTTGACTGCATATTTTTTCTATAGTTATAGCATATTATATTATTGTTAGAGCAAATCTCTAATTCAGGGCTGCAAAGGAATAGAGAAATACCCTTTAAAATGGACTGGCATCTCATCACTGGTCTGTAGATTCATTAACTTACATGAATATTAGAGATTTGGTTCAGAGGGCTTATTGTCTACCTTTGGTTACTTTCTGGAGAAGCCCCTTTCATTTGTCACCTGTGCAGTCATTTATAAAACATTAAAGCTAATATATAGCAAAGTCAGTGAAGGAGGGAGGGGTGTGATGTGTTGGTTTGCTTTTTGTTTTTTTTTTAAATGTGTTGTCTAAAGGTAGTATATTTGTACCTTATTACTACTCAGATAAACGGCTGTTTAGGATTAAAGAGTGGTTTGTCTGTGATAACAATGGGTGTCTTTTTTAAAAATGAGGGCAAATATTTGTAGCACAAAAAATATTTTTGGCTGAAGCCAAGTTTTAACTTGCTAATATTGACTCCCTGCTATGGTAATGCAATTTGCAATGTTAAAAAAATTTAATATCAGTTATCAAAATTTAGAAGATATTTAAGAATACACATTGTTTCTAGGAACCTCTTTAATATATTTTTTTTAAATTGTATGTAATTTTTTATTGTGAACATTTATGTTCCAGAAAATGCATTTAAGACTGTAAATTACTTGTGCCAATAGAATATTTCCCCTGATTTTTTTTAAAAAAAAGTCTTTTAGTCTGTATCGTATTTCTCTTCAAAAATCCTAGTGTATCCTTTACAAAGTTCAGGTATCTTAAAACCTACAATGAAATTCTAATGTTGTATTCTTGAAAACTGTTGAAAAGCACAGTGATTGGAGCCAATCTCTGCAAAAGTAGTTGTCCAGTTAGTCTCAGTCTGTGTTTATATAAGGAATTCTAGTTTGTACCTCATTTAGACAAGAAACAAACAATAACAATTGAAAAGTGATTGTGTTTTAGATCTATATTAGACTGAGGTTTAGGATTTCAAGATGTCTTGAATTTGCCTTATTTTTATTTCAGAATTTATCTTGTTAGTTTTCAGCATGATTACTTATGTAATCTAATTCATTCCCTCACAGTTGTTTTCTGGAATGACAGTCGAGTATTTCGTGATACACAGTGATCTTAGTTACCTTGGAGGTGCCAGTGCAGCAGAATGGTAGGATATTTTGACGAGTGCAAGTTGCCTTTCAGGAGTGAAAAAATGATGATGCTCCTTTTAAGAGCATCCGTATGTTTTCATATCCGGTTCAAAAGCTTATTATAAATCTTAAGCACAATAAGAACTGCCTCAATGTTCATTTTTACCTTTTTTCTGTTTCACATTTCTCATTTTTCTTTTATGTTTGGCATTTTCCCAGCTTGCCTGATAGCTGGGATTCTGACATATATATGTATTCAACTGCTTTTAAATCCAATTAACGCACAGAGTGCAAAATGTAACTCCTGTACGTTTCAGCATTTGCAGGAGTTGCTTATGGCATCAGATGAACAGAAAAAGAAGACAAGTTAAGGAGATACTGTGGGTTTTTTTGGTGTCTTTATAGAGCATCTACCATAATTCTCTCTGAAACTTTTGGGAACTAGTGTAACAGATATAGTAAAAATAGATACAATGAAAAATAATGTTTTTGGTAATGTAAAAGAATTTAATCTAAATTTTAAGAACTGCAAAATAGACCATTCTACTGATTATGTTGTTTAGTGGCCCATCAAACTAGCTGAGTAGCTCTCTCAGTTTCTTGACAAAAATTAGTGGTTGTTACATAGATGTAGATGTTAACTGTTTACTCAGCTAGAAGAATTGAGCTCTGAGGCAGCTATTCTTCTCGGGCTGTCTTTACAGTGGGTGGAGTAGATGGGCTCCTTAAGAAGGAAATTGAAAGAATTTGGTTTCTCCCTCTGGAGAAGCCTACATCTCTTTACTAGAGAGGAAACCTAGGCGATTTGCCTCCGTAACTGAAACTTAGCCCTTTGGAACCCCTTGCAAGAATGACAGCCAACTGCATGATAGATTGCATTTTTGCCATGATGTGCAGGGCTTTGGCAGCCATTAATTCCATTACTACTTCTGCTGATTATTTTCCACTGCAATTGCTTGTTGCTGTTTTCTATTTATATTCTGCTCCTTCTGCTTAAGTGCAAGGTTATACCCAGAACATTCAGCATCTCTGCAAGTCTATTCTTTGTGGAGGTACGAAGGACAGCATTTGATGTTAATCAGAAATGTGCAGATAGGGCTTGTTCTGAAGTCTACTGAGTCAGGAGAAAGATTTCAGTGGAGTTCTATGTATTTTGGATTGGGCTGATGATTCTGAAATTTCACCCTGAAAAATACATATATTTCATTATCCGTGAACATCAAAATTTAAGGTAATTGAGAGTTTTAAAAATAGGACATGGTGTTACAATATACGTGAAATGTATTAACTCTAATTTTTTATAGTTGTTTGCTATTATATGAATGTAATTTACTGTGCTTGCAGCAACCCGAGGACATGCTGGAAAATTAGATGATTCATTTCAAGTGTTTTATCCTAGTGAGCAAAATTTTAATCAGTCAGTTTCCTAATCCCAGTTCTGTTATTGGCATACTCTGTAAACTTGGCAAGGTCACAGAAGGACTCCATTAGACATAGTGCTGCATCTCGGCTAAATCATTACTGCATATGTTTTAATTTATCTACATTATAGAATTTTTTAAAGAAATAGAACTGTAGGAAGGTTCTCCTCTGATGATCTATGCTAAAGGTAATCTAATAATATAAATTATAATGAATGTAAGATTTATCTTGAGCTATGGTTGCTATTTCCTATGTGAATTTTTTACAATTTCACCTTAAAAAACCCACCCCTCTAACCTAGCATAAAAGCTAGTAAAAAAATCTCATAACACGCAAACTACTGTCTTGTCACTCTTACAAGTTTGTCACTACGTTGTTCATTGAGCATTGTGAATTGTACTATGCAGTGAACAGGAACGGTGTTATCAGTTTCCTGTACCTCAAAGTTTGCTGTTAGCTTTCATCAAGAAGATGATACTTTTGATGATGTGGATGTTAATTCAGAAATATAAAGCAGTCCAGTATCGAAAAATTAGTTGAGTATGTCAAATGCATGCTACTGATAGTGTAGAAGATATTCTAATCACCTTAATTATCAGGCAGTAAATATAACAAGAATGGTCACATTGGAGTAAAATTTTCAAAAGTATCCAAAGTCCTAATTTTAAAGGGAATAAAGAAGCCCGATGTCCACTGAAAGCAAATACAATTAGGCTCCAAAATTCATAATTGGCTTCTGAAAATATGACATAGGCTCCTAAGGAATGTTAAAAAGTTTTACCCACAAATGACCATGAAAAACACAAGCTCTTCAGAGTGATAGACTGACACATCCCAACATTATTGTGAGAGTAGGATCATGTAATGTGTTATATGCTGTGTATAGGGGTTCAATTTCTTTACAAGGCAAATATGACTTTTTCCTCAGCTATCAGAAAGCAGAATGTATTTCAGATTAACTGCCAGATTAAAAAAAAAAAACCAAACACAAAACCAACCCAAAACAACGCTATTATTATCAAATTATAAAAGAAGAGACTGGGAGCCATAAAACAAAAGAGGTATGAAAGGAATATAATTTTATGAGGACTCAGAAATGTTTAGTAGGGTATTAAATCAGGTAAATGTGTAAGCATGTTTTTGTAGAATTTGAGTAAATTAATTCTCAGCAGGGAGGAACATAAGGATTACATATATTGAAATACAGATACGTAATATATATATGTATATATTAATGTATGGCTGTATGTGTTATAACCACAAAAATCAGACTGGAGTTAAAAAAAGTTACTTAAGTCATACACCTTGCAGGTCTTTCTGAATAGCAGCTTGTATTAAAACGATTCAGTTGATTGGTAAGTTGAAACATCTTCAGCTTTGAATATTATCTCATGATATGTTGCTTTTCTATTCTCCAATTTTCAAAATTTTTAAACAATACTGCTCTCAAGCCCCCCTTTTGCTTTTGTACTGCATCATATATACTGCCATTGCAGTCTGTTGTGTTCACTTTGTCAACCTCCATTCAAAACAAGGTGGCAAACTCTGATTGCTGACTGTCGCATGCTGGCAGTGCCGCTTAACTCCTGTAGAAATGATGAAACCTGGCAAATGGGCAAGAGCCGTTAAGAAAACTGTGGAATGTATCACAATTAAGATGGCAGCAATACTGACCCCTTATCATGAAAGTATTTATTCAAGCAGTAATTTCTGAAGGACAGATACTGATGACTATTTTTATGCTGCCTAAGTGTTCCCAATTTCTCATTTTGCTGTTGCAGTACATACCCATTTAGAGATTATCATCTTGCTATTATTTTGTGGGATAGTTTGAACAATAAACTTGTGGGAAAAGGTATAAACTATAGTAAGAGTAATTTAAAAATATCTACCTTTTGTGATACATATTATGATACATAAATCCTCTGCTGGACTTCAAGAGCTGCAAAACAAAATAAAAATCTCTTAGGGCATCTGAACCACAAAAAATACTCAGAGATGGGAAAACTAATGAGAATCCAGCAGCATATGAGAATGAATGTTTTCTAATAGAAATGGCTTCATTCTAAGAGATAACACAGAAATTGTGAAAAATGAGGCAGATAAATTCAAAAACATATGGAAGACACAAATTCATACAGCATATCGGCAGTTGGGTGGAATAACTGGCCCTATCTCCTATCTTTCAGTGTTCTTTCACAGTATTCTTGGTGCTTTAGTTTAGAGAAAATTAAATACCAGATTTTGGAGATGTTGAAACCATTGAGCTAGTTCTTATTCTGCTTTATCACCTATTTGTAGTGCTATAATCTGAAGCAGAGTCTGCTTACAAATTTTAGTAGCAGAAATCCTTGTACAGACATATATGAGAATACAGAATGGAAGATTAAATCGGTTTAGTGTAACAAGGCTCTCGAGCACATCCCGGTAGGTAAGCGTATGAATATTCCGTTCGGCTTTCCATACAGACAATATGCAAAACTAATCAGCATAAATATAATAGGCATTTCTTTCAAACTTGGGTGCCTAAAGTACTTTGGCGTGCTCTGACGGGTCAGTTGAGAAGCCAGCCATTGTGATTTTCTTGAGCATAAAATGACCTTGATGGAAACAAATACCCTATTATACAACTGACCTTTTAGTTTTCCCCCTTCACTTACATCTGGCAGCATCGCAGTGACTAGGTTTTTATTGTCTTTGTAAGCAGCGCTGGAGTGAATACTCAGGTTCCCATCCTGGGCATGGGCAGGGTCTTGATGTTAGCTCTGGTAACCTATTTTGAGTGGTGGCATGCCAATATGCTTTCTTTATAGCAGCTCCAGAACCATCTGACCTTACCTGCCTGGGCTTTCTGCAAAAAATTCATCCATTCACTGGAGCACCTTCACAGCTTGCGCCTTTACCACGCCTGCTGGGACTTTGCTGACCTTAGTCTCATGCTTGCCAAAGTTATGTGCTGTACCAGGCCATGAATGTAACTTTGGGAGTCTATTTACTTCTGTTCCCAAGTGGATTTTGTGGTTTTTTGTTTGTTTGTTTGTTTGTTTGTTTTTTAAAAAAACTATTTCTTCTTTCCTACTGACATGAACATTCATCCCAGCAGCTTTGGAGGACAGTCCTTGCTGGTTGTGGCCATTGGTGGGCTGCCCTTGGTCATGGGGCAGGACTGGGCAGCTCCCAACTGTGCTGGTGCTCTTCCAGGGAGTCTAGTTACTTCAGGGAGTTATAACACTTCCTGCAGGCAGTTGAAGTCTCACAAGACGACATTGGAGGACTCTGAGGGGGTCAAGGGAGCCAGACCTGATATGCTCTAATCCCTTTTGCAAGTAAGGATGAAATCATATGGGTATTGTACTTGGTTTCCTCTGACAAGTGAGGCTGGTTGCACCAATATATCAGCTGAGTGGAAGATGGCTAGACAAAGACATGACTGCAAAGTTAGAAATATTCCAACATAACAGTAAAGGTACACCATGGTATTTTGTGTAGGGGAATCTTTATGTAGAGAAGACCTGTATGTACTGAGTGATTCTTCCATTTTTAAATACTTCTTGTTAGGGCTGTGAAAACTCTCTCAATAAAATTAATTATACCTAATTATTTACAGGACACTGGAAATGTGGGAGGTTACATAAGAGAGGAAAAGAGCCAGGCCTTTTTAGAGACCCCAGACTTCTGTTACGGTTGGCTAAGATATGACTAGCAGGTGGGATTACTCTGAGAAACTAAGGATCCCTTGTGCAGGACAGGAGGGCTAACTGTCCGACTTCAGTATATAGCTGCACACTTATACTATGTCCTTTTTTAATTCAGTAAGGGAGTTAGGTCTTTGGGGGAAAACACGTCCTATCCCTGATCATCAGCTAGACCAGACAAAATTGTTTCTCCTTCTTGTACTTGCAGATTAAAGTTGGGAGACAGGTTATGTAGGCAAAAGAGACATCTTCAGATCTTCAGGAACTTATTTTCCACTGAAGGACAAGCGCAGAAAAGACTGATGGGTTTGTCTCTAATGCACTTGATGCACCAGCCCCACCTCAGCCTGTATTTAGAGACACAATCTGGCCTCCAAATACACAGAAAATAATGTTAGGGGTGTTATCCATATAAATATTTTTGAATGCTTTCTTTTTAAAGGCTAAGGTAAACCATCAGAAATATAATGCCTGGCAATATTTTGCTGGGGTTTATCATGTTGCTGTCTTTCATTTCAACCATAAACATCTATTTGCCAGTCCTCTTCAAGGTCAAAAAATATAGCAGGTGTGTAAATTGGAATGAATTCATGGACCATTTTTTTTCCCTAGTCTGTTCTTACCTATGTCTTTTGCCTTTCTACAAAGTCTCTGCAATTTAAAAGAATTGCTCAAAAGTTGATATATTAAGGTCTGGGAACTGAAGCAAATCACTGATCCATTTTAATAAATACTATATTTTCAAGCATTTGCTATCTAATTTATCCAGTGATTCATCAGTTTAGCTTTCAATATACATAATACCGATAAGATTTAGTAGGCCATATATTTGATTTAAAAGATGTATTAGATTTGGTAGGTCCTGACTTCAATTCAACCTAAGATGACTTTATCTGTCTTATGAGGATATATATATGATTTCCAATAGCAATGTATCTGTTTTTGAAAAATCCTCCACTGAAAAGGGAAAAAAATAATTTATTATAAGGAGTGAAACATTCATTTTAGGAAAATTAATATAGAAATTACCCACATTCATATTAGAATTTCATAGCAAAGCAATATACTGCACGTGTCTTCACATTTCATCTACTGAAAGTAATATTTTGATCATGATGACTTCACTGCATGTATTGCTGAGTTCTGAACTGAAAAGCACTTTGCTCTGTAGAATAGAAAAATCAATTTAGCATAAGGTGATCTCATTAAACTCTATTTATCCAAGATTACAACAATTTAGAAGAAGATTGAGAGTGAAAGTAATTGTTCTTTTATTAATCCAAGTAGCTTTTAAAAAGAAATCTACTGATTAGGAAGCTCTGCTTGACTTCTAACTTGAATCTCCCAGGACTTATTCCAGCAGGTTCTGATTTCAGTGATGTGTTTTGGTGATGTCGTAAGCAACTATGGCCATACCTTGCTGAAGTCACAGAAGCAAGATGGAGTAACAGGTTAACAAGACCTGTTAGTATATTTCAGTATTAATTTGCCACAGGAATGTTAATATTTTTAAATGTTCTGCATATATATGCTCTCTTGCCAACTGGTGATCTTAAAAGCTGAAGCTTTAGGCAACCCTTTCACTGTTTAGGGATGTAGGTTTCTGGTTTTAGTTTGAAAAATTGGTACAGTGCTTTGAAGGTACAGTGCAATCCCTGTGACGTTATAAAAGCTATTTTGGAAGTGAGCTCTGTTGCGCCAAGGTTCCGTTGCTGACCCTTATGGATGCTAAGTCCCTGCCTCCTATTCTTTTGCATGTAAGGGTGTAATAGTTCCTGCCAAACACCTGAAGAAAAGAGAGAAAGGACACCTACTGCCAGGAGGTCCAGACTTTCACATTACATTTCCAGTATCAATGTCCCTGAAAATGTCTTTGGATTTGAATCAGAGTTTTATCCCCCTCCCCTCAGATTTCAAGTCCATTATTTCAGTTTGAATCTTTCTTTAGTTACTGCATTGATAAGAGCGACAGTTTACAACATACTGGACATTTAGCAATTAAAATATTCATAAAATTCAGCTGAACAAGTAATGATTATGTTTTCAACTTGTAGCTACAAATGTTAGCTCACTGTGTCCGTAAACACTCAGTTGCATCTGAAAATTTTTGTCTCAACTCCAAAAATTGTGTCTCAACAAATCAAATAATACAGCTGCTGAAGCAGGGTCATGTAGTCTCTGTAGGCTTTTATTCACTGAACTTTTTTATCTGATAAAAACCCCTCAAACTTCCTTGTAGACTCTCACACAAAATTCAGTCATTTAAGTCAAGAATGTCAAAGAGGGAGAAGTCCTTATGCAGTAATGAAACTAAACATTTCCTTATATTGTGGGGAAGAATGGTGGACAGAGGGTCCAAGAATAACAGGAAGTTGCTGCTTTATGGGTGTAAGCCAAAAATATGCAAGGGTCTCTGTAACTGAGCAAGCCCATGGTTTGTATGTCCCAGATCCAACTCCACCTTGGATTGTGACCTGTCCCTTCACTTTGCCTCTTTGCAGGCCCAGCTCTGTTCAGCTGTGCCCCAGTCTGGAGGTACACAACCTTTTAGGAAGCAGAACTTGCATATTTAGTCAAATCAGATGCGCTAGTTGCTTTAATTGTTCTCGTGCATTTTGCTTTTGATATTGGCAGAGAAAATTTATGACAAACTAAGTTCTTGTATTACACCATCTGAGTATCCACCTAGTTGGTGGTTTAATAAGTGGGATGTAGAATAAATGGAGAGAAGACTTAAAAGGACTGGTAAAATGGAGTATAAGTTTAGAGGTATCTTTTTGTTTATTTGGAGCTCTCAGACTGAAAAAATGTGCTTCTGCTTTGCAAATAGATGTATAATTTTTTACATAAGATGCCAGTGCTAGAAAAATTCCGTTTTGGTGCGTAAGGCCATATCACTGTTTTATAAGGCTGTACAGAAGATCAGTGACTATGAATAGTATAGCTATTGTACTTCTTAATGTTTTTGCTGCCAAAATAGTACTTTAGTGATATTTTAGATGAAGGATGAAATTCCAGTGATGAGAATCAATTGGACAGTGGCTCCAGCCCTCGGGTATAGCATAGAACCTGCAAAGAGGCTCTGAGGAAAGAAATCCCGTTATATTTTAATGAATTTTTAGTTTTTTGAATTTTAATGACATTTGGCTTTGAGAGGTTCAAGGGAAAGATCTTCATAAGTGAAATTGTTTCTGTAATTCTAAAAGAAAAGTTCTCAATGGTTAAAACTGGAACAGATGAGCAGGAAAAATAGTATTTTTAAATCCTTTCTCTCTTTCCTTTCCAGAACTAGATGGAAGTCTTTGTGCTGCTTCAGTATTCCACTTTCACAAAAATGATCTGAAAAGAGGTAACCTTTCAGATGTCTTAATCATCTTTTGTTGCAGTTACTGGGTTTTTTTTTAAATTTTTTTTTTATACAAGGTGTGGACAAAAACAAAGAGGTTGAGCTAAATTTGCATAAAAGAGTAGTTTATGGGCATTACTTAATTTGGTGGTTGAGAGTACACCTCAGAACGGCGATGTCTTTAAATAATGTTGGGCTAGTGGAAGAGCTGAGCAAACAATGCAGGTTGCTTCAGAATGAGTCAATAGCTATTGTGACTTCATAGAGACATTTTGCTTTCCAGAGAATGGATGATAAAAGGGAATGCAGTATTCCATGCTGTGTGGTAAGACAGATTCTGCAGCATGTGGTGGAATGGTTACTGAAGCCACCTGGTTGACCAAAAAGAGCTAGACTGGTGGATTCTCCTTTACATGTTGTTTGACAATTAGATTTTAAGGTACCTACATGTCCCTGGCTGTGCTAAACAAGCCATTTAAGTTAACGATTTCAGTGTCCTTTAACAAAATGCTTAGTAAGTCTCCTGCTTGGAGATTTAAGGTAGCTAGATGACTGTCATTGTGGAGGATTTCTCTATTAATAAGATATGCTATTCTAACTTCTGATACAGAGTGGTGAAAGTACTATTACTTTAAATATTTAAATATTTGTTGAACTGATCTGTAAATCTCAAGTTCACACTTCTTAAAACTTTAATTCAATAGAGTATTTAGATAAACAGAGGCATTGACTTAAAAAAAATGGAGCAAAACTGCAGTATGTCAATATTGGGGTTCTAAAAGGAAGATTATTCTGCACCTCTGAATATTGCAAGTCCCAGTGTCATAAGGTTCTGAGTGTGCATGTTGTTTCTGAAAACCTTATATTTAGGTCTTTTATGTTACATCTTGAATGTGGTATTTCTTTATGAAGGAATACTCTGCATAACTTTATGGCATAGATATAAACGATTTATACACTGTCAAACAGAAACAACTGTTCACATCTGCAAATAGTGATGATTGTCATCATCTCAAACCACCCTTAGGAAACGTTCAGGAGTTCTGTTTTGAAAAGTTAAACTACAGGTGCTCAGAGCTGCTACTAAAATCTCTCATGGCTTTATTTTTGCTTCAGAGTACCTTTGCTTTGTCTTTTCCTCCCTTTGTCAGCCATATCTGTTATATTTGATACTGTATTCCTCCCATGCTGGACTTTTCCTAGTTGGGTGTCTTGTTGCTAACACCATTCTATCTCAGAAGTATCTGTGGTGTGGTACCTATTCTGTTGTGATGTTTTCCTGCAGTACTGCTTGTTATCTTATATTTTATTTTCGGTAGATACGTGTATCTCTAGACTGACAAAAACCCCCTCAAAATATGATGTTTACAGCCTGGTACTTGTTTTGAAGAGTTGTTTATGCTAGGGAGAGTTGGGGACTGATGACTGTAGATAACTGTGCCTCAGCATTTGGAAGCTAAACAAAAAGTAAAGTAGATTCATTCCACTGTTGAGATAACAGGAGATACAGAGATTCCTAAATCCCCAGATATAAGCAAAGAAAAAGTGACATAGGATTTTGCAGGCCCAGAAGTCCCCTAAATATAAATCATCAGAGAGCAGAAAAAGGATAGCATCCTATGGCACGTTCCTTAACTGACAATTCAGTGCTTGAATCTGTGTTACTACCTGTTATCAGTGCTATACACAGAATGAGAGAGTTTCAGTTGTTGCTTCAGAAGTTATAGCTCTTTCTAGGTGTAAATGTATTTCTTCACTTATTGCTAGTCATATCCCATAAATGAGGAAAGGCAGACAGGTTTTTGGCAATGAAAGAGAAAGTTCTCTTACCTGTTAATTTTTATTTTTGGAAAGGAGGCACTTGATCTAGCTGACCTGCACAGTATTTAATATTCACCAGCAATTTTTTTTGAATTGCAGTGTTTTCATGCTGCTTTTCTCTCTCCAGCAGGTTTAGATATTTGCAACTGACCCTATAGTTTCCTCTTCTTTTTTCTTAGCCTTTAACATTTGCAGTTATGAGTCAACCTGATACTTTTATTTCCCAAGTGACTGCTAGAGCTAATACCATTTTGGGATTGATCTGCAACTTTGCAGGAGGTAGCATTACCATGATGTCATTGTTGTATTTTTCTGCGATGGCCACAGAGTATTCTTGTCCCTGCTCCCCTGTTAAAAGAAACAACCAAACCAAAAAAAAAAAAAAACCCCAAACCCAAACTAACCAAAAAGTTGAGCACAGGTCTCTTGGAAGAACAAGTAAGACTTTATTAAAAATATTAGTTGGCCTCAAATACTAGTTAAAATATTAATATTAAAATATTAGTTAAAATAAAATATTAGTTAGGCCTCAAAGCTGGGGCTTGGTCCTAGAGCACTATTTACTTATTTATATGTAGACACAGAGGCTTTTACAGACATTCTTCTGGCTTCAAAATGAGTGTTGAGGACGCACCTGAAAGAACTGCCAGAGCTGGGGCAGGAACTTCAGAAAGGCAACGGAATAGTCTTGTGTTAAGACAGATCTTTTCAGTCTCATACCATCTATCTGTAACACAATCTTATCTTAACAAGAAATGGCATTGGCAAATGAGATTTTGCCTGCCAAGAATTTCAGGTCATATGGTTTCCAATCAGTCTTTAAAAAAATGATTTTATTTAGTTTTATTTTGAAATATTACCATAGAAAAATACATCTGAAAAGACCCTCAGGAGGACTTTTGGTACAGTATTATTCAACCTCCAAGCAGCTGATCTGTGGTAGTTCATAAAGCTTCTTAAGGTCATCTACGAAATGACTCCCAAATCTGAAAACCCTCCACATCTACTCATGAGCTACTGAAATGCATGCTCAAGTATCATCATTAACAAAGATCTGAATGTTCCATTAAACAAAATTTTGCAAAGGAGTTAGTTTAAAGTTAAATACTTTATTTTTTTTTATTTTTTCTGGAATGTGCCAGGTAAATCAGATACAAGATGACCCTCTTTTTCTCAAATCCATCATCCACTCATTAATTATGAAGTTAGTTTTATCTATATAACTGTCCATCCAAAAGCAGGATCAGCTGTAGTTATACCATCCTCTATAGGCTTGCCAAACCTCTAACAATGGTGCTCATCAGACTCCCATAACAATCCATTCCAGTGTTTCCTATCTATTACATTGTTTTTCCTCATAATTAACCGATATCTACCCTGCTGCAAATTTAGTGGTTTATTTCTTTTGTCAGTTGTGGATAGAGTATACCCTTTACAGATAGCTGCGTACAAAAGCTCTTCGTTTGTCCCATTCAATTGCTTTATTGTCCTTGTGAAGTTAAGACATCTTTGCATACGTGTATGAATAAAAGTGATTTTCTTGGGAGAGGAATGGAGGGAAAAAGGGAAATTAAATGTGAGTCTCCCCAAAAGTATGCTTTTGCTTTCATCCTGCATGTTGTATACCTTCCCACTACCTAACTTCCAAAAATATTACGAGAAGCAGTATCTTTAATGACAGCAGTCCAAGGCTATTCCTTGCTATTTAATAACTGGTAGGAATTGGAGTAGTGAGCACAGTTAGAGTGAGTCTAATCTGGGTTAAAAAAGTAATTTGGAGGTAAAAATAATGTTGTTAATTTATAAAGAAGTGCAGATTCACTTCTCAGAGACATCCCAGAAAAATAAGGCCCTGGTTACTGCATCTGCTCGTAGTAAAATCCTCCTTTGACTAAACACTGCTACTTCAACATTGTCATTTTCAAGAATCAGATCAGGAACTCCAGGGTCATTTTGATGAAGAAGTTGTCTTTTCAATGATTAGAATTAAGAGGTTTCTCACAGTGTCTCCTGCTGCTCAACTAGTCATTGTTTCAATAACAAGAAGTTATCCTGCAGTGATGGTATCAAACTTTTCTGCCTCCTATGGTGCGTTCAGAGGTCAGCTGCAATGAGAATACAGAAGTCTGTCTGACAGAATAAAAGGAAAACTGCAACCTTATAAATCATCATGAGAGAAGTAAAAATTGATGTCTTAAGAAAATAGGATTACTTTTTTGTTCAGATAGAAGGATAAGGGAACAGGTCATATTTCAGGACATCTTTGGGAAAAGAGAAAAGTGAAGGCTCTGCAGAATTTATAGTCACATGAAGTCGTGTTGGTTTTGGCTGGAATTGCCACAATGTGAAGGTTGAAGATGAACTTTTTTTCTGCATTCCCCTTCACATATTGAAAAATTATTTTCCCCTTTGCTGTAATTGTAAGATGATTTTCGAGGAAAATAACCCATGAAGCTTTAAATTCAGGGACAGGGATGTTGATCAAAGCCTTATTTTCAAATATGGTAGTCCATATTTGGGAAGAAAATGGTCATGTCATACACCTAAATAACATGATAATTTTTTCTCTCAGCTCCTTTGCTTCCCTCCAACTGCTATTGTCTATTTATCATGGAACCTGCTGTCATGAAAGTATTACATTTTATTTTTTACATAATTATAGATTTGATTTCTTCTCTGTATATTATTTCTTTCCCTGCAGAAATTATCTACATTGCTATTCTTATTTATTGCAATAAACAATAACATGTATTTGACAAAATAAAATTAGCATAATCTCAAGTACATTACTCCAGTTTAGTATTTCATACTGATCTCTATAACAGAATCTTACAAAGATAAAAAAAAATTATTTGGAAACATCACACTAAATGCTTCAGGCTTTTAATAAACAATATTTAAACCTCTAAAAATGAAGCTGCTGCTGAAAGCCTAACAAATTAAAAATTTTTCTAGGTGATTAGTCAATGTGTGTACAGTACTTGGAAAATGAAGTGCTATATGCTTGCTTAATTACGAGTGTCCTTGGAATTACTAGATGCAGTCTGAAGAAGTATGAAAACATATGGATGTTCATTTTAATTTCTGATGCCCCTGTTACCCTTTTGAGTCTTCCTTCCCCCCATTCCTCTTATAAAATATATTTTCAAGAAAGTGAGAAAATGCTGGGTCACCTACCCCTCTCCAGCAGATGAGGATTCATTTAGTATACAGTCTGCCTGTATAGCCGCCATTTCTCTCTGGTGCAGTTTATTTTTTCTGTTGCAGTGGGATTTAGGAATCCTTCTATTCTTCATAGTTTCAATGAATTCAAAGCTGGAAAAATAATCTAGACTGGCTTCCTGCACAACACGGCCGAGGAATTCTTGCATGATGCCATAACTTTTGAAATATATCTTTTAAATTAATATCCAATCTTGATTTAAAGATTTCAGATTATGGAAAATCTAACACATCTTGGTGAGTTTTATCTTGCAACAGGTACCTACATTGTAAACGAGTCCACTTCATTTTAATTCTACATATTGGGTTTTGCTATACCTCTCTGATTAAAAAGGCAGCTACAATTTGAACTCTTTCCATGTAGGCACATGTAGACCGTGATTTGTTGCACAAACCTTCTTCTGTTATTACAGAAGATTCTTTTTCCCCTCACTGTAAGTAGGGAAATGAGAAGTTGATAGTTGACACAAGGTTAACTGAATCTTTGTTTGTTGGGAGTAACACAGTAAGTGTTCCTGGTTTGCTAGCAAGCAAGAAATTCAATTTTTATTGATTTCTTTAGAGATATTGTCTGTATTTGGTGAGGTGGTTCTAAAGAAATCATCCTATCAGCTTTCTCGGGATTTTTCTTTATTTCCAATGCTATGGTTGTTTAAAAAACAAACAAAAACTCCAAACACCGCCCCCCCCCCAACCTCTGAACCCCATTTAATGTCTCCATATACTGTTTCATCATCTTTTCAGGTCTGAATTTGTCTTAATCCTTCTTAAACTGGCTAATCCAGATTCCTTTGTCCCATCTTTTGGAAGGAATGGTGAAAGAAAATACATTCCTCATAGTGTTTTCAGCTGGTGACCAAAATTGTTCCTTTTCTGCCTGGTCTGAACGTGAATGGTGATAAGGCAACATCTCTTCCTTAACTCTGGTATTGTCCGTTTTCTTGATTTCTTGGAAATTAACACTTGCCAATCCCTCATTTTAAGAGCAATGATACCCTTTATATTGAGCAGTATTAACAGAAAGCAAGGGAGAACACCTTCTGAAGGTACATAACTAAAAGCTGCTAAATAGTTTGACTGCCATCTATCTGTATGAATGCTGTATACATAATGTATACGGGTTCCTCTAAACAGATGAGACTTTAAGCTTATTGCCTTCCACACTTTCTGCTGGTTTACTCTAGCTTTGCACAACATGAGCAAATAATTTTCTAATATTCTCTTGGTTAAACTAAGTATATTGACTATTGACCTTCTCTGGCCTTACGGCAGATTTTTCAGGTGTCAAAAAATGCTTTAATTGACTTTTGAATATTTTCCATTTTTTAATATGTTTTTAAAAATGAAAATGCCAGACTGAGCATAGTGTTCCAGCATTGGTGACATCATGTTTTGAATATGGAAATAATGAAAAGCATCCATGTCTTTTCAATATTCCTTTACTTTTCCAAGGATCAGATCAGTTCATTTAGCAACAGCTTTGCACTGGGAGTTCACAGACAGTTTCTTACCCACCTACAGTTTCAGAATCACTTTTTTCAGTGTCTCATCCTATAAATATGACCTGCATTCCCTGTGCCTAGATTTATGACTTTGCATTTGTCCTTATTAAAATTCATCTTGTTCAAATGAAGCCACCTAACGAATTGAGACAGATCATTCTATAGAACATTTGCCTTATTACTTGCCACTCCACCAATTTTTGCATGCTCTTCAAGTTTTACCAGTAATCACTTTGTATTTTCTTCCAGATCATTGAAAATTATACTTATGACTTAAGACTTAGATACTGGCTAGCCTATATTAGAAATACTGTCATTAGACAGTCCATTCCTCCTTTGTAGCTGAAGAGGAATGTAGAATATGTTTATAGCAGCTATAGCTAATAGCTAATTAATAATTTTAAAAATAAGCTTCGATCATTTAAATACCATTTAAGTTATTGTATTTAATACTATCTACCCCTCACTCCAAGAAATCTGCAAGAATGTGGTAGCTCAGAATATGGAAATAAGCCAGGTGCTTTACAGTCATGTAAGTACAGTATATTAACCAATTTTCTTCTCTCAAGAAAAACTCTAAAGCTTGCAGCCAGAGTGCTCAAGGTACAATCCTCCATTTCCATAAAATCAATTAAACTTTTGGCGAAGATAAGAAAGCCACATTTCACAATCCTTTTTTCTAATAGTAGGATATAAGCTCCAAAATGTTATTTAAATTTTAAAACAGCAGTTCATTCTAAACTCGCAGAAGCTTACTGCATTATGATGTCCCTGCTGGACCACGAAGAATGAAATCTGAAGCTAGCAAATGGTGTCAGGTGTTTTGTTTATGGGGATGGTGGCACCTCTGTCTTCTTGTTGGTCTGTTCCCATTGAAGGAGCTCCAAAACAGAGTAAGCTGATCTAAGTTGGAGCCGCTGTAGTCCTTTTTCCCTCCCACTGCACAGAGATGCATGTTTTGTATCAATATCAGCGTTCACCTGGATTTGTGGTCAGCAGGCTTGGGGACTTAAACTGGCTCAAAACTATAGGGATAATGATGGTGATGATGCAGGAATGCGGCCAGCTCAGCTGTGCAGTCGGAGTGTGAGAACATGGTCTGAGCTGAGGAAGGTCAGCATCAGTGTAAATTTGATTTAGCAGCCTGTGCAAACTTTTAAAGTTCTGTTGTGCCTCTCCATTTTGTAAACTGGAGACACTTGATTTTCCAATTCTTAGACTGGCAGGATCTTAAAAAAATATTTGTGTTTGTCTAGCTCTGTTTTCTGCTCGATTCAATGGGATTCACCTTCCTGCTAATGATGGATTGGGAGGAAAGTGTTATTTACTCAACTGCAACATTTCCTTATGGAGCTAGTGCTCACAAAATAGTTGAAATGTATAAGCGGCTGTAAGGAGAGTAGATAAATCATTCTTTATCATACTGCACATTAATTTTTGTCATGCAGGCACCATCTTGGTGATTAATTAATTTTTTATTTGTAATGAACAAAACTATGCTATGTGAGTAAATGCAGAAATTACGCAGAGAAGTGTGATGTAGCAGGCATTTACAAGGTGAAGGGACATGCATTCACAGATAATTTTTTTCTACAGGTAAATGATTTAAATTAAATATGTGATGTTGTTTTCCATAGAAACATATACTATAAAAGGAGTTGTTCAATCTGATTAAGCAGTTTATAGATGCTGTGGGCCGCATAATTATCTATCTATACAGAATACCTCAAGCTGTAACACGAAGGCAAGTCTCCCTTCAGTAATTTCCACTGCTCCCTCTCTTTAGAAATCAAAATTAACTGGCTCTGCAAACAGAAGTATTTACTTCATTTCTGTAACTACACCTCGAGCCACTGCTAGTCAGCTTTCTGTCTCAACACTTTCCTGAAACTCCTCTCAGCTAGCCAAATCTTGGAACTGCTTGGAATGTCTTCCACTCTTTTCTCTCACTTATTTTGTTTATGGCACTGACATTTTCAGTTCAATCTTTCCTTTGAAAATAGTATCTTTTGCAGGGTTTGGTGAAATATTCTTCTAATTTTCTGCCCATCTTTCTGCTTAATTCTACATCATCTCTTTCAGTTTCTTGTTTTTCATACTGTGAGTGTGCCAGGGGCTTTCTCTGTACCCACCAGGGATTTCCCTCTGCACTGCATCCATTACCATTTTTATACTGGTGACTTATTTCTGACCCATCTCCTGCAACTACCGATCTTGGTTCTTATCCGGTAGTCCTCTGGTCTCCAGCTTTGCTATCCCCAGTCTGTGTAATTCTCCAGATCATCTATATTGCCCATCATACCCTTTCAATCCTTTTACTGTCTCCTTCCTTCTTGCTAAATTACATTGTTTCTATTCATTATCTTCGAGTTTCTTCCACAGCTTTAGTTTTGTCCTATGTACCTTTACCTCTCCTACATCATCAGCACTCACTAAGCCTCTCTAATGAAAACAAATTTGATGAGTGCTATATTTGTGCCTCTCCTGTGCCTGAGAAGATCATATCCTTCTTGAGACAAGCTGTATAGGAAACTGCTCCCTTTTGCACATCCCTTCTAAAGCTGGTGTCAAATTAAATGTCTCATGAAAATAATTAATTCATAATGTTCAGGGGAAAGGCAGTTGAGGATAGCTGTATTTTCTTCCTTTTCCCTTTCATTTAATGTTGCTTGTCTTTGATTGTAAGTGCTTTGAATTTGTGATTGCATCTGTACGCAAGTTTGGAAAGTGACTAGCCCAGGATACAGGTAATAGTTTTTTAAAAAGATTCTCTTGACTTGTGAAGAACAAACCCCATCATCATTGTAAAATATTTAAAATATTACTACTTGCTGTCTTTAGCTCATACAGCCAAATAACTGTTATCTGCCTTCTCCAAACAGTGCATTGTTATGGTGATTTTTATTAAAATACTTGAAAATCACATGATTCTCTTGATTTAGAATCCAAATAGGCATCATTAAACCAACAGGCTCTTTAAGTGTAAATATTACCCAGCACCTCTAAATTACCAAGGTTGGTGTTACAGAGGGTTGGTGGGGGGGGAAGTGACAAACTTCAAGGAGCCTACAGCAAATTCAGATTAAGGATAAACCTCTTGAGTACGGTCTCAGATGATACAACTTGTCATAGAACTGGTTAGAAGTTACCTCCCCTGCTTACGTTACCTTCTGTCACTCATGACTATTGAATAGTGAACATACGTTCAGATGGAGAGGGGCAGACCAGGCATAGTTTGAGCACATTAGCCTACTGTATTTGTGCCATGGAAAAATGTGGTCAACTTGCTTGTAGCAGCTTGGAGAAGCGCGTGCCACCATACACAGAAGCACAAAAATAGCTTTTCTTGGGGTGCAGGACAGGCCAGCAGCTGCCAAAGGAAAGGAGCCAGGAGCTCGCTGTGGGACCACCAGCAAGTCCCATCCTTCCACCCCAGCGAGAGGAGGGGGCGGCCCATGGCTGCCATCACCAGGCAGGGAGACAGGGATGGGTTGCACCCAGGGCTTGGCCAGGAAGCCATGCTGTGAGGGTGTCCTTCCCCAGGATTGTGCTTGGGGTACTCGTTTGTGAGGTGGTGTGGCCATGGCAGGAGCATACGTGTTATCTGCTGGATCCCTGGACAGGGAAGTTGCTGCAGGGCTGTCTCAGAATGTACAGTGGGGCGAACTTAACATGGTTGGATGGGATGTTGGGCACGTTTTATCAAGGACACGTTATTTTTAGGGGAGTGAGAGAAAAGGGACAATTTTGGTGTCATTTGATTGGAAAGCAGGAACTTGTGTGCTTAACTGAAGCTAGAAATTCAACACTGAATGCATTGACACACATTACCCATTTCTTTTTGATTCTGTTTTACAAAACCTCCCTCCCTTTGTTTTTTTTCTGCTCAGCTGCTCCCCTTCTCAAGTCTGGTCTGCAATGTCTGTTCCAGCACAGACTGGTTCTTTCTACAGCCCCTTCCTACTGTTCCAATAGGAACTGGCTTAGGATATTTTCACCTACTGATAAGAGTAGTTCAGGCCTTGTGAATCCTTGTGTATGCACCCCTCTTTTGTGGTGTTACAACCTATGGCAAAACCAGGCTCAGAATTTAGATGGAAGGACTCTCTAAAATATTGTGTAATTACTACAGTAATTCACCTCAGCTGAACTACCTATAGATATGTGTGGAAAGTGATTATCAATTAAAGTTTTCTTCATTACAGCTCTAGTAATTTTACCTACATGAGCATTACAAAATGCACCAATATAGGCATCCTTGTTAGAACAGGGACCTACACTGTATGTTCTCTAGATAAAACAGGGATCTCTGTTCTTCGTATCTGTGAGCTACCAACCATGCTGTGGGTGTGATAGAATACTAAATTGCAGTAACATATTTAAAATATAATTACAAGTATTTGAATACATTTATCCATGGCATAATGGGGCAGCTGTATTATTAGGCTGTCCTTAGGAAATTGAATTACTCTAATAAATGGAAATGACTGTTATTTAAATGGAAGACTATTTGCATAAAATAGGCCAGTGCTAAGTGACCAGCTGTTAAATAGGTATAAAATCTAATCTCGAAGTTCTGGGTCAAGGATGGATGGGTTCTTGCCAAAGATTTTCATGTTTGGGCCCTGAGCCTATATATAAAAGTTTTGCAGTGAGAAGAAACTTCAAGATCTGAAAAACACATCTCAATTTACTCATTTTTCCTTTTTCATACTTTTTTATTTAAGAACAAGCTAATGATTGTCATTCAACAAAATCAACAATTTATCTTAAATGAAAATAAAGACTAAAAAGTCAGATAATGCAGCTTCATTTCGTAAGGGAAATGAAGGGAAAAGCCACTGCTGGACTTGTGGCATTTCTGCGGTAACCAAGTGTTTATTTCGCTGTTATCTTATCTGAGATCAGGGGCTTGGAGATAATTCAGTGCAAAATAAATAATTAAAAACTATCATCATCTTAACATATATATTCACTGTGTCAACAGAAACGCAATGGGTCCGTATCTTCCCCGCAACTTTCTGTACCTTATTGCAGTTGTGGCTCAACTCAGATTCCTTCTCTTTTGGAAAATAACGCCAACTCTTACGACACCAAAGCTTTTGGAAAGGCAAGCAAGAAAAAAGTTTTTCGCAAGATTTTTGCTTAGAAAAAAGGTTGCACAAGTTACCTGAAAGACCACTTTCTGTAACGTTCAACCCTACATTCCCTGAGAAGGCTGTCCAAAGTTATAAGGCTTACATCTGCCTATCACCATAGTACGCTATAGACCAAGAAGGTGAGAAGTTTTCCTTTCACAGGTAATTTTTTAAACAGGAGCAAATTCAGCACTTCACTGTTTGCCCACTGCTGCCTTTTTTGTCATGAGGCCACGTTTGGTACTTTTCCATGTCCATTAATAGATTTATGCAGCTGATGAGCTACATTATAATCTTCTTGGTCTGTAAGCATAATGTAGCTTGGTTTATGAATAACAAACAGTAGCAAAACTGCACAGTGAAAAAAATCTTGAATGGAGCACAATCTTGGAAAGGCTTTTTATGCTACTTTGTTTCCTGTTTTTCACAAGTAACTTCTTCTGCCAAAAGCAGGTAATTTGTATAAAATATTAATTTGCTAAAAGTTCCAGTTTCTATCAAAATGGTATCTTTTCAGCCAAGATTTTTTTTGTATTGAATATGACCCTTATTTTTTTTTCTCACAATGGCTCTCTGAGTCACTCTGATGTGGAAGAACATGAAGCAAGAAGTTATGTGAATCATATGACTGTTCTGTGGCAGTCATGTGATGTCATGTGGTTGGTCCTGGTTTGGGCTCAATTTATTTATTGCATGATGTGGAAGGGAACTTCACTTTTTGTGAAGTTAAAGAATTTTTTTCACTGAAGACCCTGAACTCCGTGTGTCAGAAGGCCACTTATTCTCTACACATCTCTGTGGTGATTTTGCTTTGAGGGTTGGAATTTAATACTCTCTTAAACGTAAATGTCCTGGCTTTGTGTGTTTCCCTGCTATCCGCTAAAAAAGAAAACTAATGTTATAATAGACATTGCAGAAATATTTCCAGCATTTTTAAACCTAGCCAGCTGATATTTTTAACAACTTTCACTAGTTCTACTTGAGGTAAAAAAAAAAAAAAAAACTCAGAAAGGGTTACATAGGGCTGCCGGATGCATACCTCTGAAAGAAAATATCTGTGAGACTGATTTTTCCTTTTCTGAAAAGCAAATTCTCCCAAGTAACAAGTGATGGGTCAAAAAGAAATGGCCTCAAATTGTGATGGAGGGTGGGGATGGGGTGCATTAGATTGGATATTAGGAAATTTTTTTTCACCAAAAGGGTTATTATGCATTGGAACAGGCTGCCCAGGGAAGTGGTTGAGTTGCCACCCCTGGAGGTATTTAAAAGATGTGTAGATGTGGTGCTTTGGGATATGGTTTAGTGGTGGAATTGGCAGTGCTAGGTAAACAGTTGGACTTTATGATCTCAGAGGTCCTTTCCAACGTAAACAAGTCTATGATTCTAAATGTTCAAGCCCTTCAATATTGAGAAAACTGCATTTTGGGGGAAATGCCTTCAAACTTTACTCCTCTGGCCTTGTTAAGTATTTATTTAGAGATAAAAGGAATGAAACCACTAAATACTGCAAGCTACAAGCCAAATCCAGCTTCCTGTCATCTTTAACCTGTAGGCTTTTATTTGTATTCTGTACAGGTGGCCCAAGTCCCACAGCACTATGAAATTTGGCAAGTTCTGAGGGGGGAAAAAAAGAGATCTTTGCAATTTAATAAGAATGTTGAGAAAGTCTGTCTAGCAATTCTGAAACCCCAAAGATCCACTTTTACATTTAGATTTGTTACTTTTTATTTTTCCCCTCAAAAAAGAGCGTACATATCTTTGGTGGATTGTACTTCATTTCAAATACTCTGAATCAAATCAGCTTCTCCACAAGTATCCATCCATATATTTAGATTGGTAACTAAAACTAAATGTATTTATCTAAATTTAGGTATCTAAATATCTAGAATCAAACCACAGAAAACGGGAATAGGTAGAGGAGACTGATACTGTGATATGTAGGTGGAAGTGACTACACTGCAAAAGGTGACATGGAAGTTGGACTGGTTCATTTCATTAGCTACGTTTGGGCCCAGTGAGGGGATGTTGACTGATACCTGCTATCTTACTGAAGTATGCGTGGTTAAGTAGTTCTCTTTAGGCACAAGAGAAAATGAGAGTGTTTCTGGAGAGAAAGTGTCTAGGGCAAAGTTGTTTCTACAAAGAGAATCCATGAACAAGAGAGAAGTGAAGAAAAGAATCTCTGAACAACAACAAAAAAGGGGAAAAAAATCTGAAATTCCTATTTTGATGAACTCACACTTTCTTCCAGTTTTTGTACCCCATTCCTTGAGTTAATAACTCAGTGATAGCTTAAATTATCTCTTTTTCTGTGTGTCTTTATCCTTGTACTGGTAAAAGTGCAAAATTGACAATATCAGCTCTTCTCTGCCTCAGTTAATATTCCAGTTCTCTAGTAGATAATGAGCCAAGACAACTCTCAGAGATTTTACTTCCTCCCCTAAAGAAAGCTTTCTGAAACCTTGAATTATACTTGCCAAAGTGAGCAGAGTTATTGGGTTGCATCTGTTTTAATATTTTCTTAATTTGTGAGCCCTTTCTTCTGGAATAGGAGGGTAAGATAGCTACAGAACGGACAGCATACTAAAGTGAACTTGGAAAAGGTTCAGGGACTTCTAAAAAAAATAAGCCCTCCTGACTGTGTTCACTCACGTAACTGAATATTTCAGTAGATTCAATGCAATTATTAATCAGAGCAGGACTGGCATAAAATGTGTGAGTAGTCCCACTTCTTTTGCTATGTTTATGAAACTGCCCAAATTCCATTAAATAGACATTTCTCTAAAACAGTCAGTTTCATAACTTCTTGTAACCTTCAGCACTAACCTTTTATAGATACTTGTGAAATTTGATCTCCTGAGCCTTCCATGATATCATCAAAAATGTGTAATGCATTATCATTGTATTTGTTTAATCACGTAAATTGATTTATTCATTTTAGCCCTGGGTAACAGCAGTCTTTCAGAGTGCTTGCCTCCCCATTAAGTTTTTCTAAAGACACTGCTGTTTTTTTTTCTAAATGTAAGTAGCAAAGAAAAGTGTCCCAGGCATGTAATTTTAGTAGTATCTTCTTCCCTTATGACTCATTACTGCTAAAATCAACACAACTTGGGATGTGCTCAGGAACTTCAGTACCTCTTTAATGTTTTCAAATAGTAACATCTGTGCATGTTTATGACTTCGTGCTCTGCCTTAACATTAGTCTTGGCCAATGTTTCTGGCTGTTAAATGGTTGTACTTTTAAAGAGTAAGGTCCCTGCACATTGCAAGAAGTAGGAGAATTACCATTATCGAATATTTCATTGAGCAGAACAGCATCAATGCTGCAGAAACAGACCTACTTTTGTCAGAACCGTATAGGTTTGTTTAGAACTTGCACTGTATATTCAAAGGTAATTGATACACGTTCCCCACCTGCCCCAGGTCATGACCAAACACTTCCTTTCTCTTTCGACCTTCATTTAGAGACAGTAATGCTTCTGGATTCAAACACCTCTGGATCTTCTTGCAGACCCGTTTATTTCAGCTTGCTATCTACCATGGTGGCTGGCTGAGGGGAGAAGAGGCACAGAGGGGGAGAAGAGACAGAGGAGAAGAAAAGGCTGGCTTAAACATAGAGAGACAGAGAAAATGAGAGAGCAAATCTCAGGGAACAGTAGTGACCTAAAACACCCCTCCTTCAGGAAATGCCTGAAAAGGAATCTAACAGTGCAAGCCTGCAACCATTCTTGCTTGTACTTACGCAAATGTGTATTTGTATAGAGGTTATATAAGAGAAAAATCTTAAAGAACAGTTACACAGACTCTTGATGGAGCTTTTGTGATCACCTGACGCTCTCTCTTGTGTATTAGTATCAGAATGGCTGATCTTTGAACAAATAACGCAATGAGCAAATTGTCAAAAATGAACCTGCAGTCTGGCACGAGTGCTGGTTTTGCTACTCCAGACAAAGGGCAATTGTACTAGATCGATTTCTGGAATGCTTTCAGGATAATTATCTGTGCCTGACTGTACTCCGTCACTATCTTGCTCTACATCGTTATATAGTGTATTCAAAGTTTTGTGGCATCTAGATATAGCAAATAAATGAGCTATCTTTCAAAGCACAAAGTGCTAATAAAACTGAGAAGTATGAAATGAAAGTGCCAAAATGTGAGAGATGTTGCAAACTTGCATGCAAAGAGGAAAGACAATATCAGCTGGAAAAGCCATGGGATTAATGCTAATATTAAGTCTTCTCATATAAGATGTGTACCTGGCATTCGGGACAGTAGTGTATGGCATGCTGGGGAAGTTACAGTTGTCCTGTAAAGCTTTTCCATGTACTTCATGACACATAAAGAACTCTTGAAAGGTTTATGCCAAAGAGAGAATTTTCCTGCTTGGTTTCTACATTTGAAGTTCATATTCTCCAAGGAAGATCCTCTCTGTTGATTGAGGAACTAATGACATGTTAATAATCATAAGAACAAAGAGACTGAAAGTTGTACAGCTCAGAGGAGAATGGGTTTAGGGTCATTCTGTTTAAAACAGAGTTTGGAAAAATGCATAAATGTATTGAACACAAAACTGAGGAAATATCCAAAATAGAGAAGACCAAAAATACGCAGCCTGCCTAGCTCCTTCTGTGGAGTATGTGAGTTTGGCACTGAAACAAAAAACTTTTACCTGTGTTAAATCAACATGTATGCATTATATTCCTAAGCAGGCACAAATCAAGACATCAGCACTGCTACTCTGGGTTTGACACTCTATCCACTAGAGATACATGCTTTCGTGGTATTTTTTTCCTGTCTGATGCTTGAGTGTGGTAAAACTATACGGGCGTATTGCCAGGTTAATGGGAATGAACTGTTACTGGGTGAAAGTTGCATGTGCTACATTGCATCTGCTGCAGCGAGGTGAGAGAGTTCACAGGATGAGTTAGAACTGACAGATTTCTGAATCACCCTATATTCTTTACTTTCAAATGACAGTTCACACTTGTATTCTGCTTTGTTCTACTGAAATTAAGTGACTTCATTTGTTTTCTTCCCAGTGTTTTCTTTCGTTCTGAAAAGTATGAGCGTTTGCAAGAGAGAGACTTAACTAATGAGTGTGCTGAACTGGCCTGGTGGGGCTTGGAGGAATGAGCATCTTCAGTTCTACCTTGCCCATAGTGTACTGTTGTACGATTACATGGGTACTAAAAGAAACATAAAGCTTCCAAATTCATCTCTGTGTGTGAACACAGTACATAATGTAAAACATTTAAAAAAAATTATAATATGTGAATTTAGGGAAGTAAATGTAAAGTAAATACAGAGGGAATATTTTTATTGTTTAAGGTAAGCTTCTGAGGAAAGCACGGGGAAAGAAACAGTCTTTATAGTGTTTGAAGGCTATTGAATGTTTTTACTATCTTTGGTACTTTTTAAAACAATTGCTGTATGTGTACATTCCTCATAAGATCTTTTCTAAAGCAATTTTTAATGCTTAAAAGTGGTTTAGTTTTCTCCGTGCCTGTGAATATAAAACAGAGCTATGTGGAGTGTGTGGTCCACTTGCATAATGGTTTGGAGTCCAAAATTAATTGCAGAGTGACATTGGAGAAGATGTCTGTTTGCAGTATGTGCATATGTTTGTAGTTTTCCTGAGAAATTTCTCATACTCTTCTAGAAAAACACCATGACTTGGTGTCTCTCTTGAGCTGGCTGTGCCTATATGTATAGAAATAAATATATATGTTAAATCTTTGTTATATCACTTGTCTTTTTCATAGAGAGAATAAGTATAATTGAGTTGTTGTCCGGGATTGACTCTGTGAGTAGAGCTTTGGAGGATGAGAAAAAGGAGAGCTTTTCATCTCTCAGGTAAGACCTGTGATAATTGACTTGACTATTAATTGTTTTTCCTCTCAAAGCCAAGTAAGAAGTTGGCTCTGCCTTTTTACTGGTTATATGTTATATTTACTGTTAATTGCTTACTGAAAATCCTTTGAGAAATTATAAAGTTCTACAAAATCTAGGAATAAAGGTTCTGTTTGATTGCTTTTTTACATTTATTTTTGTGGAATTCAGCATTGCCTCTTCAATATATAGAGTATTCCCAAGATCTCACTGGAAAATGCAGGATGAGCTATCTTTCCAATGATATAAAGACTTTAGTTCTTATAGTAAGAAGAAATAAACCTTCCTCCTTATAAGTGTAATCTCACTAGTTTAAACAACTTTTTAACTGATTTTAGTGGTCAAACTCATATTTACATCCTGTGATCCCTGGTCAGTCCCTATACCTAAACTAAAACACTACTGAAATGTAAATTTTAAAAAAGAAACAAAACAAAACAGAAAAAAACCCAAAATGCACTTACATAATTTTTAGAGTACCTACTTTGCTTTTTAAAATCATCAGTTATGCAATAACCTACCATATCTACAAAAAGAACAAGATCTTTGGTTGCCTTGACCTCCACAAGGTAGTGATCATTTATAGCAGCTGAAGATCTGACCCAGTTCTGCTACCAAAAATCAGCTTTTCCCTTTGTTCTGTTCCAATCAGCGTGGCATAAGCATTCTGTGGCACACTTCTCCCTTGTAGTAGCACCATCTCTTCTACCTCTTGTGAATCTGCATAGACTTGGGCTGCACAGCTCTTAACTGTTTTGGTAAGTATTTACTCATGTCTGCAGCCCATGTGCTCCAATGAGACTATGTGTATGTACGCCCACCCACCAACATGAGTAATGGAGCATGCTCTAACCCATTATGGGTATTTATTTGCAATCTTGGCTGATACTTCGTGAATTGAATCTTCCCAAAAGTTGCTTTATGCTTTTGATAGTGTTAAAGATTTGTCAAACATCCTTATTATTATTTCAATCAGCTTTCTAATAATGCCTCAAACCTGTTGACAATAACTGCCCTTTGTAATCTGAATTCTAGCACTTTACGGAACGTTCTTAGTGGAACATTTTCAATTTCAATTTGAGATTAAAATATTGGTAGGAGAATATGGAGATCTAAGTGTGTAGTTTTAGAGACTCACCATTTTATCTGTTTAGCAGGGTAATTATATTTCCTTTGCGTGAGCACAACGATATAGCTGCTCACAGAAAATGATTTAGCTGCATGAGTGAACTTTGGCTGCTTCTTTCCACATATCCTCAAAGGAAGACAAAATTATAGCTTATGGAAGACCTTTCATTTGCTTCTGCTTCCATCCAAAAAGAACAAACTTTAATGTATTTACTAAAATGTTTATTTGATGATTTTGAAGAGTTTCCACTGTTTAGTATCCATCCCTCCAATTCTTGTGTGCATCTAGATAGAGAAGTGGAATCATATTGAGGGGAGGAAGTAGGGAGTAACAAACAAAGACAACCACTATAAAGCAGAAAAAGCAGGATTAAGGATGTCTTTGTGCAGATGGATTTTGCATTGAGGTCTATAATCCTGAATTTTTGGGCTTCTTTTTTGGGTACTTTGAGTTTACCTGCTCCTTTGTGACAACATTTTGCAGACACAACCTGGTTTACTGGAAATCTTTCTGTCTGCCCATTACAATCTCCCACACCTATGGTTGTATTTGCACCTTCTGATATGTTTTCTAAGTGAAGATAGTAACACGAAAACATTGCCTAGTTACTTTAAGGGCACATGCACATCCACTGCAATTGTACATATCTATTGAAGTGCAGAGGCCTGGCTAAAAAAAAATTGGAAGTGCCCCACCATCATCAGTAGTACATGAGCATGAACCCTCAACTCATAAACTATGGAAAATCCTATTCAGAATTTCTCTTTTGCCTTCTCTTTCATCAGACTCAAAAGATTCTTTAAGAATTCCAGGAAAGCTCATTTAGTGTCCCCACATTCTGGTGACTTTATGAAAGGTTCCAGTGGTGACACTCCCAAGGAAAAATAAAATATAGCTGCACTTGTGATTTCATCTCATGTTGCTTTCAGTGTAACCTCCTTTCAGCCTGAGTATCTCATGTAACCTTCCTTCACACTTGGAATTCACAACTTAAGATCCGCCACCTGAGCACTCCAGGGGTACATTATAAAGGAGCATGACAGATGTAAAACTAAGGTATATAATCTGAATTATTTTTGGAAAGTGTAATGTATCTCAGTAATAAAGCAGAATTGGGCACTATGCTTCTGGATGGTAACAGTTCTTGGTGGGTGTCACAAGGTATTGGGATAAGCAAAAGGTTAAATACCTTCACCACTGATGAAATCTGATAAGCCTCTAGTAACTATACGTACTGTATCCTAGATCTTCATGAACATGATTTCAGCTATTAAATAAGATGGGGGGGAGGAGGGGGGAAGCATTCTTTACAAGACGGCATACTTAAATACCAAACTCAATTACATACATGAGTTGTGATAGTGATTTCCTTTCCCTGAATTTCCTGTTGATCTTTTGATAATATCGGGAACCTTGTGACCATCGTTGCACAGCAGGTGTGGAAAAAAGTGCTCATGTTTTAAAAGCACTTGGTGTTACTGTTGACTGTGGCAATTCTTGATAGCCTTATTTCCAAGCCAGAGATGAAACTGAGCTGTGCATATCCCACGGAGGCTCTTAGTTATTTCACAAAAATTCTAGAAATTGGCCATGGGAGCAAACTTGTTCCCTGGGATGTGTGTTTTAAGCGTCCAGCATTATGCAAAATTAACCATAGTTAAGCAGCTAGGCTAAAACACATTAAACTTATTTATGTTAATATGATGTATTTATATATTTAATGGAGCCCAAAAGCATAGTCTCCACGACTGAATTAAAATTCAGCAAATATGTGACTGGTACTCATGAACAGTGAGTAGTTTTCAGTAATTGATTTTTCAAATAGATTATACTTTTTTATTTCTGAAAATTATCCACCATGACAGCTACACCCCACATTGTTTTAATGGTAAATAAATGAAACATCTGGGACTGACAGAATTACCCCACAGAGCAGCTCATGAACAGATGAGCAGACAGATTGGCATGACTATGAAGAAGCAAAAGCCAGACCAGCCTGTTCCCACCCATCCAAAAGAGAATGAAGTTTCTCAGAAGTCATTCTCCTTGTCTCACTGACACCTATTAATCACATAGCAGCTACCGCATGTCTCTAGGGAATGCCACTTGCCCAGTCTTCTCTACCAGTACAGAAAAATTTGTTTGCAGTGCTACCATGGAAAATATTTGTTAACTTTCATTCTTTGACTTCCATACCCACAATACCAACATGAGTGGCAGCTAATTAAAGTCACAATGATAGAAGGCATTCTGTGAAGAACTAGAATGAAGCCATCAATTTATTTCCTATTATCACAAAGCAGTTTTTAGATTGTAATGACTTTAAGCACATCTAATAAGAGCAGCTAATTTAGAAATTAAAGACTCTAGCATTAAAAAGTCCCCAACCCAAAAGCTATTGTTTATTCAAATGGTTAATTTTGACTTTTAAGTATTTAAAAACATATTTTGAAGTGATATTTTACACAATATGAGACTTTAGCTTACAATGTAAGCTTGTAGAGATACAGAAAAGATAAAATTTTGCTTTGTTTTTATTTTTTTAATGCAGATCCTTGGATTTACCCTGTACTTCTCCTGGGTTTCAGATCACACACAAAGGTAAAGAGGAGTAAATTCTATTCTGATAGAGAGAGTAGATATAATCTGATTAGTGTATACTGAGTATTAGAGAAGAAACGTTACGTTGCATTTTTGGAGGGGGACGTAGTTTTAAAAAATTCCTCATGTTGAGTGTATTCTTTCTAATGTTCTGCAAAACTTCAAAGGGTTTACAATGTTGATGGCAGACAAATTTAGATTTTTTTTTTTTAAACTTTCAGAATTTTTTGTAAATCCATGTATCTCAGGAAGAAGACTCCACATTTATCTCCTAATCCCCTCCTACTGAATAGGCTTTGCTAGCTTATTTGAAACCTTTACGCTCTGTCCTTCAAACCCAAAATGAAAGGTGTCTGTTTTCCTGTGAGCAATTACACATATTTATTTGCATACGTGTGCACATACCAAGAACTTGGCTGACTGACAGACAGTACTGGTGTCAAGTCCTGTTGTGCCCCCTCCTGCCTTGAGCAGTTCTAGCATATACCAAACCCCTTCCAAACCTGACTTGGATACTTGGGCACCTTATCACTGTCAGTCCAAACAACGATCAAGTGGCGTGGCCACAGTCTGTCCCCCAGGGATTTAGATACTGGTTTGAAAGCTTGGCTGATGATTTTCCCCTCAGCCAGGTTTCCCCATCAGGCACTTGGGTGTAGCTCTGGTCTGTGATCCTGAGACCTAACACCTGTTTCTATCTGCTCCAGCTTTGTTTCTTGATCCTGACTGCTGGATATGTATCCCTCTGTCCTGCCTTCTGTCCCAACTTGTTCCTGCTGCCAAACAGACACCCTGATTCTGCTTCAGCCGTCTTTGTTTGAAACCTCCATCGTGCAGGATGGATCTCGTAACCCTCAGCTGAGTCTTCCCTTTGCCAGCATTGACTGACTTGTGCTTGTATTAGCTTTTCACTGGCCTAAGCTGGTGTAGTGTAAGGGCCAGCTGAGAGCCTGAACTCCCATTCGTCCGTGGAAACTTGCTAAAAATAATGTGACTGAAAAGAGGTCTGCAGTAAAAGCTCCTGATGCAAAATTGGAGACTTAGTGCTTTTGAGACCCAAGGAACTTACTTCCATCTCTTTCAGTCGAAGGGCACGGATAAATAGATGAAAAGATCTGACTCTTCTGAAAACAAGAAACCTGACCTGAGTTTTCCTTGAGAAACAGAAACAATAACAATAACAAAAATGTGTTTGCCGTAAATGCTTCTTAGGGCTTTCACAGACTTAACTGGGTTCTGAATCATGATAGTAACTAAACATTTTCTTAATCCACTGCACTTAAAAGTCCCCAGGTAGGCTCTTGCTAGCAGCAAAATGATCTGTCTGCTCTGATCTTCCCTTTTTCTCTGCACTCTACAGTCTTGGTATAATGAAATGTAAGACGAGGAAAAGCCAATGGATTGTGAAACAATCAGGTATTCAGAATGAGTTAACATCCATTCTGTCTTCCAATGCCTTCTGTTTAGGTCTTTTACACATTTCAAAATCTAAATTTTCATGCAAGCAGACAAAAAAGAACTGATTTAAGCTACTATCAATAGGATACTGCTGTCTCAATGAACGGGAATGTTTAGACTATATGCACAATATGGTTTTGAAAATATTGCTTAAAAGGCAAAGAAAGGCTCTGAAAACCTTTACTTGATTGTTCTTTAGGCTTAAATTCGAGCATGACAACTTGCCTTAAACTGACTGAGTGGCAGCCTATAGTTGTCCACCCCCAGATCACATCAGGCAGGGAGCTAGCTCTCAATTACAGTTTGTGCATTGGTCCTCCATTCATAACTAGGAGGAAGCAATCTGTTACGGTCTATTCAGGACAGGATTACTTTTCCTTCCTAGTTGGTTCAGATATGCTGGCCAACCAGGCTGGATATCTTGCTCTCCCCACTCATGCTGTGCACATCGCTCTATGAACCCTCCGTGGAGTCACTGAGAGAGCAGTGATGCTGTTCAGTGGAACAGAAAAATGTGAGACAATCTTGCAAAAAATCGTAACTGTCATTTTAAAGGACGTAGTGGTTTTTACTTTGTGATAGTTTCCTATTTGGGTCTATTAGTCGGAAACATATACTTCTCTGAGCTGATATATGCGAGCAAGCCCTAGATGTGTGCGCATTTCCCTATGTGAATGCTGGCAAATTAGGTTGCAGTGCTGGGGTCATGAATGAAAAGAGGGAGGAACATAATTTGTCAGCGTACTTCAAAACAAAATAACGGATTTTTTTATTGGTACTGCCTGTACATTTGTACTATAGGCAGAGAAAGTTGAAGCTGAGCATCAGCTCAGCTATGAGGTGATGTTTGTTACATATCCTTATAAAAAAGCCTCATAATTATATCCTCACAATAGCTGCAAAAATGTTGATTTCAAATTAAAAGTTTTTAAAAAATCTGCTATTTAATGCTTTTAAAACTTTTAAGTCCCTGCATTTGTAAAAATATGATTATTTTTAAAAATATACTAAAAGAACCTAATCTGCCGTTTCTCCTCCTTTTTTGAGGTAGAAGTGATTTTTCCTTTGGGCTTACTGGTTTTTATCATTAGGAGCTAGGAACTGAGAAATAGTGGTGAAAATGGCTAGGAATATGCAAGAAAAATATGTTTTCTAATAATTTATTGAATTATTAGTGCCAATATTCCTCAAACTATATTCAAGCAACTGTCAAAATAGCTGAATACCTAAGTCTTCAGTAAAAAACAGTAAATTATTTGATTAAAAATGTCAGAATTAATTCTGAAATGTTTTTAGCGAATTACATTAGTCCAGCTGTCTTGTAAAGTAAGAGAACCAGAGCTTTTTCCATATCTCCTGGGAATAGAACTTGACTAATTCTGTAAGTGGTTGTACAGATTTGGTTGTATTCCTTTGAGTCTAAACAGCATATTAAATTATGAATAGCATCATTGCTTTTGTAGGAGAGGCTTGATACACTGTTAAAAAAGTTCAATATTTCATTCACTTAAAAATATGAGGCAAGAGCTTTAAGGCTATAAGCAAACATCAATTCTTGTACATTAACATCAGTGTTTTGTGTGTATACCACTAGGCACATGCAAAAATACGTATGAACTCCTAAGATCTACTGATCCACTTTGCTTACAGTTACAGCAAAGTCGATACAGCTACTTCATTGATAGTACAGAATGGATTTCATATGCTTATTTGTCAATGAGAAATAATTAGCAACTTGTCTTTTTTTAAAACACTAAGAGTAATTATCACTAAGTTCTGTGAGCTTATTAACATAGCTCCTTACAGTATTTCTGTGACCCTCTTAAGGTTTATACTACCATCTTGCATGATGGAGAGGCAACACGTATTTTTGTCAGCATGTCTTTCTGGCAGTCTTCCTCCAGGACCCTGCGGAGACATTCCACAAGAGCAGAAGGGTTCAAGTGAGGAGACACTGAGGGAAGAGGAGTAGGAGTGCTTCTTTTGCTATCTTCTACCCACCTTTCTTGAATAAAGTTCATATGAGTAATAGGATATGGGGGAACTGGATGAGTTTCACGTAGTGTAAACGGTGGAGTAGCCCTGATTCTTTTCTTCTGCTAGTCCACTGTGACCTGCAAGAACCTAAGGGGCTTGCAGGTTGACCTGTAGCCTGTTTTTCATTCTTCCTGCTCTCAGCAATTGTGAAGTCTTGTGAACAGAACTTTGAGACTGCTTTTTTTCTCTTTATTTGCTGCTGTAAGTTATTCCTCATACAAAAGCAATAGAATACGGAATATTTCCTCTTTCAATGAGCTAGATAGCTAAAGATGTGAGTTAAATCAAGGGTCTAGTGTATCTCTATCAGCCAAAATCAATCCAGCCAAAGGAGCTGATGACAAATATGTGAGAAATCAAACATATTTGATGATAAGGAAGTAATGCCAGAAACCTTGCATTGACTTGGTTCATCCTTATTCATGAACAGAGATGAGTCACGATCAGGCACTGGCTTGAACTTAGTTCAGCTTTTTCATTCTGTTGCCCACCTCTATTTCTGTCCTATGGAATACTGATTTTCTAGCAGAATACAAGGAGGCAAGTTGCAATTCAGTTTTTGTCTAATAGGCTGTTTTGGTGGTGGGTTGGGTTTTTTTTTTTGTTTTGTTTAAAGGTGCATATGCTCAGCAAAGAAAACTTCAGCTTCAGTAGCTGAAGTTCCTCTAAGTAGCTGAAAACAGCATCATAATGGAAAAGCATTGACCAATTTTGATGGGAAGGGCTTGTAAGAACACTCATGTTACCCTTTCATGCAAAAGCATGGTTGAAAAAAGGCTCACTGAACATGTTAGCAGCACTCTCAATGTTGCATGAGGCGCTTCATCTGGTGGCTTCATCTGATGGCTTACATCTGATTTATCCTTCAAAAAAATAATGCTATGATTGAAACATTTGCAAGACCACCCATCTTTTATTTTTGGACTTACTCAATAAGGTAATACTGCTCTCTCCAGGATGGCTCGTCCTGGCCAAGAAAGCCTGATTCAGATTCTTCACCTTTCTTTTAATGTGCTGAAATAGTGTCCTTTTTCCAAGTCACTGTTAGTATATATATTTTCATAGTTAGACTATGACAGATCTGGTACTGGAAAGAAAATAGAATCCCAGAAGCCCTATATCTATAAATATTTGCCAAATCTATGTTTTCTACAGATAGGTCCTATGTGAAAAAATTTATTAATATTGGCACTTCTGAATGCCCTGATGAAAATTAACTTTTACAATGAAAGTAAGTTTTCCTCCCCTGGCTTGAAAGATCATGGTAATAAGAAATCTGTTTTCTGAATGAAAGACTTGGTGCAATAGAGGCCAGAAACCAAAAGGCCAAGTGCTGGATGATACTGCTTTAACTATGATGGCTGAACAGTTTTGAAAATCTGATCTTTGAGAGCTGAAGGACTGCCAAAACCTGGAGACCTTAGTGTGTTGCTTGGGCTCACTACTAAATAGGGGTTATAGAATCACAATCTCTCTTGAGTTCACTCAGTGTGCAAACACCTGCACCCCCTTTGTACTCTATAAAGGGACATTGGCTAGTTGCTGAGCTTTAGCAGAAGCATAAATTTAGCTCTAATTCCCTTTCGTGTCACCACTTTAGGTGATCTGTAGTCAGTCACAGCTGGGTAGAATGGAAGAAAATCAAGGCTGGGGTTCAATTTGAGTCCTCAATATAAATGGGTTTTTAAGAAACAATCAAATTACTCCTGTCTGCCTCAGGCACATTTACCTATTTTTTTCTTATTGTGTAAGAGAAATGGCCAATTTTTCTGTCAAAAATATAAAAATAGTGTCAGATGGAGAGATGTTATCCTTTTTAGATTTCAGTGTTAGTGGTTTTCAATTATGTGCTCCTAAAATGGTGGGGCTATTGGTAATTAACATTATACCAAGTATAATTTCAAACCATCTAGCACAATTTGTGGGGCTTATGTTTTATGATGGCTCACTTCCATTTTACAACAGGAAACTCTGGAACTGATTATTTTTCTTGCTTGATTCATCACAGCTCATGGTCATACATCTATCAGAAGATAACATACTTGTTTAATAACATGAAGATACACAACTGATGGGGCTTTTTCATGGTAAAGCATGTAAAATGTTTCATTTCATAAAGGACAGTGTTAGCTGGAAATAAGTTTTGCAGGAAAGAAAGGAGAAGAAAAAGCTATAGCACTACAAATGAACGGTGCATTTTCAAATACAGCTTGAATCATAAAATAAAAAAGGTGAGGAGATTTCACATTCTAAGACAGGAAAACAATTTGACCTTTATGAAAGATATTCATGCTACGTATTGCTCAGCCCCTTTGATGCTTCACTGATAAAATCAAAAGCTGTTTAGTGCAAATTAGAGTTAGCTTGATTTTGAAGCAATTGAAAAAGCGAGAACAGTTTACAGCAGTGATAAAACAGACTTTTGCTCTCCCAACCAAGGCCATAGTTGCTTGAACTAGTCTTTATTCTTTCCTCTGTTTCTTCTGACCCGGTATTATTTCTTCTTCGTCTTGTATTTTTGCATTACAGTATACCAGAAAAGCCTCGCTGAATGGAACAGGGTTTGTTTGGGACTCCAGCTTTGTATGTACTTCTAAAGGGATTTGGAGGCAATCTTTATGAGTGCTGCTATATTTTTAGTAGTCCTCTCACTTGCCTATTAAATACAGGGCTGAACAATAGTAATTACTGCACAAATACCAAGGTCCCAAAGTAGTACCATTCACTTCAATGAAGAGCTGCTGTGAAAGCACATTTGAAAAATAACCCATGGTGACAAGAGATGGGGAAGAAGGGAAAGAAACTGCAGTTCAAAGGGCATTTTCTAAGGGAGCATAATTCATTCATGTGCATACAAGATTCTTTCCCCCGTTGTTTGCATTTTCACTACAATAAAATAGGCCCATGGAAGTGCCTTGTGGGCAGAAAGTGAGTTCTTTAATGGAAAGGTTTATATGACTGAAGTAAAGAAAGGCCGTGAAATAGGATATCACTGGGAGGCTGGAAATGAGCTGGATCAACTAGGAAAGGATCAGCTATACAAGGGGTTGAAGGGAGAAGATTAACTGTGGGATCAGACTTAGAGAGTTGCAGAGGGTAACAAAAGACCTGCAAGGTGTAGCAGGAGAGATGTCAAGGAGTGTCAGTGAAGACACAGTATATTTTCTGGACAGGAAATTTTAGGGCCATCTTTCATCAACGTCCCTGTACCACTGAGGGACTCCCAAGGTATTCATGTACATGCTGGTTTAGCTTCTCTTTTGTTTGTAAATTCAATACTGCTTTGGTAACGGTAAGCCATTGTAGTGGCATAATATTTTCATTATTTGCAAGCACTAGTTGTACACTGCAGTGAAAAACTCCATATTCATTTGTTTTTTCAGGTTATGTTTCTGCTCTTTCTTTTAGTTTCTGCAAACTAAAAACTGTTGATTTCATTAAGCTTTGCCCTTCTTAGAAATGAAAGTTTTCTTGAGAAAGTATCACTAGTTTAAGGATATCTGTTGTTTTGGCCAAAAATTATATTTTTCTTATTCCCTTAATTTTTTCCTATGCTTATGGAGCTTAGTCTTTTTCCTTTAGATGATAAAAGGAATTAGTGAAGAAAGTAAGAAAAGAGAAAAAGGCATATGTTTCCCTTCGTCCCAAAATTTTAATAATATGGAAGACAGGACATTTGACATTGTTTTCACTTGTTCTAGCATTTCACATTTTGTCTTTCTTTCATATGTTATGTACTCCAGATCTCAAACAAACGTTTGTGTACATGCTGATACGTACTAGTACTGTCTTGAGGGAGGTCCACTGCTTGGTTCAGTAGACCATGTCATCATTGGATTCTGGCACTAAGGAAAAAAAAAAAAAGTTTCAGTGGCTTTAGTGGCTTTGCTCACATTTCCTTTTAAACAGGACAGCTTTCTAGATCTGCCTCACCCCATCACCGCATGTTTAACCAGTGAAGGAAAATTCATCATAAAAAAAACCCAACCCAACCCCCCAAAAAACCAGGCCTGTCGAAAATGCTCTCTGCAAAAGCTATATGGGAACCCTATTTATAACTAGGTTTCTGCCATTCACGCTGAAGATTCCATTCTCTTCCCTGGTGAGGTGTGGGTGTGCTAACCAAGCAGCTGAACTGGGTGAATGATACTCTGATCTCACAGGCACTTGGAAGAGATTTCAAGATTTCTAATGCACAAAAATAAAGCTGATGAGACCATCATGACATAAACACATAATATTTTTCTTAACACAAGCAGGAAATGAGACCAAATTTCAGATGTATTTCTTGAATTACTGTGGTTTTCTAGATGCACTTGAAATGTGTTGCATGTAAACAAACCTGTCCTCTGGGCTGGTTAACCGGACTAACACATGCATTCTTGATTCTTCAAAGCGATTGCTTTACTTGCCAATATCAAATTCAATTCTAAAGCCTAGGAAAAGTTTAAGGACATACAATTTCAACATAACTTCTGCTTTTTTTTTTTTTTTTTCTGACTGAGATGTAAAACACGTTCTGAATTGTTTATGATTTGAAACCTGAAAAAACACACAACATTAATTGAGGATAAATTTATTATAAATCTAGTATGGCCTGCTCAGATTCAGTATATACCACAAGACACTTTATCAGAGTTTGTGCTAAGCTGCGAGCACCATAATAGAAAGTTCAGTTTACAGAAAGCATGTTTATTTCAAGTATTTAATGCATCTAGATGTTTTCAACATGAGCTGGCAAAAGCACTTTACATAAAATGTGCAACAATGCAACTACCTTTTCTAAACAAAACAAGGTTGTTCTGTTTGCTTGTTAAGCCAGCTTTAGCAGTTCTTAGAAATGTCATTTATTAAATGTCAAGCTAATTACTTGTAATATCAACCCTGAAAAGCAAACCTTTGTGGGTGCACTTTCAGAAGCCTTGTTCTTCTCTATTCACAGTCTGTCTGGTACATTTCTAGTAAACAAATGGATGTTTTTCCAAAGATACTAAACTATTTGCTAAATATGTGTCTTTGTTTAGAATATAGAAGGATGTTTCATAATACTTTAATGAAAGAAAATGCAGAGTATATTTTAATTGTAGATAACCAGGTTTTTAAACATGGCTGAGATGCACAACAAATGAATTCTAGCAAATATCCCATGTCTGGCAGGGACCAGTTCCACTTCTGTGGGGTAACGGGGATTGGTTTTGTTCTTGCTGCTGAACCTGACACCAAAATCACAATTAGTGCCAATTCAATAGCTATTTCTGTACCACGAATCATTACATCTTACATTGGCTGCTTGGCACTGGAAGTGTGCTACCAGCAGTAGCTGCACTGTTAGGAAGAGTAACAGACCTCCTTTTGTTGAGAAAAGGAGGTTAGTAGAAAGAAAACAAATTTCAGTGGTACAAGTGCTTTGTCTGCAATGACATGTAAATCAGTAAAAATGAAATGAAAGTTGTGAATCAGTAGAAAAAAAAGAAATGGGCTGAGAATTTCTATACTATTTAGAGTACAAACCCAGAATTCCTGCATTTTAAAACTCTTAACAAGCTCTGAAGTAGCCTAAGTATGTATCTGCAAGGGAAAATGAAGATAAGCTCTGTTGTGGTGTGTTAGTTACATCTAGTTTACATAGGTAACCATAAAGTAAAATTGCAGCAGTCCAAGGGTGCTAGCGTAGGGTGAAAGTTCAGAGTAGAAGTGACAAAGGTTGAAGCTTGGAGATGAAACAGTAATTTTTTGCATTGGTAGCTGCTATACCTACACATGGGCACATCTAGTTTCTGTTCCGGAAAGTTTGCATTCTGCATATCAAAAAAGGCAAGTAGAATTAATGCATTCGTGAAACAGATGAAAGCTGAGGCTAAAAAGTCAGACTTTGCATGTCAAAATGCAGTCCAAGCACTGGATATTTTAGGAAAACCCATCAGGTTTTAATTGTTTTATTGATCGATATGGGACTTAAGGTCTTAGATTGCTCAAAATGCCATTAGGCAGATAACTAAGTTTTTGTATACTTCTAAAGTTTCCCCCCAAAACATCACGTGTCAAGGAAAAAAGTTAATCAAAGGTAATCAGCAAATATTTTCAGATGAAGTTTTGAAAACAAAAATAGTTCGTAACAAAGGAATTCATTAGCATGACATTATCTCTTTAAATGTTATGAGTTTATAATGAGATCTTACCTGAGAATTGCAAAGACATAATAACATTATGTTCATTCTGAAATATTTTAATACTTTCTTCCTGCACTTAAGTTGTACTTTTAATTCTTATATATGTATATGATCTTTTACTATATACACGCATAAATATACATCAAACACTTACATAAGTTTCTATAATGTTGCATAAAAGTATCCTAATTCTATTACAGGCTCAGCCACTGGAGACATACAGAAAATACTTATTTCTTGTTATGCAGCTTCATTTAAAATAAATGTAATGGAAGTTGCAATGTAGACAGGGAGCACAGTCTCCTGTTTTGGTGCTCTGATGAGCCGCTTATTGCTTAATCTATGCTGGCAATGTAAAAGACATCAAAGCGGATACAAACTTCAGCCTCATGTGTTCTGTGACTGCTTTATATTTCTAGATCCTGGCCACTATTTTTGCTGTTTGCTTTTTCAAAGCACTCATAGACTGACTTTATAGATAAAATTGAAATGCTTTGAATTAATTCTCTAACATGAAGTTATTAAACTAGCCCCCTCCCCCTTAAATTATACATATAAACTATGAACTGCTAGTTCTATATTGTAGCTAATAATTGCTTCTAAGTACTATAGATTAAAAATGAGTGTCCTATTTAAAAAGGCATTAGCTAGCTGTGAAAGTTCTTCAACTTCCTCCTCTTCCCTCCATGCGTTCATTTTTGGAGTGAAATGGTAACTGGGGAAAAGAGTGCTTTTGTGAGAAGCTTGGTTTAAACTCTGGCTTTTCTCAACTATTTATTGGATCACATAGAGGTATCTTTCACAGGATTCCCGCGACAACCTTTGATTTTAAAAAGAGTCCATGAAGGTTAAAAGCACTCCTGGCTGACCTTACAGAAATGTTCTTTACGGGAACAGGCTAGATAAAAATGCCTGACATCAAAATGGAGCACAATGGGAGTTCAGAAGAGAAGTTAATTTGGGACCTGATAAAGTTCAGTAAGTGTCAGAGAACTTGGGAACATATAAAGAATATTAATTTGTTTATTTCTTTTTTGAACTGAATTTTGACTCGCTGGCCTTGGAATTGCAAAGGGATGTAAATTCATTGGTTTTTCCCTCACCAATCTTTTTTTCATATTGCTAATATTTATTAAGTTCTTAGGCTCTAAGGTAAATGTTGTTGTGCATAGCAGAAAAGCAAATTGCCAAGTTGTGGGAATAAACAATGAAAGCAGAGAGCCCCAATGTGTTGTGATCTCTGAATGTCTCTTCATTAAGATATTTGCCTGTGGTCATTACGTGACTCCTTTATCTTTCATACCTAGGTGTCTCAGGCATTTTTCAAATATACTTTCTCTTCATAGAGGAGGTATTAATGCAAATACGGACAACAGACAACATTCTGAAGTACTTCCTAAATGGTTGAGGTTTTCAGAAGTGACTCAAATAACTGAACTTTGCAGTGAATTCCGTTAGGCATTCACAGAGAGAGTTAGAAGTTGTAAACTCCATCCCACTAAACAGAAACGTGCTTAACAAAACAAACAAAAGCTGCAAAAGAAATTGATGTATCTTTAAATCTTGTTCTTTCTTGCATGTAGAGGCTTCATTCAACATCATTTATCTGAATGTTTCCTAGTGATATGCTGTCCCTGCTTTATCAAATATATGGAGCAGAATTTGTTGTGTTTTTTTTTTTTTTTTTTTTTAAAATATAGATTAGGAGGTCATTCAGTCCTAAGTAACTTAGTAGTTAGGAAACTCATCTCTCCTGGTAGCATCCATGAGACTACCATCAGTTCCCTGCAGGAATTAAAATTATGTTACATTAGAGAGAATTCTGGATCTAGCTGGCAGCGATGGTAACTCATAGGCTGGCAGAGGTTGCAGAAGGTACCTGACAGAATAGGAAAATAGATGAGCATGGCCTGAGTCTTAAGCACTGTATCACAGCATTCTTTACATGGTCATCTTTCCCTAGTGTTTTTCGTCTTTTATCGTTGGTGAATCCCCGATAGAATTTTTGTTGGTTTTGGGTAGAAGGCTAAGCTCTTGTGTGCTATTAAGTGTAAGTGTTGTGACCAGTAGAATAAAAGAAAGTGTATTATGCTGTTAAGGGTTAATATGGCAAATGCAGAAAGAATAATAAAATTTCTTCAAAAATCACTGATGCAGCCTCATCTGAAGTACAGTGTGCAGTCCTGGTCACAGCGCTCCAGAAAGCATGTGGCAGAAGCAGAATGGCCCTTTTACAGTTCAAGGCCTTGACAAAATTTACCTGGAAAAAGTTTCAGAAGAGAGGACTATACCACAAAAAAGGGACATTTAAACAGGTACATATGTCTCGGGCATGCTGAATAGTAAAGAAAAGATGGATCAGGATATTCCATCTTCATGTACTCCCTTGTTCCTAATGGAAAAACAAAAAGGATTTTTAAAAGAGAAAACAAACCCCCGTACTTTTCACAAAACTGCAGTTACTTTTTGAGGTCATTTTTAAATGAAATTATTGATACCAAAATGTAAAAATATCAATAATAGCTAGAGACATTATTAATTATAACAATAAGCGTACTAGTGACATTAAGCTTCATGACTGAAGACCAGCCAATCTAGAGAGGAGAAGGAGCTTGGTTCATTGTAGATTCCTCTATACGGTTTGCAATTAAAGTTTTCTTTGAAGTGTTCAGTGTGTGCTATTTTTGAAGAATGAGTCCTGGGCAAGAAGGACCGTTGACCTCTTTCAGTAAGGCAGCTTCTATTGCTGTGTATGTCACAGGCAAAACTGGCACAATTAGGATTTTCATTTCATTAGCCAGATTTGATTCTGTTTTCTGAAATGGTCACATCTATTGCAAGAGGTATCAAGCTCCTTTGATCTCCCTGCTGTTGCAGTGCAGGCATTGAAGTCAAGGTTCTCTTTTCTTTTTAAAATCAAGAACAGAAAATTCTTTCTCTCATCAGTATTAAAACTATTGCGGTGTGCGTTAAGCGTGTTACCATTTCAAATTTGTGTTATTATATACAGAACATAACAATCACTACCATTTGATGGAATAACTGCGTCCAATCATTCATGTGTACAAAAACATTAGATGATCTAATTGGTTTTGAGAACTTTATTGTTAAGTACTTTATCTTACAATGCAAGCTGGCAATTTGTGATTTTAAGTAATGCATGCCTTTTCATTCAATAAGGTTGTATGGGAACCAGGAATTCAATGCAGTCAAAGCTGATGGGGAAGGTTTTTCTTAGAAAATAATGTAGTGTATGTGTATTTCACCATTCAGAATATTTTGAAGATAGGGTATATTATCACTTTAGAGCAAGAACTAAGTTGTGACTTGGCACAAAGCACTCAAACTGTACAGACTGTGGTGGAATTGTAGTTTGATAAGAAATCAGACTGGCTCTTTAAAATACCTTCAAAAGCAGCCCTGTTACTGGTTTCAGCCCTGATCTGAAAAGAGGTATATTAGTTAGGTGATTTTCAGGAGATGAAAGAACAGTGAGTCTTGCAGCCAACATGCTTGAAGAGAAGAACAGGAAACTATGCTAATTCTTTCCACGGTAAGGTGGATGGAAGAATGCAGAGCTGCTTTTATGCCTTTCTACAGAGGATATCTGGATAATAAAATAGGGATTTTATTTTTTCCTTTGGAAATACTTGTGGGACTCTGTTAAAAGCTATGCAATGAGATGCAAACTTTGAGATTTTACTAGTTTTGTTGTCAATGATGTAGACAATGAGCTTGAGAATATTTGAAGTGATTTATGGAAACTGCTGACTGACCCAGTAGGAAGCAGATGTCAGCTCCACTTCTGGGAACTGAAGCTACTAATTCAATAGCTTGAGTACAGATAAGTAATGTGAAGTAATTTGGATAAATGACTTTTTTTTTTTCAAAACCACACTGATCTTCCCAACAGGTGAAGCATACCAGGACTGGCATGATTGCACCAAATCCTGCAAAGGAGTACGGCCAAGCAAAGCAAAAAATCCTGAAGGGCAAGGAGGTATGTAAAATGACCAAGTATTGGTCAGGAAGGATCAGCTCTGTGTACATTAGAAGTTCTTGCATTTTAGTAATGAACTTTGCTTTCTACATCAGTGCGTATAATATAAACAATGTTGTTATCAAAACAGGGGAACAATGTTTATAGTTGGAGCAGTAGCCAAGATCTTGGTCCAGAAAATACCCTCACATTATTATGGGTACTGTGCTCTACCCATTACTATGGGTACTATGGGGACAAAGCAGTGCTTCAGAATTGGTGCACTACCATGAATAGAACTTCCATGAATGTAAGTCTATTGTATTATGTACACATATATGACATATTACATACAGACCGTCATATAAAGGATAGATTCCTACTTTAAACTAAACAACAGTACATCTAGATTTCTGGAGTACACAGACTTCTAAATGCTGATAGTCACCACGTGTTAGATAACACAGGCTATTGTCTAAATTGAAACACCTTTATCTAGATATACCCTTTCTTTAAGAAGAGGGACAGGAAGACTGATATTTGATTTCCAGTATTTACATCCTCATGGCATGGCTATCTCATTGTTTCACCAACTTGATTTTGACAACACCCTATCCAGAAATGTAAGCTTTTTTTCACAGTGGGCTAACAAAGCTGAAATTATTTGACTTAGCCTCGTGTAATGTAAGGCAGAAACTGGGTAATTTAAATTACCATATCTTCATAGCTATTTTAACAAATGTTTTATGAAAAATACCAAAAACTGCAAAGATTACAGATTCTAAAATTCATATAGTTAAAATGAGGTAAAGCTCAGAAAGCAGTAGAAACGTTTAAAAAAACTTTACACATTCTATACACAAGATTTAGAAACTATGTGGTTTTGAAGTACAAAGATTATATGTTAAAAGTAATTTAAGGTAGCAAGCAGCTGTTGGAGGTGACTTCCCTACTTAAAGTTTTGTGTTTGACTTTAGAAGTGAATAGATCCTACTATTTAATAAAATAATTTAAAACATATTTTAGCCTGTTGGAAAACACTAAAAGACCTAAAAAACACTAAAAGACCTAAAAGCTTGCAAGAAAAAAAAGTGGAATTTTTCTGTTTTCTCAAAATATTTATTTTGTTCTTAAAAAGGAGCCTCTATCTGTGAATAAAGCAGAATATGAAAGAAGAGAGAAGGTTTCATAGCTTAAATTGAGTTGGACAGGATTCTAGGTATTGGCAGCTGAAATTCTAGTACCTCTTCAATTGAGAGATGTTATCCCTAAAAGCATCTTACAGTGGTAGTTACTTTTAAATGAGTCATCCTCAGATAGATACAGTCAGATAAATGTTCTCTGTTTTCTTTGGAAAACACTATGAACCTAGCCTTTGTATAAACAAGGCTTCTTCTTTTTGTACTGTAATTCAGTTTTCTTTGTGAATTGTCCTAACAGTCAGTTAATTCACAAAGAGAGTGGCTTTCACTTAATGAATCCAGGACCTTACTGCAGGTGACTGTGCCATTTAGATATTTATTAAGCACTAGTTTTCACCTAGGTTATTTTTTTATTTATTTTGTTCTCCCACTACTTCCATGGAAAAACAGCTCTGTCTCCTTTGGTGGTCAGAAACTTTCTGTTCCTAAATTTAGACAAGGCTAGTTTGTACTTGCTCTTTATTTTGTCAACATTGCCATTTGGTTTTATAGCTCTTCTCCCTCCTTGACTTTTTACACCTACTCCTGCCTGAATCAATTGTGTCCACTGTCAGCCTTTGCCTCTCTGGGCTGAAAACGGTGAAACTACTTTTTTCCTCTCACATGAGACACTCTTCATTGCTCTGATGGTCCTAACAGCCATTTGTCTGCTCTTTAACCAGTGAGAATTCACCTTACTGGAACACCGAGCGACCACAGTGATACAGAATATAACAATTCACACAGTAGCATTAAGCTTTTCCTTGTCTGATATTTCTAGGATCTAGATTTACTTCTTCTCAGCTATAGCTTATTGTCATGCTCGAAATTGCTGAGACATCCAGGTCTTCCTCTTCCACCATTATCTCTAAGTAAAAAACTTGTATAGAACTTCTTCTCATTAATCAGTTTATAAACTTGCACTTTTACTGTCACTCTGTTTCTATAACTCTAGTCTACAATACAATCCAGTTCTTCTTTTCCTATATCATGCTTTGATTTTACAGGATTATTGGTGCTGTACTCCAACCATGTGTCACTTCAGTGGTACACTCTTATTCTATGCTGAATACTAATAGAAGTATTATTGTGTTCACTAGTGACACAGATTTTGGAGGAAGTCCATCAGTAACCTCCTGCTAGCCCATAATTTCTTCTTTAGATCAATGCACCACTTGCCCTCCTTTACTCAGCTCCTTATTCACCTTACAAATAATGAGAAACCACAGCTAGGAACTAAATCAGAGTTAGAATTGGTTTAATGTAAAAAATTCCATAGCTAAGAAATTAATTTGCATTGTATTTGAAAAAAATAGGTTTGAAAGGGTAAATAACCGTGCAGCTATACATACTAAGCTACTTGTTCTCCATCTTAAAATTTGTATTTTACAAGTGGCCCCTCAGAAATTATCTGCAAATTGGTGACTTGTATTGTTGTTTCTGGTTTGAAGACTACTAGAAAGTGTGACTGTCTAAAGATCTCTTGGATGACATTCATCAATTAAGACACTGAGTCTAAGTTTACAGTATGGAATAGACTTATTGAAGACAAGATTGTTTTGGTAACGTTTCATTAAATATTTTGTTAAATAGCACTGATTGGTCAAAATGATTCAAGATGACAGGGACAGTGGCAGCATGTCTCTAGAGATAGTTCAATGACACTATTCCTAAGTCTCTTGTCAATATTAATGGCATGCCCAAAGGTGTCAGATTTAGTCTCTGCCACAAGCTTAGACTGATGGTGAATAAAGGCAAAATTTAACATTCAGCCTTAAGAGTATTCTAACTATTGGAATATCTTAGGAAATTATGTTAAGATAATTTAAGCTGCCATAAAGGTGTTAACTGTAGATGTATGAAATGACAGAGTGAATTAACCCTTGCTAGCTGATGATGTGCAAACCTTTCTTAGGAAGCCTTCCTGAGGAAGAGTGAAAAGTCCACAGACTACACATTTAAAAAATAACATGGAAAAAAATAGAAAAAAAGAGAAATAAAATTCAGATGGGATGGGATGGAATGAATGTCCTTGTCCAGCTTCAGATCAAGTATAATGTTCAGAAGAAGAAGTATTGCTGAATGCAGTGAATTTTCAGCTTTGACAGTATGGAAGAGTCTTGGGGAGTCTAGATAAAACAGGTTACCTCTTGCCTAGAGAGGCACCTGATCAGTAAGTCTAAATTAAAATAGCATTTTATAGTTATTTGTAGTGTGTTGTTTCTAATCTTGCATCAAAATATCTGACCTTACCTTTCATTAAATAAAGAGTTTCTTTATTATTAGATTTGCTTGGTGTTAAGGATGAAAGAAGCATGGAATGCTACTTCAGTGAAAGGAGTGAAAGGAAGGACTAAGTGTCATGAGAGAAACTATGTCCCAGGATGAGTTTATGGAATTTAGGAAGTCAGAGTATCTCCTGCTACACTGCAAACACTTGTGTTAGGAACAGGGGCTGACTTTAGTGTGTAGCATTTGTTGAAAAGTGCTTTTTTTCAGCAAGGATAAGTCAGCATTTCCTCTACAAGGAACAAATGACTGAGAAATGTACCCTGACTTTAGTCAAATCCTGAAGCTCTACTGCTGAAATGTTTTCTCCCCAGAAATGAGTTTCAATGGCATTTTTGTCAAGAATAATTTCACAGGCCTAGAATATCTGCTGTGGGGAGGGAAGGAGGAAACCAGAAATTCTAACCCTCTCATGAAATCAAGCATGCACAGCGGGTTTTGGGTAGGCTGTGAAAAAGTGAAGTTGAAATCACTTTGCTGATTCATTCAGGGCATTTTGTTCAATATGAGGTTCCAACATCACAAGAGAATGCCTTAGCCACTGTGTAGAATCTGTTGATTTTGGTCAGCACCGAAACAAAACTGAACTTAAAAAATCTTGATGTATCATGTGAAGTTATTAGTGAGCCTGTAGTGAACAAATTCTCCAAAGACAGGACAGTACTCTTTATTTGTGTAGGTAAATACAGCTAAACTACCTTCTCGAAAGAGGCTTGGATGATAGGCCTGTATCGCCAATGCAGTTATGTTGTTTTCACAACTGAATCCAGGGCACATCTTTTCAATTGTTTGCAACATCAATTCAGCTTTCTATTTGCAATACCCATGTTCTTGGTTAATTAGTTACCATGTAAAAGTGTGTACTTGCTTCATGGCATTTTTATTTGATTAAAGCCAGCTACAATGTCTAATCTACCAAGAAGAAAAGCTAACTTGGATTAAAAAGTAGCAAGCGTGTCATGCACAAACATATCTTTGTTCCTGAACATTTCGTGTAAAACAAAATCACCTTGCAGAGTATTTCCATGTTGGATTGCATTTTCTTTAATGAGAAAAGGCAAAGAGACCGCTGTAGCTTATGAATCTGGATAAAACAGAGAGTGTGCTCAGAAAGTGCCAAAGTGCCCGTAGCTTTGCTTGCATCTATACACAAGGGGTATTTTTATTTCAGAAGGTCTTTCATGTATTCTCTGAAAAATTAACAGAAACAAAATAGTGAGAGTGGTTCATTAAACTTTAAAATATGCTTAATAAAATCTTTCCTCAAAAGACACATGAGGAAGAATGGGTTATAGGCAAGGTGTTATGTTCCCAGAATGCCATTATTTTTAATTATTGATTTATTTTCTTTGGGAGGAGATAGAATATAGCTGTGGTGTTTTAAGAGCTGAGATAGTTCGGTTTGCTTGCAATTTGCACTTTAGTAGGGTTTTGCACTTGACCTAAAATAGGAGACAGTTATTTAAATCGAAAGCTCTTTCAAAGCTGGCTGTGAATTACCCATTTCTGCATTATGATTCAAGGCTGATAAAGAGTTCTACTGTTTATCATGCAAAGTGTTTCCATGGTTCAAATTCACCAGTTTAGACAGAATACCATAATAATCTGAATTGAACAAAATATGAAACATCCTTTTCCACTCTATCATCTCTGATTCACAATAGAATGATCAGCTTCTATTCTTCCCATTGATGAATGATGCCAGTTTCAAGGTTCCAACTGTAGGTGTTTTTCCTGTGCTACCTTGTAGGCTTGTGGGCCAAAAAAACCCTCTTTAGCGCACTTTACGTTCGTTCTTAAGATTAACCTTTATTGCACTGTTTGTTCTAAAGTAACAACCATTAAGCTCCTGATGTATTGTGACAACTCTCTGCCATGCCAATCAAAATCACTTCATTGTTTCCTCGTGTTACTTCATCTATCTGTAGTCCTCTGTTGCCTCTTGATTTTTACTGCAATTGTGAATTATCTGAGATAGTAACTGTTCTATACTTACTGTATTTAAGCAGTGTCCAGCATTATGGGGCACTGGGACCAAGACTACAGTCCTGAGTTTCTGTGGTGTCGTACCGCTAACTATAATAGATGAGCTGAATTTTTTCTCTGGTTGCAACCTAGTCACCTCTTCCAGTCTTTCATATGACACTCTTAGTCCTATTTCTTCTGGGCTGCAGTGATCTGTGGTCTTATTGCAAAAGACTTTTTTTTTTTTTTTTTTTTTTTAGCTTTGTGACAGAAGTCTTTTGAGTCATCAGAGTCCTGCATTACAGCTTTGCCCCCGTTTCAGAAATGCTGGAATGCTACTTTCAGAAATTTCTGGAAGTTTTAAAATTATATTTTGAATAATTTTTCATTCTTTTTGTAGATTAATGTAATTATTATATCCATATATATCCTGTCCTAGTAAGAAAATTTTAGTTATTCACAAATAGATCTTGGGCCCTGTACAAAAGAGGAGGCAGACTAGCTAGAATGGAATAAATTAGTTTGCTACCCCTGATTCTGGAGTAGCTTTCTGTGCAGACATTATTCTTAAATAAAAGTTACTCTTATTCCAGAATAATCATTCTGCTCACAAAGCAGCACCGGCTCTGAGACAAAGCTGAGACTTCTAACACTTTGTAAGTTTATTTCTGAATTCCTGCTGTGCAGATGGCACAGTGGGATGGGGAGCAGCAGGACTGGGAAGCAATAGAGGAGTTGGCAGGTTGGTGAAGAAGATAACAGGTGGCTTGTGAAGTGGAAGCAAGGTCTTTATTGCAGGCCACCCTTGTCTCAGGCAGAACAAAACTTTGAATTCAAAGGGGGGAGGTAGCTTCACATGAAAGCATATGCAACCTACTGGACCACGTACTGGAGACTTGAAAGGTAGTTTGGGAAGTAAAGGAAAAGAATTATGAACTTTTGGATGGCCCTAGGTAAAAATTGGAAATCTAGAGGGAGGAATGGCTGTTCGAAGGGTAGCTACACCCTGAGATGGTGGACCAGCACAAATAGAGGGCTGTGGAAGAAAAATACTGTATGAGGTCTTCAGATTAGATAGTCTGGGGTTTTTTGCAGGTTGCGTTTTTTTTCTCTCACCAACCTTATCAGAGTATAGATTGCTGTAACAGCCAATTAAATTCCTTTTGCAAGTGGGAGGCAGGAGACTGAACTCAATTGGCAAGTGGTTTATCATTGTGTGAAGTGGGAACAGCTCATTCCGAGTCAAACACATGCTTTGCTGCCCTTTTTTATATGGAAGATTCTAAGAAGATAAAGCCATTTGACTCCTTTGTTATAGCAGTGTATCAAATAGCCTGGTGAGTGCAAATTTTAAAGAACCTTTGCGTGTGTTTCTCACGTCCCACTTTTCAGGGGTTGATGATATGATTTTCCTTATTGTTAAAAGGGAACATACTTCAAGCTATGTGGTCAACTTGCTCTAAGAAAGTACGATAAAATATACCCTACTTAAGAAAGAATACTTAATATTTAAGAAAGTAAGGTGAAAAATAGTTTTCACTCAGCTTTACTAAGCCTTATGGGTAGCAGTCTGCTGATCAAAGGCTTATCTTCTCAAAATGTTCATTTTTGAAATGAACAATACTTCTAGGTGTTTGAAACTTGATTCATGAATATCAGAGATATTCAGAGATCTGGTTCTGGCACATACTGATCACATGCATAGTTTCTATTATCAACTCATAATCGGAATCACATACTGATAAGCACAGCTGGAGGACATAAGAGTCCCTTGGACGATGTTTTGGTAGCATTTGGGAAATCTCATGTGAATTACTAGATACATTTGAAGTAATTTAGAAAGTTATCAAGTATCTATCTTGCTCTGAATTCATACATTTATACCCAGACATGTGCAAAGTCACTTACTGTAGTGTTGGATGTTTGCCCAGAAATTCATTTTTGGAGAACGACTCTTGAGGTCCTATGCAGATAGTATGCTTATTGCACCTCTGTGTCCACTCTTTTCTCATGTTTTCTCTCAGACAGCTGGTGTTAACATCCAGACTGCATTAAAATAACTAGTCACATCTCAGTTGCACAAGAAGTGTAATTTCATCTTCATATTAAATTGTAGATGGTGACTTTATTAGGCATTGGCTTAGCTTTAGACCACATGAACTGAAATGTAGATTGCCTTTCAGCATATGCGTTACATGCCTGACAGGGTTTCCAAATGCATGAATGTGGTTGATAAAATAATTGCTTTAGCCACTCTAGTTCTAGGAGGAGCAACTTCAGGACTCAAATTCCTAGATCAAAACCAGAAGCTGAGACCAAAATATAGCAAAATAGTGTAAAAACCAACCAAACTGGACAAGACCACTCAGTGGTGACACAGAAATTAATAAATAAAGGACCAAAGAATTACACGTCTATAAAATGAGGTACTAAATAAGAGTATTCCTGAGCATGTGCATGCATTTTAGCTCTCCCACCACGATAACACTGTTAAGTACACTGGTGGCTGATGATCCTAAATATACAAGAGTGTGCAGAGCCAGGTCTTCTACTTGCAATAGTAATTGCTGGAAGAGCAGCCTCCTAAGAAGAATTTTTTTCCCTAACAGTTGTCTAACTCACACCTCGCTGCTTGAAATCTGCAATACAAGTCAGTGCACTGACTTGCAGCTTTTAAAACCTGCATTCTTTGATTTAAAAATTACAATCAGTGTCTAGCATTCAGGCTCTGTGGGTAGACTTGCTAAATATAATGCCTGAAAGAGTGGTTTAGTTGTACTTGATGCATTGCTGACATTAATCTAGCATGTACCACAGCTGATTTTTCAAACAAACTCATGTTTTGTTATTTGTTCATCAAAACATTCTAGTAATTGAAAAAGTAATGAAAAGGTTTGATGGAGGGAATTACTCTATACATGTACAGCTGAACGAGCTCTGAATTTGGCATTTTCACACAGGCAGGAACTTGGGATTATTGTGGTTAGTTGTCTGAAATAATTGCTAACCAAAGGGAGTACAAAGGGGTTTGGTATGGAAAGGAAAAGAACTTAGGACTGGACAGAAAACATCACCATGTCTGTGTACCTCGAGGCAGATAGCAGTGTGGAGAGAAGCTACAGTTAGGAGTTATCGACAGAAGATAAGCACATCAGGTCAGAAGAAGAATCAGTGGAAGTGCTGGCAGAACGACATAGCTGGGAGCTGGGCTGAAGTATCAGGAAGTCCATGGAGCATGGTAGGGTCTAAGGTGGTAGATAATAGGCAAGGCTGGTGTACAGTTAAATACGAGACTCTGGTTTGAGTAAATGAGACTAGGGAGCAGGATCTGAAGCATGAGGTAGCCAAAAATATGTGGAAACATGCAACCAATAGGACTCAGTTTTTCATGAGGTGGATAGGAGCAAATCACCTGTCAGGCATGCAGTCTTTCCTTCAGCTGATTGAATGTGTCGGGTCCTTAACTAATAGGAAGACTCCCAAGACAAGCTGTAGCACTTAAAAGCTAATTAGAATTTATGAAGAATATCAAAGTACCTGTGTAGCTGCCTGCTCATCGGGCTAGAGCTCTTACTACATCCATAGTACACCCATGTTTTAAATACCAGGTGTCAGTCATACTGTCCTAAAAAAGAAAAGGAATCTAGAAGGTAGTGCATGGGATTGCCAGAGGTGAGGAAGAGTTTCTGTCATAAAACAGACTAAATAAGCTGGGAATCATCCGGTGGGAAAATGTTTCATGCTGTATTTACCGATAATATACCATTTTACCATCTGTTGATTCAATATAATAAAATCTAGGTTATGTATCAGGAATAAAAATCTTGAAAGTAGGGGAAACACTAATAAAGAATAATATAGTCTAGCTCAAGGACTACAGGGGCCTGATGAAATCATGGAGTAGCAAATTTAGAACAAAAATACAATTTTTTTTTTTCATATAATGCATAATTGAAATTGTGGATCTGGCAGCCACAGGTGTTGCAAAGTCTGAAAATAGAAAAGGGATCAGAAAGGGATTAGACAATTTGATATGTGAATGGTTATTCAGTGGCTATTAAACATAAGGGTATAGATGCTGCCTCTACCTCGGTCACTAAACTGCCGATAATCTGAAGTCTATAATGGAGGCAAATCACCCTTGAAAGTGCCATGTTTCTTATGCCTGCCTATACTCCTTTGTTAGGAAGAGCATATTGGGATGGGTGGTATTTTGGTGTGATGTCATATACGTGTTCTTTAACATGCTTTGTCTATCGCTGTGTTTCAGGAACACAGGAATTAAAATGGCAAGGACGTCTGAGGGGGTTATAGTTACATGCTTCAGTTATACACTGGGTTGTTTGTTTTTCTTTTTTCTTTTTTTTCTTTTCTTTGAGTCTTTTACAGCTGATGGTATCCTTTCTAAGAGGTAGCCAGATCAGAAATGCATCACAACAAAAGCCAAAGAACCTGGTCTATTAAAGTGATAGCAAATGTTTATTGGCTTTATGTTTTCATAATTCATTAAATGAAAACACTGTTGGAATTCTAAGGTAGCAGGACAGGGGGTATACATTGACGGGATGGAAAGCAGAAAGCAATATTTACCTATTTTGAACCTGTACATGTGAATTTAAAGCAAAGTATTGCTAGATTAACCCTTGACATTTGCTGTTATTTATTAGGTTAGGTTTATTTCTTTGAACTTTTTAGTTTTGGTCACTGAAGTAGTAAGTCATATCTAAATTTTGCAGAATCATAGAATGGTTTTGGGTTGGAAGGGACCTTCAAGATCATATAGTTCCAACCCCCCTGCAATGGGCAGGGACACCCTCCATTAGACCAGGTTACTCAAAGCCCCATCCAGCTTGGCCTTGAACACCTCCAGGGACAGGGCATCCACAACGTCTCTGGGTAACCTGTTCCAGTGTCTCACCACCCGCACAGTAAAGAATTCCTTCCTAATATCTAATCTAAATCCACCCTCTTACAATTTAAAACCGTTACCCTTCATCCTACTACTACGCTCCCTCCCCATCTCTCCTATAGGCCCCCTTTAGGTACTGGAATGCTGCTATAGTGTCTCCCCGGAGCCTTCTCTTCTTCAGGCTGAACAACCCCAGTTCTCTCAGGCTGTCATCATAGGAGAGGTGCTCCAGCCCTCTGATCATCTTCGTGGCCCTGCTCTGGACTCACTTTTATGTTGGGGGCCCCAGAGCTGGACTCAGTACTCCATGTGGGGTCTCAAAGAGTGGAGTAGAGGGGCAGAATCACCTCCCTTGACCTGCTGGCCACGCTTCTTTTGATGCAGCCCAGGATGCAGTTGGCTTTCTGGGCTGCAAGCCCACATTGCCAGCTCATGTTGAGCTTCTCGTCCACCAACACCCCCAAGTCCTTCTCCTCAGGGCTGCTCTCACTCCATTCTCCACCCAGCCTGTATTTATGCTTGGGATTGCCCTGACCCAGGTGCAGGACCTTGCAGTTGGCCATGTTGAACTTCATGATGTTTTCACAGACCCACATCTCAAGCCTGTCCAGGTCCCTCTGGATGGCATCCCTTTCCTCCATCATGTTGACCTCTCCACACAGCTTGGTGTCATTGGCAAACTTGCTGAGGGTGCACTTAATCCCACTGTCCACGTCTCCGACAGAGATGTTAAACAGCACCAGTCCCAATACTGATCCCCGAGGAATGCCACTTGTCACTGGTCTCCACTTGGACATCGAGCCTTTGACCACAACTCTTTGAGTGCTACCATCCATCCAGTTCCTTATCCACTGAGTAGTCCATCCATCAAATCCATGTCTCCAATTTAGAGACAAAGATGTTGTGTGGGACAGTGTCAAATGCTTTGCAGAAGTCCAGGTAGATGATGTCAGTTGCTCTTCCCTTATCCACCAATGCTGTAATGCTGTCATAGGCCACCAAATTTGTCAGACACAATTTGCTTTTAGTGAAGCCATGTTGGCAGTCACCAGTCATCTCCTTGTTTTCCATGTGCCTTAGCAGAGTTTCAAGGAGCATCTGCTCCATGATCTTGCCAGGCACAGAGGTGAGACTGAGGGGCCTGTAGTTCCCTCTGTCTTCCTTTTTTCCCTTTTTAAAAATGGGGGTGTTGTTTCCCCTTTTCCAGTTGGTGGGAACTTCACCAGACTGCCATGACTTTTCAAATGTGATGGATAGTGGTTTAGCAACTTCGTCCACCACTTCCCTCGGGACCTGCAGATGCATCTCATCTCATCATTCATCCCATGAATTTGTACATCTTCAGGTGCCTTAGATGGTCTTGAACCTGATCTTCTACAGTGGACAGTTGTTCATTCTCCCAGTCCCTGCCTTTACCTTCTGTGGCTTGGGTGGTGTGGCTAGAGCACTTGCTGGTGAAGACTGAGGCAAAAAAGTCATTGAGTTCCTCAGCCTTGTCCATATCCCAGGTAACCAAGTCTCCCATTTCCTTCTGGAGAGGGCCTACCTTTCCCCTTTTATCACTAACATACCTGTAGAAGATTTTCTTGTTGCCATTGGCATCCCTGGCCAGATTTAACTCTATCTGGGCTTTAGCTTTCCTAACCTGATCCCTGGCTACTCAGACAATTTCTCTGTATTCCTCCCAGGCTACCTGTCCTTGCTTCCACCCTTTGTACGCTTGCTTTTTCTGTTTGAGTTTGTCAGGAGCTCCTTGTTTGTCCATGCAGGCCTCCTGGCATTTTTGCCTGACTTCCTATTTGTTGCAATGCATTGCTCTTGAGCTTTGAGGAGGTGATCCTTGAATATTGACAGCTTTCTTGTCCCCTCTTCCTTCCAGGGCTTTATCCCATGGTACTCTGCCAAGCAGATCCCTGAAGAGGCCAAAGTCTGCTCTCTTGAAGTCCAGGTAGGGAGCTTGCTGTGTACTCTCCTTGCTGCCCTGAGGATCTTGAACTCCGCCATTTCATGGTCACTGCAGCCAAGGCTGCCCTTGAGCTTCACATTGCCCACCAGCCCCTCCTTGTTGGTGAGAACAAGGTCCAGCATAGCACCTCTCCTCATTGGAGAAGGAAGTTATCATCAACGTATTCCAGGAACCTCCTGGATTGCTTATGCCCTGCTCTGTTGTTGTACAGATATTGGGGTGGTTGAAGTCCCCCATGAGGACCAGGGCTTGCAAACATGAGGCTGCTCCTATTTGTCTATAGAGGGCCTCATCCACATGGTCTTCCCGGTCAGGTGGCCTGTAGCATACCCCCACTGTAATGTCACCTGTCCATGCCCTCCCTTTAATCCTGACCCATAAACTCTCAGTGGGCTCCTCATCCATCCGCAGGTGGAGCTCTGCATACTCCAGCTGGTCATTGACATAGAGGGCAATACCCCCTCCTCGTCTCCCCTGCCTGTCCTTCCTAAAGTGCTTGTATCCTTCCATTCCAACACTCCAGTCATAGGAGCCATCCCATCATGTCTCTGTGATGCTATTAAGATCAGCCCTGCAGGCATGTGCACGTCTCTAACTTCTTTTGTTTATTCACCATGCTGTGTGCGATTGCATAGAGGCATTTCAGTTGGGTCCCTGATAAAGCTGATTTACTGGCTGAAGTGGCTGGAATTTAAAATCTTTTAAAATGAAAAGACACTTAAATTTAAAACCTTTTAAAGTATATGTCCAGTTCTTGAAATATATGGCAGTTATAAGCTATCTTAGGTCTTCTGTCTTTCCAGATTATGGTAGACTTCCAAGCCAACAAAAAGAAAAGCGCTGCATCAAGTGCTAAGTCAGAAAAGAGGAATATGAGGTGCTTTTTTCCTATTCATCTTTTGTAAAAATGACAGCAGATGAAACTGTTTTACTTTTTTTCAAACTTATTTTTCAGCATTTTTCTTTTGGAAATTAATACTGAAAACTGGCAAAGGCATTAGAAAGCATGAATAAATTGTAGTCATACATTTACACTATTTCCAAGTAATCGATAGATTCTCAATCTCGTTAAGTTGCAAAACCTCAGGATGGTGATTCTGGGTTCTTCTGTGTGGTGAACGAGATCTGTTTATCTGATCTCCCATTAACATAATTGCAGCCTCAGGAAATTAGGCAGATTTTAGTATCAGGCCCTGAGACCAACTAAACTGGGCCCTGAAAACTGTGTCTTCACTGGAAGTGAAAGCTGTTGTTGTGCCTCTCCTTATGGCTTGCCTTTATTCCTCCATATTTTTTCACTGTCATAATTTGTTTTCTGTGTACATCTTGAGTGAATATTTTGGGATGTATCTTTGAGTTTAAGCAGTGTTTCCTCATCTTCTTAATTTATGTCTGCATGAATTGTAATTAGATGGTCATCAAAATTCTACTCAGCCATACATTGATTATGTATATGCATATCTTCAGATTTTATTTGTAAAGTGATAATTTCTGAATTGAGAACATACTGACACTCATGAGTAATCACTGGGCTCCAGTTCAGCACTCCATCTGTATTCAGCAAAACACTTAAGCATATGCTTAATTTTAACTTTAGCTCAGGTAAGCATGCAATTGCCTCCATCCGAATTCAGCACAGCATTTTAAGTATATGCCTAAGTTTAAGCATATCCTTAAATCCTACTAAAGCTAAAATCAAACACCTCCTTAAGTATCTTCATGAATATGGATAACTGCTGAATGAAGTTTGATGAAATGAACTCTGTTGGCCATTAAATAATAAGAAATGCCTGGCCATGATTTCATTAATGTCCTACAGGCAGGGAAAATATAACAGAGAAATAAAGCAATCTGTTTCTTGAAATTCTAAAAGCTAAACTGTGTGCTGTTGAAGAACTGGGAGGTGTCTTTCTACCCCTTAAAAAAAACTGTACCAGTAGGAAATCAAGACTTCGTTCTCAGTGTTCCATTAAGTTCAGAATCTTCAACAAAATTGTTTCATTCTCTAAAAAAGACATTTCAGATAATGTATCTAAATCTGTTTAAAATTACAAATGATAACGAGAGCACAACTGGTCACAGAAACTTACAAAGAAAATGAGTATACTGCATGCAGGTGGTAAGGATGTTACAGCTTATAGCCCGTTCTCTATGATTTTATTTTATTTTCAATGCTGAAATGTTTGATTCACATCACCATTCTTAGTTTCAGTCCATTTTCACTTTTGCTGCTTCAACCTCTACAATCTTTCTGCACTATTTATGTGAAAAGCTCTCTGCATTTTTTATTTCAGATCCTCTCCTATTGCAGTTCATGAAGTCTTTCAACAGTAGGCTGTTAATCCTTTGCAGATTAATATGATTTCAGTGATAATCCTTTCATTTGTTGAATTTTTAAGACATATAATCATTAAAGAAAGTGCTTGACAGATTTTCCATTAAAGTAGTACAAAGCAGGTGGCATGTCTTTAATGTATGTCGGTAGCACTTTATGGTGCTCATTTATAAAATTGAATTCGTAGATGAAGCAAGTAAGTCTAGGGTTAGTTATTGGTCTTTCCCTTTGGTATTACAGTTCAAATCCAGTCAAGAAAAAAAAGCTATTCAGGGGTTTGCAGACAAACCAGGGTTAGAATATCTGTTGGAATACTCTTTTCACAATTCCATTGCTACTTTTTATCTGGAGTAAGGGTGAGCTTGGGTCCTGCCCTGATACTGTAAAGCATCAAGTTAAGTATATGGAGAAAACACAAGGTATAATTTAATACGTGAGATTTGCCTTCAGGTAGGCCGTAGGATGTACATGGTATACAGCAGTTACTAAATCCCACTGTACAAGGCTAATTCTTGTCTTCTTATTGAAGTTAAACATATGACTGAAATACTCTTCCCCAGATGGAACTGAAATCTGTAATTATCTTGCAATAATGGCACACATAAATCCCTTGCCATTGGGGTTTTTGGTTTGCTGTTGATTCCCAGCTCACTGTCCATGACTGTCCTTTTCATTCAAATTCTTTACCCTCTTTTTTTGTCTTCTTTTTCCTCTGATATTTCCCATATTGGCTTCTTTTCCCATTTTCCTGTTCTTTTATGCACGGTGATGAAACAATAGACAGGAAGAGAAGGCACAGGTATTAAAATGCAGCAATACTCTTGTAAGCCACATTTTAGTTAAGATCTCAGAAGCAATGCTTCAGAGTTAATATGCAAAAAGCAGAAATGCTTTTTCGCTAGAGATCTGAAAAACAATCTAAGTTTATTAAAACCTCTGTTTAAACAAATAGATAGTAAGTGTGGCCTGTCATAGTAGGCTGATTTTTTTTTGCTTTTATATACTGAAAACTCATAGAAAGGAAGCAGACACCACAACTCTTTAGGAAAATCAGGTCCTGAACTTGGCAAACCTTTAGCTGATTTTGTCACATATTTGCAGCTTGAAAATGATTTGGCCTTTGCAACAGCCAAAATAAGTGTCCTTTAATCACTTCCAACCTATTAACAGATGGGCAAACAGCTTTTATAAATGGGGCATACAAAATACTCCAATATCAGCCAAAACTAATTAGTAGCATTATCTGAACTGAATTTTTTAAGTGATGGAATATATAATAATGCAGATAAACTGTTGGTTTGATAGAAATTCCTTTTCAAACTACATGCTTGGTATTTGTTCTGTTCCAGTATGTTCTAAACACTTATTAAATAAACCATACTTTTCTCTGGTTAACTATTTTCTTCTATTAAAACAATGAAATTTCCTGTAAAAGGTATAATTAGACATAGTGTAACTGAGAGAAATCACATTAAGTAAGAGGTAGTTTAGTATGCATTTTCTGTGAAATATAAGAGAAAGAACAGTGTAACCCAAACACAACCTTAAAATAAATGAATCTTTAAGAACAGCACAACATACTGATATAAGACATCATTTATACAGCAGTGCCAGAGCATATTAAATATATCTTTACACAGCACTATTAATCAGAATATGTAAATTGCATGAAATTAAATTGTGAGATTATAAAAAAATTGCCACATGTATAATTCAGTAGGAAGAGCCATTTAATGCATTGCTATCAGAACTGCAGCATGAATTTGATTTTACAAAGACATCTGTAGTGCACACAGCTGCTGTACCTAAGTGAGGATTTGATTGTACACTCGATCTTTCAAACAGCCACTTGTCCGTATCTTTCATATAATTTTTATAATCATGGATCTAGAAAAGAGTGTAATGGTTACAAAATCAGAATTTTTCTGAAATAAAATTTTCATTAAAACATATTAAGATTTGTTGGTTTTAGGAAGACTTTCTCTCTTTCTATCCAAGTGCCCTGCCTTCCCCCAGTAACCTACCTCTACCTTAACTTATGTAGTGATTTGAGGATCTTGCTTGAAAAGTCAAACTATATCTAGAAACTGAAATAAATCTCAAGACAATGTTAAAAAAATATTTCAAACTTTTTTTCCTGTAAGATAGCACGATGGGACCTGCCCTCCCAACATAGATAATTGCCTCTGATAAACTTTTTCACAAAATTTGGAAAAAAATAATCTATAGAAATACTGTGTATATTCTATATAGCCATGTATCTGAAAAGTTAGGTAGTTCCCTTCCTGTTCGTCTGGCATAATGTTGTTCCTTTGTCTTCGAAGACAGTGGATTTGATCAGTGCAATGATGTAGTCCTTCATATGTTCTCATGTCTCAGAGTAGATAGGCATCACCTGCAAACTGGCTAGACCTCTCTAGAAACTTTTGTGGTGATGAGTCCACTCATTCCCTGTGTAACCTCTGAAACTGCAAATTCTTTGAAACTCTACAAGCAAATTAAAATGCTGCTGTTCTCGGGTAGAATCACTGGGGAAAATAATAAATACACAGCCCTTGCTGGCATGGAGCTGAATTAAGCTGGTAGAGGGTTCAATTCTTCGTTTAGTGGAAAAGGTTAGAGTGCGTACCAGAATACAGGTGAAATTGTGGTCCTGTACTGTGAGGTTATATGAAATACCTGGATGATTTTTTAGCCAGTACAGAGATCAAGACTGATGGAACAGATTTGTCTTTGTGGCGTAGAGTGGAATGATGAATAAGTGCAAATTATATTTTTTTAATTATAAGAAGATGGTTCGATGAGAAATCCTGCAGGCTCTTGGCTAGAGGGAGAAAATGCTACAGAATACCAGAAAATAACCAGTTTGAAATTCTAAGTTATTTTGTTTTAAAAAAACTAAAATATATTATAACCGCATAAACAAAAACAAAGAAACAAAAACAGCAAAAGACAAGATTTTGAGAAATACTCAGATCTCAGTTTCTCAAGCATCTTATCTGACCAGCACCTTGCTTAATTAAGACCAGACATCGAAAAATATTTTCCTTTCAATTCAATGATATTTCAAGCAGATTGGTTTAGTCTTGGCACAATCTGGATGTGGTAAGTAAAATTACAACTGACTTTACAGCACACAACTACTTATGACCTTAACTATAAAATGACTATTTCTATTCACAATTTTACCGTCAGGAAAAAAGAAAGCTCTAAATGTGGTCAATGCAAAACCCTCATCTGTGTTTTGGTTTATATTTCTGCCAGTTACACTGCTTGAAATGCAAAATCTAGTGTTTTGGTTATTCATCATATATATTTGGATCGTTTCCTCACTTGGGACATAGTCAAGTAATCACACAGGAGGACTGTAGAGATGAAACTTTGGAGAGTTCCTTTCTACTCATTCTGTATCAAGACAAAGTTGAGAGCTTTCAGCAAAGTTTTAAAATTACTTTTTAGTAATTTTACTGTAGCAAATACATGTACAATTGGGGTTATTGGATATCTTGGTTTTTCTGGGGTTTCTGCTATCTTCTTTTGACAGGAAAATCTCCAATACAGCCTTTCCTGGTGTGTTCTTATGAAAAGGATTGGTTTCAATACTTTTCTATGTTCTTCTAAAATCTTTCTTTGCGGGGAAAATTTCCTGGCAACTTAGACGCTTAAAGGTTTCAATGTGTCTATCTGTTATAGTTCATATATCGGTTAAATTCTAAGAGCTGGTAGGTAAGTTATTTTTGTAGTCTTACTCAAATTAATTTTTTTGAAATAGTGTATTTTCACACAAAATAAGACTTTTTGTGGTCTCCACTTTGTAAAAAAATATGTACATCTGAATAGGAATTGAAAATGTTAACAATGTTTAAAATAATAACTTAATCCTTATAGTTTACAAAGCCCTCGGCATTGTGCAGATCTATGCAGCTGCAGCAGAACAGTTGGCAAGCAGATTTGGATGCTAATTCTGTGATTGTAGATGGTAAGTGACCAACAGTTCCTTTTAAATCTTTTCAAGCTATCCATGTAAATAAAAGGATTGTATGTGATTCTGTAATTATTTTAGGTGCACATTACAATTTGTCTTCTAGAATTTTAATTCATAGTTCAACCATTTGTCCACTAAACTGAACAGATCTTCTGTGCTTTAATTTCTAGTGACAAATGCTTTGACCTGCAAACTCAGAAGAAGGTGAAGAAAAATGTGACTCATCTGGAAGTCTTTGAAGCTCCTCATGATATTAGAAAGCAGTAGAGAAGTACTTAAAGCGGCCATTTGCATTCAAAGATACGTGAAAGGGTGGCTTGAACACAGGGCATTCAAGAGAGTAAAGATTAAGGTAATGTCTTGATTCTTTAATCCATGTGCCACTTATATTCTAGTAATGTAAGAATTCTTGATTATTACTATTTTGCTATGAAAAAACCCCTATGCTCAGCTAGTCTGTCTGTCATGGCTGTTTCAATGATAGGGAGTGCTCTGCTGGGACCCATTTTCCATCACTTGATCTCAAGAAGGCTCTCTGTTAGCTTTTTTAATAGAATGACCTGTATGACATTTTGATCCCTCTGCCTTTAGAGAGTCTTGGTGTACATGCATATTGTACTGTTAATTCTGGGGCTTGCAGTTTTTCAGGTAGAGAAACAGGCTGTAACTAACAGATTGTTTATTTCACTCTTCTTCTCCCACTCCGTTTTAAGTTTCAATTACTTAAAAAAAAATTCTATAGCATAATTGCTGTTTTTCATGTTTGTCTAAGTATTGTTTCATGTTTGTCTAGTATTGCTAATGAAATGCCAGTTCCTGAGAAATGACATACTAGAATGCCATAATATGCACTTTTGCCTTCCATCTCAGAGTTTATTTTCAAGTTAAAAGGCCTCATGTACATTGCATGTTGAGTGCTGATGGAGGCTGCATAACTTCAGTTAAGATATCATTTTTCTGGTGATGTCTAAGCCTCCTATCTAAGTAGTATCTCGTACCTAATTCAAATAAGTGGGTTAAGAAAGAACTAAGTAATCTATTAAACAATCTATTTTATTAGTCTTCCAGAATCCTAAAATAGGGTAATATAAATCAGGTCATATTATTTGGTAATCATCAACCTTTAAACATATTCCTTCACTTTATATACTGGAGGAGAGGGAGTTTTTTTTACTGTTGATATAATTAATGAGGAGGTGAGACAGCATTTCTAGACATCTACTCCTGTGCTGTAGAAAACAAATACGTATTTTTCCTCCCACGATATACTTATAATCAAAAAACTGAACGCTGAACACAGTTTCTCACCTTGCCAAGTTTCACTCTTCCACTTTTCCTCTGCTGAGATAGAGAAACTTGTATTTTCCCCAAGACTCTGATTATGTGCAGATAGTATTTCATGTAATTCCTGAACTACTTCTGTAATTTGGGATAAAACGTGTTTATCCCAAAGTAGCTTTATCCATTCACCTTTGGAAAGGATCATCCCTTGTCAGCACTATGGAGTTATTGCTTTTACTTATCTGTCCATATGAGTTTACAGAAATGGAATTTGTTCTTGCTTTCTTTTGAGATTTTCTTATACACTGCACACCTCTTAGTTCCACATCCTCGTCTGTTTCTTTAGTCACCCTTCACTTATTTCTTAGAGTAGTAAAAGTGAAACATATCTGTAATTAAAGTCTACAAGTCATGGACCATCCCTACCAGCAGTTGTAAGGTACTACCATAAAATGATAGCCCTCATTAAATGTTGACCTGGTGTTTTGGATCTTTCTACACCACTTCGGTATCCTGAATTAGAGGAGTGCATAGACAAGAGAAAATGTAAGTCATCCCATTTTTAATAGAGTTATTTTTTATTTTAATTTCAATGGTCTGTCTGTTGTTAAGGAATATTTCATGTCTGTAACATAATTATTTTAAAGTGATTTTTGGTGCAAGGAAGATTTAATTTCATATGCACAGCTGCATTTCTAAAATGTCATTCTGGCACTGCAGAACTGCAGGGTTTAGCTTGAATAAAGAGATTCTCCTGGTCACTTGATGAGGAGACTAATTATTAACTCATTATTAACTCATAATTAATTATGATTAAATATTTTAATCTCTTGCATGCTGCACTTGCAATGACAATGTAATTACATTTGTAATAACAATGACACTGTAAGTGCGTCATTGTATTGTGGTTCTTAGGCTGTAACTATGTTAACTGTTAAATGATGGGCGGTGTCACAAACTGTCAGGAAGGAGGATTTGTAATGAGATAGTAGACAAAAAAGTGCAAAACTGAGTATCATCATAGTTTTCTTAACACTTTATCCTTTTTATCCATTCTTGCCAAGATTTTTTTCCCCTAGTATTATTGCCTATTCTTTTTTTGAGGGATTGTGTGGAAAATGAATAGCACTTAAACCTCTCCCATAATGAAATAACTTGTATGTTGAGAGAGCCTCTTTAAAGAAGATCCCTTTGCAGATTTTTTTGAGCAATCCATGTATTACATATTTTATTCATGGAACTAGTTTTTATACCTGCTTTTGTTTCCCCTGTTTCTTCATCAGACTCAAGAAAGTGTCAAGAAATTGTGGTAGAGAAGACACGTTATTCATCTGTGTGGTAGAACATTCATGGGCAAACACAATGGAATAAACAGCAATGGTCAAGAGAAGCATAAATGACAGTAGCTTGAAGGCATAATCAAGAAGGCACAGATACAAGGGCTGCTTCTCCTGATACATAACTAAAGAAGTGTTGAAAAAGAGGAAATAGTTGACTAATACCAAAACTGCATGCTCTTAGCTCCACATGCTTTGTTCACTGCCTTCTGCATTGTTCTGAATGTTTCTATTTGTGTAGTCCTTATCACCCCAAGGGTTATAGAAGATATTAAGGAATATAAAAAGCAGTTTAGACTGCAAAATTTAATCTAAACTTCCTTTTTGTCTGATCCATTGCCCTTCAAATTCCTCTTCCAGAGTAAGAGGTGGCTGCCTCATCACAGAGAATATTTAAGATTAGATGAGTATGTACACTAGAAAATAGCTTTCCTGATGGGAAAAAGCTGAGAAAAAGAGAATTAGTATGCAATACTGCTAACTGGACTTCGGTGACCATTTTCATACCTAAGGGTTAGAAATGTACTGCTTTTTGCTTTTTCTTTTCCCCCTTCTCCTTTAAATAGGCATTAGGATTCCAGAGAAATAAAAATATTCTGCCCATTAAATATTGGAATTAGGTTCTAATTGATTCTTACCCCTTGATATGTATTAATTGTTTATATCTCTATTCATTTCCATTCAGTCCTTTAATTCTGCATTCATAAAGCTTTATACTTCAGTATAAAGTAGGAGGATTGTAATACTTAATTTGAACATATTCAGTGGGTATACTTTGAGTTCTCTCCAAATACCTTGTTGATGCAAATCATGTTATCTGAAGATTCGTGGCATAGTCTCAATTTTGACTTCTAAATTCCATATTCAGGTCTTATATTCCTAATATCGCATAAGAAAAACATAAATATGAAATGTGTGTGTATATATATATATGTATATATATAAATTTGGTCTTCCCCATATTTTAGAAAAAATACCAATAAAACTGATTAATTCCTAAAACATAACCCATATCATCCTAAAAATTTATATTCTTATCATAGGCTGCATAACTCATAACATACTGTCTAATGCTGGCTGACTAAAAAGTTTGTACTACTCTTCATGTTGTAATGAAATCCTGGTTGATGGTTGAGTCACTGATGCTTTAATAGGAATTCTTAAATTTATACCTTCAAAGCTTCTTTGTTTGTAGATGTGATAAGACGTTGCAGCCCAATGTATTGTCTTTTTTGTTTTTTTTGTCTTTATGGTCTTCAAAGATTAGATTGCAAGCTCTGCCTTAAAAAGTAGATGCTATTTTTCTGAAATGTTAAATTGACATTAATTTTTGTGGTTTGATGAAGACAGAAAGAGACATGTTATAGATGCTCATGCATAACATAGAGTGTTATATGATCTATTGCTGTTAACCCTTACAGGAAAACCGGTGGTTTGTTAATTAGTAGTAAATCAGCCAGACTAGTATCCTCTGTCTCTCAGGGAGGAAGATTTGCAGAATTGCACCAATTCTGCAAAAGTCTGTGAGCTAAGTAGATCAACTGAAATGTTCTGTGGACGTGAAAGTATAGGAGACTGAAGTTTTTTATCTTTAATTTGTACTTTTCCTTTCCTGAGCAGTACAAAATAAGTCAGACAACACCTATCTCTGAGTTAGTCTCTTTGACTGAAGCTGTATTATTTAATATATTAAATTTATCAAGGAAATAGTTGACTGTTGGCCTACAGGTATAAGTCCTCCTTGTTCTTTTTTTAAGTAGTTGCAACAAGGTATCTACGGGCATTTCCAGTATGATAACACTGGGGACACTCTGAGTTTTCCCCTTGCCTTTTACCCTCAGGGGAGCAGTTTAATATACTGCTGTAGGTAGGGCTGAGCTTATCTGCTAAGTAAAAAAGAGTATTAACCACTATAATTATCTACTTACTTCGACCTCTTTCTACCAGCCTAGTTCTGCAGAGTCCATCACTTTTCCATATTAAGAAATTCCAATATGGGCAAGAGATGTTTTTCAGCCTAACTGTTCCCCTTTGCATTTGATAAGGACTCACTTTAGTGCAAAGAGTAACTCAGCAGCAAACTACCCCATCATATGACCTCTGCATAGGCCTAAGTTTTCATACAGAGTTCATCAAGCATATTAACTTCATAGTATCACAGAATCATGGAATACCAGGTTGGAAAGGACCTCAGGGATCATCTGATGCAACCTTTCTTGGCAAAAGCACGGTCTAGACAGGATGGCCCAGCACCCTGTCCACTGAATCTTAGAAGTGTCCAGTGTTGGGGAATCCACCACTTCCCTGAGGAGATTATTCCAATGGCTAATTGTTCTCATTGTGAAAAATTTTCCTCTTGTGTCCAATCGGGGTCTCCCCAGGAGTAACTTGTACCCATCACCCCTCATCTTTTCCATGTGGCTCCTTGTAAAATGGGAGTCTCCATCTTCTTTGTAGCCACCCTTTAAATATTGGAACTTGATTCTGAAGAAAATACTTCTAATAAGAAGCAGTGGCTAATAACTTATTGATAATATGTATCTGACAAAAGCGTCTGTTCTTCAGTTTATGAAACAATGTTTTCCAAGAGGGAGTTTGACAAAAAGATAGACAGAAGTGATCTGCCTGAATTTTTGAGAAACTGGATATTCCATACCTACTAATGGCATACAGCATGTCTTCCAGGTGGTTTGTCCATGTAGTGGTTTCTTAAAAATGCTCTGCAATGGTACAGAATTCCAATTGCAGATGCTGCAGGCTTTGGGGTTTTTGTTTGGTTGTTTTTTTCCTTGCGTGGGTAAAGAAGCTACTGTTAAAAGCATAGTCAGCACAAACTCTACCTGATGTTGATTATCTTTTTCAAAATGGAGCATTTTATCATTATACTTGAAATAAAATACATTTTCTAGAATTCCACTGTGTCTAAAAATGCTGGAATGTAATCCCATACTATGTTGGAATATACTTAAGAGGGTGTAGAGCAATTTTGTGTCAGGGCTGCACTTGCAGATGCCTCCAGGCAAAACATTTGCCCCCTTTGAAAAGTCAGTGGTGTTTGCCTTCCAACATCCTTAAACAACTCAGCCCAACAGATTTTTTACAAACATTCATCTGTGAATGTTTGTAAATAAAATAGGATGTCACAAGGCAAGAATCAAGATATCCTCTACCGTAAATAGGAGGGAGATCATTACCATTTAAAAAGAGAAAAAAACCTGCAACCAATTAAGCCCTTCAAGTAAATCTAAAGTCTAATCTTCCTTCTGGCTTTTCTTTTTCCCAGGGCCATCAGTGGAGGAGCCTGCAATTCTCTGCCCTTAGTGTAGAGCAGCAGCAGCTCCTGGGTGAGACTTATGAAGGCAGCCTCTTTGGGGACCTCACAATTTGAGGTGGGAAATGCCACTTGTAATTTCTCCTCTCACACACTTTTGTAGCACACTTTTGATTTGGACTGACATATGTAGGTGCTGCGAACCAAAGCTGGTCTAAACATGAATTTATGTTACCTTTGTGTCTTCCTAAGTTTGACAGTCATCACAACTAGGAGATCCTTGCGGACAGCCATCTTCTTTGGAGGTTATGGTTAGTTTTATGTATCAGGAATTCCAAAGAATGCTTTTAAAGTAAAACTTTATTTAGTGAGAGAAACATATTTAATTGATGCTTTTGATTTGTTAATGACCTACATCTTTTCACCATAATTTTTTGTATGCTTTCTTTCAGCCAGCTGAAAGTTCAAGCTGATGCAGTTCAAGCTGCATCTTTGAGAACGTGGTCTCTTTGAGTGTCTGACCACACATCATACTTGCACATTATCTGCTTCTCAGTGTTGACTCCTAGTAAACGCAATTAATTTCTCATGGAAAATCATGTCATGTTCAAATAACATGAAATTACATGTCATTTAGGTCGCATTCCTAAGACAGTGTGAATAAGACCAGGTATTTTTAGTTGTTTGCTCAGTCTCCATCACTATGGTAACAGGAGATTTTGTGACTGTGAGACAGATTTCTGCCTTATATCCTAGATTTGGGAAACTATTGCTGCTTTTCACTGTGTTCACAGACAAACTAGGAGAAGTTCATGCTTCCCTACCCATTATTTAGTTTATTTAGAGTCTCTTAGCTATGAAGTGTTATCAAGGCTTGTTCAGCCATTTGAGGCAGTGTGTAGGTTTCTTACTCATTCTGAGTTCAAAACTCTCCCAAATTATGAATGTGTAAATGATGAATAATTGCTGAAACATGGAGATGTGCCTGTGTCTAAAAGGCACCCATAAAATGATTGCTAACATGCAAGCAACTTGAATAAATGACACTTATCTATAAAGTGCCCTCTCTTGTTCAGTTTTATAATACAAATGTCATTATTTCTGAAGATAAGTTATTAACAGAGTATAACCTTGCTAAATTGCCTGGGAAAGACGCTGCAACTGGTTGAATGTTTTGAATTGCTGAATACTGATTTGATGCAACTGTCTTCTGTGCAGAGCATCTCACACTATCAGACCGCCTATTCAGGGATAGAAAGATAAGGGGAAGGGGGTGGTGTATGTGTCTGGGCAGAATGGTGGAGAGATCTACTGATAATTACTATACTACCTTTTTGGGGTGAACACTGCATCCTGTATGGCCATGTGACCACTCCATGGAAGGCTAAAACAAGAAAAGGGACCCTGGACTTATGGCTATTTAGTATGAGCACAGGGGAAGAAAATAAAAGATTCAGATTTTCTCATGAAAACTTTTCCATCTCATTTTACTCTTAGTGTTGTTTTTTTTTTTTTTCTTAACCGATCTAAACATAGCTGAAAAAACAGGGCATGTGAAAATAAGTGCCCAGATGTTAAATGTCCTGTCACTTTTCCATTTCCTGTAATGAAAGGATGAGTACTGTCTTTGGCTAACAATAATTTAGGCAGGAAAAGCTTGAAGACTTTTTATTTTACAGGATCTCTTGAGAGTTTTAATTAAATCAGTCATACGTAACTACAAATCTGATTTGTATGGGATCTGCTTATTTGATGTAAATGTTAGACAATGAAGATAAAATAGTAAAATAATCAGAATAAAACAAGAATATTTGTAGCAAAATAGCTAATATTCATCATTACATAACAAAGAGCTTGCTATCAAAATAAGAAAGACTATTTGTTATACCTGCAAAATGTGAATTAGAAATAATAGGTGGAATAGAAAAAACATGGAATATATGGAAGGCTATTAGACATACTGTTTTGAGTCTCTGAGTTTATACAAGCAAAGCTAATACAATAATTTGACCAAACAATACGATAGTACTGACATTGTTGGGTACCTGGAATGGACTTATGGGTGCTGAATAGAGGCTTATACAGAAAAACCTGTTTGTGATTTCCTTTTGAAATCTACTTTTTAACTTCTGGGGAGCAAAGTGATCTTCCTTTAGGTCAAATTAATTTAACCATAGGTGATTCTCTAGATACATATCTTGTTCCTCACAGTGTGAGGAAAAATAAGTGACTGCGTTACTAGCTAATGGATTGGTCACTGACGAGTTAGGAACTGACTAGAAATAATTGAATGGTTTTCTATCAGTGGTGAGGTTTAGCTGCTGGTTTCAAGAAAAAGCCAATTAAAATTAAGGTCATAGTGCAGTGATTTTTAGATTTCATAAACAAGTAATGATGCTATTTCATCATATTTCAAACCAATTTGTGCTGCTACTTCATTCTGCTGTTGAAAAGCAGAATGCCACGCGCTATGCAGTCAGGAGAAAACCTCAGTACAATGCTGCTGGTACTTTGTTTGAATAAAATAGGAAAAATAGAGGTAATGAACCAATTAATTTTGGCTTCGAAGTATCCTCTGAAATTATACCTAACTGTTATGAAAAATATGTCTTTAAATATTTTTCAGAAAGCAGTATTGTAGCCTATGTTTAAATATACTTTTTTTTTTCTCTGATTGATTCAAAGTGCTACATGTTCTATTCAGATAAATATTTACATTGAGTTCAGAGGCTCTATGCATGCATGTAGGTTAGATACTGGGACTGACAGTTATTGTGCTTCTAGATTTGCTGAAGAATCCAACAGTAATATCTTGTTATTTAATGTATTCTGCAGTCACTGGACTTACTACTATTAAGTTGAGACTGGGTTAGGTAAATAGTTGTGAGCTGCTCCTGGTATCTGTTGTTAAGGCAAACTGTTCACAGTTGCAGCATCCTGATATTTAGAGTGTTTTCAAATAAAATGTAAATACAGTAAAGATTTTCTCTGCAATTGGCCCTTCTGAAATGCCTCTACTGAAAACCAGATTTTTGCACCTTCCTATTTGTGATCTTGATAACTAGTCCTGTATTTATACAAAATATCCAGTGTTTAGGCTAAGTATACAAAATATCACATATTCTACTTGAATTTGAATCGTTGCCTATAAGCCATCTCAATTTGTATCAGCCTTGCCTCATTACTGATTGTTCTACATTTGCAGGGAGGTAGTAAATCATCTCTTCATGTAAGTACAGAAGCGTCCAGAATTTTCATATATTTAAATTTTCACATATTAGTGGAAGGTAAGTTTTTTTACAGGAGCTCTTAGGTTACAGACTGTTCTGGCTTGATTTGAAACAACAAATGGCAGCGCAAACCAATGAACTCTAACAGACAAGTCAAAGCGATGTGTCTTCATTAAAGTCAATGCCAATTCCCTTTCAAGCTGCAGACAGGGAGGGGAGGTGCAGGAGGTCCCTGGGGAATGCTTCCTTGCATGAAGCTAATAGAGGGTAGTAGAGCAGTCCCACACTGCCCTTGTCACGATCGGTGGTTCAGAGCTTGACTCATGCCGAGCCTTCATCATTTTTCAGTCCCACTGGGCTGTTCCATGATAAGTGGTGCCTGTTACTGGGGCTTTTGGAAAGGTCTCATGTTTTTGGAGGTTCAGCTCAGAAATGGCACTGACTAAAGCTTTCCCCCATGCACCCTGCAGTTATTTTCTCTCTCAATTCTTCCTTACTGTGGTTCATATTTTTAACATCTTATGTATAATTTGTTAAATATAAGCAACACCTAATAACAATTTCTGTTGCAGTCATGCCAGAAAAGCCTTATTTATAGAGATGGACCCTTCTGTGTTGAGTACTGTGCACATTCTGAAGAAAAACATGCTTCCTTTATCACTGATGGGAGATTGCCTCCTAAAACTGTTTATTTTCCATTAAAGAAAATCTTACAGGACAAGCAACAGGAAGCTGTGAATACTGTAATAGGAACAAAGGTGTAATAGCTCTCATGCATCTGGCAGAACACAGTACTCGGGAGTTTCTTTCATTGTACTGTTGTTTAATAATGTTCTCCACACCTATGTGGTAATGAGCTCTGAGGCAGATGTAGGCTATCATTATGACCATTGAAGCCAAATATAACATCAAGAAATTTAAATTCCACCATGGAGGAACTCTACAAGGGAGTTAGTGATAATGAATAGATGCACTAATAAAATGTCTTAATAGAGCTATTGCAAAGCTTTGCATTTCCTACATAATTGTTGCTGGATTAAGGCTAAATACAAATCTGATCTAATGATCCCTTCAGATCTTAGAGTAGGTCATTCACTATCAACTGCAAAGGAAATAAAATATGTGTAGTATGCCCTTCTCCTTGTCTGCTGATTCTCTCCCAAAGGAATTACAGATGAATATGAGTTTAAAAGGTTAAAGAATTCCCACAACATCTGGAGCGTTTATCAACAAGCATGCAAGGAACCCTGCTGGATCCAAATGCTATCTAGTCAATGTTTGTCCACAAGCATCCTTTCTAACCTACCATGTATATATACAAACATAAGCCTGTGTTACTCTTTTTGGTTTTTTCCTTTTAAAGGAAGGTAAATTTCATGCTTAGGAACTTAACTTGCTTGAGTGCTTTTCTGTTAGCATATCATCAGCATGCTCTTCCTGGGGTTGGCAAATCCGAACAGGAAATTCAATTTGGATTACCCACACATCCCAGAGTACCCTAGGCCAGCCACCAACCTTGTTTTAACATGATTAAAATGTTATTTCTTTTTGACAATAATAATAGTCCAAAACATCATTACGGATTTATTAAGATGTTTTGATAATAAAGTTGAGACAAACAAAACAAATGACCTACTTAAATGATGAAGAGAATTTTACAAGTCTGTTCACGTTTTGCATCATATTTAGAATTACTCTAAAAACCTACTTTGGAACAACAATGCAACTATCTGAGAAGTAAATTTTCTCCTTAAAATTCTCCTTTGCTACAATGTCTACAGAATATTTGACAACAGTTGAACTAGTAGTATGCTGACACTACTGCCTGTCATACAGACTGATGCTGTCTTATTTATATTCTTCTGTCTTGTCTCTTCCTCTTATACCGAAACTGTAAAATCTTGGACTGGCTTTTTGTTCCATATGTGTTAGAATCTGGCACTGAGGGTCTTGTTCTGTGCCTAGGGCTCCTGAGCACTATCCTAATGCTAATAGATTGTACAAATAATGATGCATTGTCAAATCTGCTTTAAAGAAAGTTGGGGAATTTTTAAATTTAAATGATGGAACTTCTCTACACCCATATAGGCAGAGTGTAAGTCCTTACATTTGACTTGTTTTCTATGCCAGCTATGTCTCTCTACCCCCCAATATAGGAAAGATGATACCTATCACAGTGAATCCGGTGGCAGGTGATGAGTGGGAAGCATGACAGGATTGCAGTACTTATTCATCAGTGTATGGCCAGTGGTGGAACACTGAGTAGTGTCTTTGCTGGTTTCACTGCTTCGAGGACCATCTGGCTGAAGATTCCTGAGAAAGGACCTTCCCTGGGCCAGCATTTTTCATTGCAATTGCTCATCACAAATAACCTCTTGACCGAAGGGTCAAGTGGGATGTAACCTCTTGACTGAATCTTAGGATGTTTTTTCCCTGTTCCCTCTAATGGCACCATTTACTGTCACTGCAATAGAGTGGCTTGATCAAGTTGCTTGTCTTCTCTCTCAGCGCTTTGGCCTGTCTTGGCCCAGAAGGACAATTTCATCAGATCACATCCCTTTCCACCTGGGAGTTTGTGTTTTCATTAGTGTCACTACAGGGAATTTATATTTTTATATAAGTATCAGCGGCTCAGTTTGTTAATACATTTCATGCAGTAATATCAGGTGCAATTAATTCCCTTGATCAAATAGAAAATACATTTTAAAACTGTTTTAAAGGTGTAAATAAATTAGCATGTATGCCACACTGGAATGGTTAACAAATAACCATAATGCTGCTTTGACTATTTTGCGTTTGTGGACTCTTATCCAGGAGACTTTCCAAATCACCAGCTGGTACATATAGGCAGTCCTCGTTTCATTATTGTGGACAAACATGGAAGTATCGCAGCAGTGTGCACCCACTGATTTGTCTGCAGCTCACCCTCATCTGTCTCTGGCCTCAAGTTTTCCCTTTGCTCTGGCTAGATCCTGCTCACCTGTTGAAATCTCTGACCGTTGGTGTGTTAGTATCCACATGAAGTAAAAAATGAAGTGCCTTCCATTAAGAGAACTCATCAAGTTCACTTGTGTCTTAATTAGCTTTTAAAACTTTTGTTGCAAGTAGAATTTGACTTTAGTTTATTAATTGGATGAACTGCTCTTGAAGGCCCGCCAATACTGATGGAGCAGGTTCATTGCCTCTTATGCCTCAATGGCAGCGTATTTGTTAAAACATCTGAGGATGGCATTTGCGCTTTTTGCAATTGTGTTGTTAACTGCCATTCTGTTTGGTGGCCTCTATAGCACAAGTCTTTGCTGCTGCCTAGACAGTTTCCCCCATTTTTGAGCATTTGATTATTTCTTTCCGAGTTTACTACTTTGCATTTGTCTTTATTGAATTTTATCTTATTGACTTTGAGCCATTTCTTCAATTTATCAAGATAATTTTGAGTTTGACTGCTCTCCTGTAAAGTGCTTCTAACTGCTTCCAGCATAGTGTCACCTACAAGTTTTATAAGTGTCTTCTCTGTTCCATTATCTTAGTAGTCATTAATGAAAATATTGAACAGAACCGGACTCAGGACAGACCTCTCTGAGACCTCACTTTATACTTCATCTCAGATTTGACAGGAAAGTATTTATCCACCCTTTGAATGGGATATTTTGATCCCTAACAAGAAAAAATGAGTCAGTGGAAAATATGAGCTTAAAGATTAGGTAGCTATTAAGAGATTCACAAATTCTAGCATAGAGTAGCAGTATGTGGGAGAGAAATTAAATGTTCACCATTTATTGCTACAAATATGTCTTTTACATGATTTAATAAGGTTTATTCTCCAATAATACATGAAAAGATTTATCATTACCGTATTCTTTGCCAGAAAGGTGTATATTAGGTTTTAAAAGCTTGAAGAACTTCTTGCTGTCTGTGGGGAGATGGACAATATAAATTGACTTAACTATCACCCCTGTTAAAATATATATTATAATATTTATAATATAATTTTAGTATATGCACAGCACAATGCACCTATACAGATATATGGATATGTATGTATAGTGCATATAGAATATACAAAAATAAAGTTGAAGACTTGCATAAAATATCTTGAAATAAAAAATATCTATATCCAGTGAATAGAAATCACTTGTTAAACAGGAGGAAATGTGAATAATTGCTGCTCCCATACTCCAAGATAGCTTGACAGGGCAATGAAGGTAGAGTTTAAACATCTTACGTGATAACTATGAAAGCAGAATCATTCTAACATCTAGTTTATGCATTAGTTGACTAATGTTAGAGTTTCATCTTTTTTTTTTTGTGATTTTTATCATACTGCTGTGCTGTAGATAAGTATATATTATTCACGTCTTAGATGGAGAAATAAAGAAAAGAGTTTAAATTACTTCTCTCTGATCATATACTGAATTGGTGTTGGAAATTTGGCCTGAATTGTTTAAAATTGGCTTAGAACTGGTTCTTATGCCCATGGTCAACAAACAGGTGATTTCTAAGCAGCAGCTTATTTTTTTGTCTGTCTTTCATGTGTGTGTGCACATACACACTCATACTTCGTCCTCTCCCCCAGGCACATACTTGACACTCAACTTCAGCTAGTTCTTGTTGCTTGTTGAGACAGGTACTACCATGAAAAAAATGGTTCTTGAATTCTTTCTGTCAGTAGTGAATGTGTGCAGGAGACTGAGTAGGATACAAAGGTTTTTAAATAAAAATCAAACTTGCTTTTCTGATGAAAAACTGTTGTCAAAGTAGACAAACTGCTCAATTTGTTTAATAGAAGCCTAAAATCTTAACTTTTCTTTTTCTTTTCTTTTCCTGTTAGGTTTTGATAACTTGGTGCTTTTTAGGCAAATTCCAATCTATCAGTAAAAACAATATTCAGCTTTTACAAAAGTAGGAGCATAGGGGCTTTTCCCCATTAAAATTATTTTGCTGGTTAATTTTATGTTATTATACAGGATCCTTTTCCAGTTGAAAGTGGTGGCAAAAAAAAATCTGTAAATGGAACAAGTAAGATCTACATCAGAATGGTTTTAAGCATAAAATTGGTCTATACAACTTTATATTAAAAATAACAGAATTATTCTGTGCTGTCATCTGCTTGACACTTTATTTACAATATTTTCTTAAATTTTTCCTTACTTCAGCAAAGCTAATCTTTGCTTTCTACTGCTATGTAAATTACTTGAGTAACGACATTTTGTTTGTCCTGTCACATGTACCTGTAATCCATTGTTGCATTTAAAGCTCTCTCAGGTTGGATGGCATAAACTTAATTATTTGATTGACATACATATGCTTCCTTTTTTGAAGAACAGGCCTCTATAAAACAACTTCAAATGTAAAGCAAAAAAGAATTCTATAGCAAATTATATTGTGCAGTATCATCACATCAACCATTTGTGGTATCAACAATTGACATTGATATAAACCGTTTCTGTTAAGTTCGTGTCCAGACAAATATCTTGAGCTTATACGTTAAGATTCTGCCCCTTTCACACCTGGTTTAAAAATGACACAGCTACAAGAAGTGTAATTAAAGAACTTCAGTTATGTGAATTCTATCATTTAGGCATTCTGTGTATCAAGACTTACCAAGACCTTTGTTTCGTTTCAGATTATGATATTTTTGCATTCTGTTTTTGTAGTAACTCTATATGAAGTAGTATTTCTCTATCTAGTTAGTAATTATTTTTTTTCCCCTCTAGTTTATCTTTTGTATTCTATTCAGTAGAAGGATTAAATACTTGTCTGGTTATCAGCTGTTGTATCTGCTCGATCGAAACCAACACAAAACATCCTCTTCAACTATGTAACTCTCCTAGAGAGTCCTTCTACCAGCATGTGATTTGGCTATAAATGTTTGTGTTTCTCCTAAAGAAAACAGACTTGGTTGTCAGTTCTGATGATGAGAAATTTTTTTGGTTTTTTGTTATGTGGCTTCCTGGATTACGTTGGTCTCAGTTCTGCTACTCTATCTAAAATGGAATTTTAGTGTAGTGTTGTAATATTGTCTGTCACCCAGCAAGAAGCTATGTTTCTGAATTGGGGACATCTATCATCGTGACCATCGTTGTTGGAGTTTTCTCCTCTTGTTCATGAATTATTATATTAATTTCTTTAAGTTGTGCTGAAAGCTGCATGCTTGTGGTAATTTCTTTTTAATCCATTGTTTGAAGCTGCATCCCTTGTGTTGGATGCCTTTTATATAATGCGATAGCCATCCAGCTTCCTGAAATGAAGTCTCTAGAACATATGTGGAGGATAAGGTCCAAGATGTCTCTCTGTTGTAGTTCAAGACAGCATCTAATAAATCTGTGTGTGGTAGATGACTGAATACTTTAGGATACCCATCAACAGACTACATTTTCTTAAAGAAAGTTATCAACACTGTAGCTAAAAACTGCACTTAATATACTTTTGCCACTTTGAAAATTATAAAAAATGTTTTTCTGCATTACTATATTAATAATTTTTTTCTTTAAATGGAACATTTAAAAAAAATAATAAAATAATACTTATATATAGATTTCCTAGTTTCTTATGCAAGAACATGCAATCATGGTATATGTAGTTTAATACAATGATAGATAAAATATCTGTAACTGTTTTGTTAGAAAGCATTCCGGACTAAATGATTCAGTCTCAAGTAGATATTTTGAAGTGTATTGTCTTCTAAATAGAAAGACAGGCCCTCACTCGTAGCATTTAATCTAGAGGCCAATTACATCAATAGAAAAACTGACTCAAATTAAGTTCATCACTCCAAATAATTGTTCTTCACCATACGTTCAAAGACATATGGGCAACTCTCGTTTAAGTATTGGCATAATACTGTCACACTGAGTTAAATAGTTGTGAGAAAGTAATTAAATAACTACTTAAGTCACTTATATCCCTTTTTAAAACAGTTCGTGATATCAGATTAAATATCTGTAAAACGTAAGTTGAAAGTTTATGCTAGTATAATGAATACAGGTACTAAATCTGCTTTTGCTATTTTGTTTTTCCATTCCTGAAAGGCTATTTGAATGTAACAGAAAAGGTCTTGGTAAAACCCTAAGAATTAAAAATAAAGATTTTTATTAATGTCTTTATCCTGGAAAAAAAAAGGAGCATGTGTGTTACCCAGCTTTACTTATGGTCTGTTCCATTAGATTCTGTAGAAACAATTGCAGCAAAGTACCTAGAAAATGCTGATATTTTATGAACATTAAACAATTTCATCAATATTTCTAGGTCAAGGAGCAAATTGGCAATCTATTCTGAGAAAGTATTTTGGCAATATTCTATTTTATTGATGGTTTCAGGACTGTTTTTTACCAGAACTTTCTTCCAATAAGGAGTCAGAAAAGAATCTCTTGTAGGGGAATAGTGGGAACCACCCTGTTGGATGGATTTAACGGGGTTAATGGCATGTTTTGTGATAAAGACATGTAAACATTTGAGTTTCCATTTTTATTAATTTTGCTGTCTGTTATGGCATAAATTCTTTGCCGTTTTAAAATAAAATTGCACCTGGGGAATAATTAAAAGTAATTTAGACTTTCAGAGCTTGATCCTATGCTTTCTGCAGTTGAAAACAAATTTTCTGCTGTCAGTAATGATACAGGAAAAGAAATTTTTTACTTTCAGAAATGACCAGGAAGCCATTGTATTTCTTAAATATAATCCACTGCTTTTATATTGCCAAATTCATATGGAACATCTGTACATGGAAGAAGTGGGATTTTCAAAAGCTCGTAGAGCTATGTTTAGACTGTGTCACAGATTGTGGTTTGGTACCCTTCAAAACTGTGGACCCTTGATCCACCAGGGCAGAATTAGGCCTTTTGTCAATCCAGTAGGAAAAAAAGTGCTTATTACACTGTTTTTTCCTTTCCCTTGCATACAGAGTAGTTCAAGCAATATCTCATGCAGAGGAAATCTACATGTGCATTTTCTGTTATTAAAGACATTGTCAGTGATACCTTAACATAATAGCTCATGAAATGTACTGGCCACAGATATAATTATAGAAATGACAGGGAGAGGGAAGAATGTAGAAAATAGAGATAACTACCCAAAATTTTCTGAATATGAATCCTAATAGGTAAATCGACTTTTTGGAACAAAAAGAACAAAAGTTCAATTTGGAACAATATGAAATTCTTTTATTCTTCTGAGTTCTGCCAATACATAATTAAAATTTCACAAGAACTATCACCTGCATGAAATTTCAGCTCAACAGTGAAAAATTTGGCATAGCATCTTATATTCTGCCACTTTTAAAGGTAGAAATTTCATTAAGCTTTAGAGGATCACTGTTTATAACCTTGGCGCTGTCAAATGCAAACATGTTCCTAAGTCATCTTCAGACTTCATCCACGGCCTAAGCAAATTTGAAGTCATATAGTTATCTGTTCACCCCAAGACTACTGACAGTGTTTGTTTGTGTACCCCAATTAGGAAGTAGTAAAGCACACGGAATTTGTATACTTTTTTTCTAGCTGGTGTAACTCCACCATCCCTTTAAATGAACATAAAATTGAGGTAGATCTTTTCTTAAATGTTGACAAGAAGTAATGGGCCATGATACTTTGTGGAAAACCTTAGATGGAATAATGTGTAATAACTGTTTCCCTGATACAGCCTTTGTCTGTTGCCTTAGGAGATGTGGCTCATCTATGTTTTCTGTTTACCCCTTTTCTAAAGCAAGATATCTCCTATAAAGAATAAATTTCAGCTTGCACAGCTTTCATGATACTGTATACTGCATGAAATAAAAATACGTTGCACTGGCTTAATTACTGAAAGCTGTTAAACCTTTCAGGCTATCAAAATGCCCTTTATAGAATATGGAGAGCTTTGGATGCTTTTACAGAACATTAAATACAAAATCATATTTTAATATCTAAGCCAGGGCCAACATTAGGGCTTGCTCTCTTCAAAAGCAGTGGCAAAGTTCTCATTAATTGTAATGGCAAATGATTGGGGGATAAGATAGGAGACTCAGAGTTAACTCCCATATGCTTTCTACATGTTCCCCACCACCTTGCTGTCCTCAGGTAATTTTTATCAACATAGGAGATGAGGTTAATTTATATGAAGAAATAGGTGAAACTTTGAAATTCTAGTGCTTTTTTTTTTGGTTTGTGTCACAACCTGACTGTTATTTAAACATCTATTTTTTTGGATATTTAATACTGGATAATACTCTAGAGGCCTCTTTGAAACAGCTAATGTTCCCTTTGGCACTGAAATCCACTTACCTTAACTGACTTCTGTTATACTTCAACCTGATTCTCAGAGTCACAATGGTAATATTCATTTTAATGTCCCAATAGGCTCTTAGTATTCATCAAATATTTGATTTACATTTCTAATAAGGCTTATGGAATGCAGAAACATGAAGCCCATACTCTGCCATGATTCTAACTACTGTCTCTTTCATTAACTCTGTGAATTATTTCTCCAAAATAATTAAAAACTGTAATTGAATATACTAGAATAATTTTGGAAAATTAGTTTAATTATTCCAGTGCTTCTATTTGGAAAGATCACATAATTTATAATAACAGAATAGGCAAATATGGATTTATTCTCCCAGAGTCCTTTTGTTTATAGTTACCTTTTAAGAACACATTATACTTGAAATGCATATGCTTGTTAAGCAACACAAGTAATTTATAGGTGTGTTCTGCCCTTTAGGAATTTTTTTTTGTATATGTAGTATATAGTACAGTTCTACTGTAATGTAGAACGTATTCTTTACCTGAGGTCTGTTGTATATTTAGCCACAGTAAAACTGAATACATAAATGAAGCATGTACACTAGATGAAGAATTACTTATACAGAAGAAATCACTACGCTGTGTGTACAAAAAGAAAAGTGCGACTGAAATAACTAGGAGATGAATTGAAAGGGTTAAAAATGCCTGGCATGTCCACAGTTTTGGAAGTATACTGCTGCTGTATAGGCAACTGCAAAGTCTTGCTAGGATTCATCAGTGGCTTCCTGTGCAAGGAACTAAAGAGGTTTGTGATTCATGAGAGGCATGACCAGAAGGTCTGAAAACTGGCCGTAAACCTCAGAACAGCATTTTGCAGCTGTTACTGCAACATATTGAGTTGTGGGACTGAATGGCACTTTGACCATTATAAAAGGAAGCGGGAAGTGTATTGAAGAGCACAGAAAAACTAAGCTAAGAGAAAATCTGAACTGGAAAATTTGTAGGAAAGAGAACTGGAGTGAAGGAACAGGATGGGAGATCAGTACAATAATAAGAAGACAGATATCTTAGGAACTTGAAATTAAAAAAAAAAAAAAAAAAATCTTCAAATTCTGGGGATTCCACTGCCCCAGGGATCCCATTCAGTTCTTTAGCATGATGCCAAATGGTACCTGCTAGGGACCTGCTCCCAGCAGTGGTTATATCTAAATTCTCTGAGTTATTGGACTGATGTGGCATGGGTAAGCATAGGGCACACACAGCTATACCAATGCGTTGCTCACATGTCTAATTCTAGTTATACAGGGGGCTCGCAGGTGAATGGCTTCCAGGCTGGCAATACTGCCGTGCCTAGAGACAAGTGCCTCGTAAGTTATTGATTCCTGTTGTGGTAATCCTTGTATGGCACATTTCTCTTGTGACACACCCAGCACCTCTCATGCACAACCTGCACTGATTCCTGTATTTTTTTTTAGTATGGTTTGTAGTCTTAGTTTGAACTTGTAAAATTTTAAATGTCTTGTGTGTGTTTTATTTCAGGGTTTGCTTTTGCTGTATGATGGAGTATAGTTTATAGCAGTGTAGGGCTAGCTCTTGAACAAGGACAATACCACCATGCCAGCACACATGTGGCACCAGGACTAATTAGCCTGGCTGAGAGGTGTGGCTAATTAGAACAGGCTTAAAACAAATCTCAACATGCTTCTGGGAGCTGAGCTGGTATTGCTGCATGGTAATATCTCAGCCTGCTAATTCATTCAGAGTTCTCGGCAGGATCTCTGATTGGGCTGGGTCATCAGCTTCTCCCACAGGTGGCTCTTTTTTTGGGAGACCATATGGCACAGAAGCTTTTAGGCTCTCACCAGGTTTAACCTCGAGGAACTGACAAAGGCATCCAAGATGTCTTCCTTATTCTAAATTTTGTTTCCATACTCAGTCTGCCAACATTTTCTGTTCTTCGGTTCATATCAGAGGCTTGTTTACTCATCCAGGCTCCTGAACTTTCCATTCTTCTCTGTCTCGCTGGCTCCAGCAGGTGGATGTTCAGTGGCAGAGTCCCCTTTCCAGCCCTGATGGGGCCACAGGCTCTGTGCAGGGTGCAGGGGATGCTATTCATTAGTGCTCCCAGCTTTCGTGTTTTGGCTTGGTAGTTGTGAAGCAGCCAAGTGATGAGAGACTGAGCAATGCAGAGGGTCAACTGCGGGATCAGGCACCCACCATGGGTGTTCTTTACGATATCCTTCTCAAACCCAGTATCAGGAAAAGTGGGATCAGATTTTTTTTGTCTGAAGACAACTATTTTCTGTAGTACTGATATGAGAGGAAAGGCACAGAATCTTTTATTCTACCTCATTTCAGTCTGTTTCAAATCACTAGCTGGTATTTTGTCACCTAACCTTGCTCAATTTTGTATTTGGCTCCTGCAGACTGTATGAAAATGTTGCAGACTGCAGCATAGGAAGGACAAATAAAAGCCATGTGAGGGGAAGAAGTGCGTAGTAGGAAAGGAATATTAGGCTACTTACCTGTGTTCTTCCCTCCAGGCAAACAATGTTAAGTGGTTGAATTGCTTAGTGAATATTACTCTCTACATCTGCTCTTATTCCATACATTTTACCAAACTGAATAGTAATTATTAATAACAAGTGAGATTTTAATAGGTCTTATAAAAATACTGTTCCATGTAAAGATTGCTGATTTAGCCCCAAAAAAGCTATTACAACAGCTGTGTATAATCATTTTTTTTCTGAAAGAAATATTAGAGTTTGGACAGCTGGGGCTGTGTGTGTGCACTGGGGGCAGAAAATAGCTTTTATTGTTGTCCTATTATTTCAAGAAAGGAGATTATTGAGTAACCTAAGAATTCTTGGAGCTGTTTAGCACTTTCCCTGTGCGTGCCAGAGAGAATCACACATTTACTGCTAATGAGCAGAATGCAGCTTTATGACTTTGTCTGAATATTTTGCCTGAGATGACTTCCTTTGCTACTAAAATCATTGGCAAAACCCCTCCTGTTGGTTTTAACGAGGAAGGATTGGACCTTTAATAAGCATCACAGTCACGTAAGCTTGGGGTTTGTTTTTTTAGCATCGTGCTTTTTAAGTGTTTTTAGTTACTGCCTGCAGTGTATACAGCTGTGAACTTGGATAATAAATAAGGATTATTTCTATGAAGAAACCTTTGGCAGCAATTTTTGCTTTGCTGAGGTAAGCTGTTAGTCATCTGCCACCAAAGGGTAATCAGCTAGATTTTAAATATTGCTGTGTCTTTCTACTTTTACTGTATTTTTGATTAGTCAATAAATACATGTTCAGTCTATTTCCAAAGCCCAGCAATCAGTATAGATGCAAGATACATTGCTGAAAAGAAACAAACCAACAACAGCTAATTGGGAAGCTTTTGGTTATTCTAAGAAAAGGTTGGGCTCACTCGGAAATTAGTGGAAGGTGGTAAAGCTTCATTATAAAAACATCACAACCAAAAAATTGTGTTGACAGGTGGTAAAGTACATTCTCAAGACTGAATAAGCTTATTCACTGATAGTAAAAGTGAAGCCAGAGAAACTGCACTCCCTGATACTGAGGGTGAATTTGAGCTTGGGTACCCTGCAGGCGAACGCAATTCAAATTCGAAAGCCTAAATTTAGACTTCTAAATCCATATTTAGGAACCTGCCCGATTTTCAGAAGTGCTTAGTACCAAGTCAAGAAGAGTGTCTTGTGTAATAAAATAAATATAGAGATAAGAGAGGAATAATAATTTTCTGTTCTTGCTTGTTATGAAATAATTCAGAGCCAAAAATCCTTACCATCCTAACTCTTCCTCCTGTATCCCCAAACAAAAAGTGCTGAAAAAGTCTAAGAAAAAGTCGTAACAAAATGTACTGTGTAAATGGAATTGTTTGGCATATTGAGTAAATAAAAACGGCAATGACCTGACATGGTTAAAAACCAATAGATATATCCTGGCTTACAAGTAGAGAGTTAGGAAGTTAGCTGTTTGGCTTCTTATATACCCAGCCAAAAAAAGAGGGAGTTATTTGCATTACAGGAAAACTGGGCATGTGTTATATTAAGTCATTGGATATACTGCAACAATACACCAAATAAAAGGTAATGGTTTAGCCATATCTAAAGACACTCTTCTGATAGATAAGGAACATGGTGTATCATTGGGTATTTTTCTGTACCTCTGCTATTTTTTGTCCGTGATATGGGTGCAGAGAAGGACATGTGCACAAGATGACTTTTCGTTCAAATCTGGTTTGAATAAAACTCTACTTGGTATTTTAACTTGTAAAGTCTTTAGCTGATAGCAAAAGATTGAGATGCATAATATTGCTTCACCTCAATAAAGCAGTCCTTGCTTAAAAAGACTTCATTCCTTGGAATCATCAAGATCATATCTGTTATCTGTAGCAAAATCCTTCTCTTTTCCACCCAGGTCAGTAAGAGGATTTTTCATTTAAAAAAAAAAAAATGTAAATAGATAAAATAAAAATTGCAATTGCACAAAATAGTCAGATTTGATTATACACTTATAACAGATATGAAACTGGGAGCACTTTAAGGCCCATGGATAAAACCTTCAAGAGAGACTGCTTAGATGTTCCACTTCCAAGATGTCAGTCAAGTTTGGAATGTAAGTATGGATGCTTGCAGATGTTCGGCTTTTGATTTTCCACCACTGTATCTTCAACAGTGCATCAGCATGTATGTCATGTGACATACCAAAGGATAGAATTTAAGGTTTCCATTAGGTGACAACTTCTATTTTATGCCACTTATTTCAGGCTATGCCAGTTTTTAGGAGAAAGTTGTCCTTCAGCTCTTTGGGCTCTATTCAGTCATTGTCTATATTTCAACAATACATCAAATGAATTGGGCAATCTGAGCATAGAAGATGAATTTATTAAAAGAATATGCACCACGTTTTTCATTTTGCATATCACCATTTGTTCTCAGTCTTTGGAATGTAGTAGTGCCTTAGAGGACATCATCAGATAACGGTAGGCCAACCTGTGAATTTGAAAACTTACAGTATTGCAAAAAAGAACCGTCCTAAAATTAAGAAGCACTGTAGAGAATCCAGTAACGTAAGTAATTCTGACACACAGCGATAGTCTGAGGAAAACTGAAGTACCTACAAAGCTGGAAAATGTATTGCAGTCAGCCAATGCTTAGCTGCCATGGATGGCAGAAGAACATACAAAAGGATTAGTTTACAGTCAGGTCTGGGAAGCAGGGCACAAAAACAGAACTGCAGAAGCTCGGGAATTGTGCCCAGTTCTGCTACAGTCTTACTGGGAAACCTGAATAGTTGTTTCATCTTTTTGTTTCTTCCCAACACTGAGAGTTTTGCCTATTCCTGGCCTGGTGTTAGAACATGGCTGTTGATGGGAAATCAAGGTTCGGACTGTAAATTCCCCTGGGCAGAGCACCATCCTGCGCACTTGTATAGTGCCTGGCACAATAGGGCTGGTATCTCTGTGGGGGACTGAAGGCATTACTGTAATATAAGTATCAGTATTTTAATCATCTGCCTTATTTCATCTGTTATCTCACAATTGTTTAGAGTAATTTGGACATTTGTTTCCTTTGCACATTTAAAATGGTCCCAGGGAGACTTCAGTGGATTGCGGTTCATGGATTATGTGGACCTGATTATTCAAATTCCCTGCACCTGCGGGGGTTTCTTGTGATATTGCATGTTTCAAACTGAATGTTCACTAAATACAATGAATTTAAAATATGGAAAAAAATGAATTAAATGAAAACATTAGAACTGCATCTAAGTTTATAATCAGCATGATGTGGGGGATGGAAATGAATGTGGAACCCAGCTGAACAGTGTTGGCATAAGAACTCTTGACTTACAGCTGTTCCTTTGTTCTTTTTTGTTAGTTTTACAGCATTTTTTTTCTAGAAAACCTTACTTTGCATGAAAGACAAATTCATACTAGAAGATTGTTTAGCTTTGTGCATCATAATTTAAACAGACTGAATTGAAATCTGTTAAATTTGCACAGCATTCTGATGGAGTGGGCAGTTTAGCCTAATAGGTCACTTCTGTCCAAAATTAAAAACTAGTTTTTTCTGAAATGTAAAAATCAACTTAGATAGAAATATTCTTACTGTCTGGTAAGGCAAACATGCCTTTAATACCAGAATTACTGAGATAAAAGAAGAAAATAAAAATCCATTATAAGAACTATACGTGCAAATTGCCTGTAAATGGCTTCTCTAGACATTGTGAAAGAATGAGATAGATGAGTAAGAGTGGAGGACTCTGTCTGGTAAGCATTCCTAGTCTACTGCAGGTAGTTCTGAGGTCCTCCTAAGACATGGTTTCAACTGTTGCTTTTTCCACAGAGTAACTGGTGAGGAAGGCCACAACCCAGTTTTCTTGTGAAAGCATAGATTAATTCAGGTTGGAACCTCAGGAAGGCTCTGGTTCCACCTTCTGCTGAAAGAACGCTTAACTATGGGGTCGCACCAGGTTGCTCAGCACTTAATCCAGTATGATCTTGAAAACCTGCAGGAATGGAAACTGCACGACCTTCCTGGTCAGGCTGTTCCCCTCCTTGACTGCCCTCGTGGTCAATAAGTGTTTCCTTTATATTGAGTCAATATACTTTGGTTTTTTTTCACTGCGACATAGTATTTCAAGTTCCAGTGCTTTACCTAACCTGAAAAGATTCAAATCTGTATTTCGAGCCTCTTGGGTTAATCTCATAATTGTGATATAGGCTGATTGGGAGGGTTGGACTGTATTACCTGTTGAAATTGTTCTGCTGGGCAGAATGAATGGCTAGACTAGAGAAACAGATCTAGGGGCAGCAGGAGTCAAGTCTCGCGGCTAGGGGAGAAAGGGACTAGGAAGAAGAGGCATTTGGTTTCTGGTCCATACTGTAATAATTGTTATCGTGCATTTCGTGTTAAATGGTCACCGGATAAAGTACATAAACAGAAACATAACCCAGGTTTCTTTCCACCCCACAGGAGCATCCTGTTTACTGCATTAAAAAGCCATGCCATGGTTCTGGGATTTTGCCTCTTCCAGTTTCATCTAATGAAGCTTGAATATGTTGTGCTGAGGTTGTCCAGCTTAATCAGGAAAGGTATCATATCCTGACTAGCCAGGTGGTGAGAGATCTATTCAAACAGATGGACTTTGAGCCTCCTTCCCCTAAGGTGGTGTAGCCAATCAGTGCTTTAGCATCAGGGCTTGGATCGTTTGCCTGTTACAGAACAGACAGCACTTTTACTAACCCCTCTCCTGGACATCTTAGTGAAAGTGCCATATTCACCACTCAGTGCTTAGCTCCTTTCTGTAGCTACATGTCGGGCTGTGCTCACAGAAAAGCCACTTACTGGCCCCATCATGAGGCAGGTTTATTGCCTGCCAGGTTTGTGAATTAGGTTCAGGTTTGGGTATTTAAATAAGCCTTTATTAGCTTTAATGGCAACGGTATTAGATGAACAGTAGGAGTGTCTTTCCCACCAACATCTACCCCCAGGTTCTCCAATTTGCAAGGAAATTAGAAAACACAATAACAAAAATATTTCTAATTTCTCGGGTTATTATTATTTTTCTTTCTTCCTTCCCACCCTTTTTTGATTGCCTGTTCACTTGTTGCAGAAATTGTAGTGTGCAAGGTGTAGAACTGTTACGGTGGAAGGGTTAGTCTCCCAGTTCGGGTGACCGAGTGCCACTGTGGGGACTGGATTCCCCTCCTATTTTCACCACCATGTTCTAATGGGATCATCAGCAGATTTCTTCAATCAGAATTTTTACAGATTTTGTACAGATATTTTCTGTTTCTGCACATGCTAAAAGCTCATGTGTAAAGTACAAGTTAATAGGGGCTGTATTTTAAATGCATGCACTGCTACCTAAATTACAACTTCCCCCCCCGACCCCAAGAACACTTAGTTGTATCAAAGCAGGCACCCAAATTGGTGAATAGTTAGCAAAGTGGCCTTCATCTCTCTGTGCTTCAATTGTATGATTTCTTAGAGGTGTTGGGAGGATAGATTAATTATAGTGAGAGCTGAAAGCACCACAAAAAGCTGAGAAAACAACAAAAAAGCCTATGAAGAAATTGGTAATTTTGTATTCAGTGCAGGATTTTGATGATGTGTACTAAATAAGGTCTGGAACCAAACATAGAAAGACAAAGATAAAAAGAAAAACTGAATAGCTCCCCATTCAGTTAGTGTCCATTTTATACACTGAATAAGTCCTGTAAGGGGGGAAAAAATGCAACATTAGTTCTCATATTTTATAACTTTTGAGTTCTTGAATCTGTAAATTTAATATTTGCGCAGCATGAGATTAGAGAAAATAGCAGAAATAGCACAAAAGAGTGTTCTTCCATGAGGACACCTTACAGTTTTCATTTAAGCTAGATATAAGAGTTTGTGCAAATTTTTATGTACAAAGAGCTTTTGTTATTGTTGTTGTTAGTGCCGGAAATGAAGCTGTTTGTTATCAGTAAACTTCTCAGCAGCTGCCTGGCCAACAGGCTGCCACGTTTCCTTGTCCAGCCACACGGTGCTGCGTACAGCAAGTACGTCTGGGGGTAGTAAATAAACTCGGAAGAGATCTAATATTCCTGAGCTGACATTATGGGCCTGCCTTTTTGTGAAAAGGAATTGAAGTGTGGGATTCAGATACATGGGAGCTTAATTTTTAAGCTTTATGATTAGAGGTACATCTTTACTGCCCTCACCTGTACTCTAACTATTTAAGTCTCCTGTGTGAATCGCAGTCCTCTCTGGAATCAAAAGACAAAGGAAGCCTCAGTTTTTAATTTTTGCCTGTCAGTCACTCGAGCAGAATTGATGACCCATTCACAGGGATCACTAAAGCTACACAGGCAGGAACCCATTTGACAGGTAAAGGAAAACTCTCTTTTTGTTTGGTACCTTCATGGCTGTAATTAACATTTCTGTTTTGTTCTAATTATAGTTTTTGTATCTTAGCCATTATGCTAATGGTTTTGTTCAGTAGTATGTGAGATTGCATTCATTATCACTGGTGAATTAAACCTTTATTAAAGAAAAATTCCCCCAGGCCTCATTCTGAAGTTAAGTAATTATTCATTTGGTTTTATCCTGGCAATTAGCTTATATACTGTAGCACTCATGATTGAGTTTCTATACCTCCCCAGATGAGATTAACCCACCATGGTAAATAAATGCCTAATAGCTCCCAACGTGTTGTTTTAAGCGCATTAATATATAGCAAAAAAAAGGACTCATCATTTAGTAAAACAGCTTTCGAGCTCCTAGCAGACAATACAGTCAGAAGGAGATTGTGCTGGACATTTGGGGCTCTGTGGAACAACAGTAATAACAAACGAGTTTATGAAGCCCTCCAACAGAGCGGTTAATTCTTTCTTCAACTGCAATGACTTCCTTGGTCAATATGCTTCATAACTGAGATATGCACTATACTCAGCTGCACTCACATTGTAAATCAAGCCTTCTGAGAGCTTCCAGACATAAAGAAATTTCCTGGATGATGTAGCCTTGCTCTCAGTCATCAGAGGGGGAAAAAAATATCGAGGAAAATCTTATCCAGCCCCCTCTACGCATTAATAGTTTGTGAATGCCTCACAAGCACTACTGAATTCAACAATACTTCCCTGAAGAAAGATAAATTTTTATGCCGATTTTACCACCAGAACATGGAGGCATGGAGAGATTAGGGATTTACCAACAGATCATCAATAGAAACAGATTCTGACTGTGGTCCGTCTGTGGCGTAATCAGATGTTTTACTTGCGTTAACAGTTTTCTCTCTCATATATCTTTTAAGCACACATTCAGTTTAGAAATCCCTTACAAACTGTGAGTCAAGTAAGTCTCTTTTTACTGATCCAATTCATCTTATGTTGCTCTATGGGGAGAGGCAACCATGGTCCTGCCTTTAATTACAGCTAGTTTTTTAAAGTATTTTTAAATGGAAACACCTTAACAGCATTAAAGTGAATCCATCAAGCATCTTTGATTCCATAAAAGATTTCAGTGATGGCTCATATAAAATCATTACATAAAGTGAAACCTAACATGGTAACACAGCCAAAACATTAATCTGAGAGTTCTGCCCCAAGAAGTAATTTAGGATTTGACCTTGAATTGGGGTAGCTAGTAGAGGCATTACCTCTACTGTGTTGTGAACCCAGCAAATTTACACAGATAGGAAAAATTAGTATACGTTGATTTTTGATAAGCATCATTTAATCTCTTGTATATTCTGATCATATCTACCATATACCCACAGGATCTAGGATCCACCTTAAACATCTCCAGTCTCAATTCCAAATGCAAGCTGCATGTCATTAACCTTACCTCAATATCAAACATGTGAAGCACAGCAGACATAAAATGAATAAATGAAAAATAATTTTGAAAACTGCCACATAATTTTCCCATGGGGAACAAAACAGAAAAAGAAAGAGAGAAGCACAATGCTGTTTCTGTCCTTTAATGCGTGTCATGAAAGTATTTCACTTCACATTCTCAGAGGCTATTAGTGGAAGTTGCATGCCTAAATACATTTGAGTTGCTGGGCTTCAGCTCCATGCAGCTGAAGGTAGGATGAAAATCTGAATAGAATTCAAGGTCATTAGCAAATCTTATTAAATTATGTATTATATGTGGAGTTATAGATCATATAACATAATATTGCTTACAGTAGGTGTTATTGCACCTCTTGGGTTACTAAAGAGGTTGCTTGATTAATATTCATAAGGTGTTTTAAAATAATGAAGTGATATATGTGACAAATATTATTGTACTGTACTGTATCTATTACTCTACTAGGTTTGAATTGTGTACTGTAAGACTTCCACACACAAGCCATTCTCCTCCAAATGTGCTTTACAGACCACTGCATCCATTGAGGGCTCAGTGGCAATATGGTACAATGATCAGGGAGGTTCAACTTCCAGGCTTTGCTCTTAACCACTTTGTGGAGTAGCAGTTACATCACTATGGAAAGAAAGACCTCATCAATAAAAAAGGAATTGCAGATATGACCACTTGGTCAGTCCAAAAGGAGTGCTAACTGCTATTCAGGAGGAAAGGGAGGAGTAAACTTGAGTGTCAGTTGAAAAATCATCTTGTCAGATTGCATTAAAAAGGCTTCTGTGTTTAACCATGTTAGTTATTTTGCAGAAAACCTTGACTTCTTATCAGTAAATCTGTTTTTGATTTCCTCAACAGCAAAGGAAATCAGGCTTGGTTTTTATCCCTCCTGCATTATTAGAAATCGTGCTTTCATGGTAATGAAATTCCTGAAGACCAAATTCTTTTTTCACTGGTATGTATTCAAGTGAAATGCTGCCTGTGCCCTCACCAACCAGTGTTGGAATGCCAGTAGATAATGCCACGCCTCAGGACAACCATTGCAGTTGTGCAAAAAGGAAGTAGGTTTCCTCCATATATAAGTTATCCACAATATGATAGTCCTTTCAATCATAATCCCTCAAAGTTCTCCAAAAAATAAAGTAGAAAAGGCAGGAGAAAACTAAAACTCCAGAAATTTCCACTGTCAAAGTTGTCTTCTGTTGATCTTACCATGAATTTTTGTCCATGCAAGAATGGGAAACCAAAATGTGCATTCTTAATTGAAGAGAGACATTTTTTAAAAAAATTGTTAATGACACAAGCGATATTCCCCTATCCTTTGATGATGGGACATCAGACCAGCTGAGGTAGGCAGTGAGCTGTTAGGTAGAGCCTGCCAACACGTTGATTCTGTTTCCAGAGACTTTCGCCTCTACCAAGAAATCCGTTAGCTGCTGTGCGTGCTTCTACTATAGCAGATTAAGTTTTACAAGCTTATTTGTTTAGCAAGACTGATTATTTTTCTCTTTTGCGTAGGGGAAAAAAGAACTCCTGTTTATTCTTTCAACAGTTGCTTTCTTATTGAAATGCTGAATTGCCATTAATTTTGTCCTAACTGTACTCAGTGTAAACAGGAAACATTTGCACTTTGAATCAGGCTGTCATATAAAAGTAGGAGATATTTCAGTGGGAGAATTTTGGAGATGTCTGTTTGAATGCTCTGCTGTTTTAAGATGGTAGCATGGAGAAGACACTAGGAGGTTGTGACAGGAGTGAAGAGGGTTTGCTTTGTGCAGTTTATTGCCTCTGGTAGACACTCCAACGGTGAAACTCATGCAAAGTATTTGAAATTGTTATTATAATTGAAGACCTGTAAAAAACATGTGCAATTGGAGACAAAAGGACATTAAAGACGTTCAAAGCTAGCTGATTTAATTGGTTGGTGAGCAGCATATTTCTCTCAGAGAGCCTCGAATGTTAAAAGTATTCAAATAGATCAGCCTTACATTAGAGCAATATCTAATGAAGTTGGAAAACAGTGCAGCTCTAGCTTGTTTGTTGCTTTATATCACTGTCTTCAGTGGTGAACATAACAATGTATATAATCATAGCAACTGTCTTTAATTTTAAATTAGTAGAAAAAAAATCTTGCTAAAAGGAGATATTGTTCATTTTCTGTTAGGCTCCATGTCCTTAAAGTAGCAAACTGAAATGCTGACCATAGAGGTTGATTAGGAAAACAGGTCTTGCTTTGTAGGCACAGGTCGCCAGTGCTGTTGCCTTAATTAAATCTGATCATCTTGAGGAAAACTTCCAGGTATTCCAGTTAAAAGGTGATAAAAAAAATTATTTATTAACACCCCTTAGAAAAATGTGAGCTTCACATTTTATGTGCTGTTGCCTCATTCACATCTGAGTCACACCGATTCTCTGAAATGTTCAGAAAATAAATGTAGTCCATTAGTTATTTTCATAATTCCTTATATTTACTAGATATGGAATTCCTAAAATTTTAAATTCTTGATTCAGACTGCTCTTCAGCTGCAATATACAGCAGTTTTAAAAAGAAAAAATAGAAAAACTATCTATTTCAAAAGACTATTCCAGAATTTACCTACAACAGGGAAGTCCAGGACTCCAACTTCTTTTTATTTTTAGAATCCTTTTAGGAAGATGGTCCTTAATCATGGTAATCTTGAAAATATTGGTGGCCACTTGAAGTCAGGGATCTTAATCCTGCAGGATACCTAACTTGCTATCTACGGTTAGGGTATCGGTAATATTAGTCAAGTTTTGCCCCGAAATTTCATTTGTAAATAGAGTGAAAGAAGATATACTTAGATTCTGCTGTCATACTCTTGACAGATGTTGGCTTTAGTAGTCACCATTATATGCTTTTGAAAACCTGCAAATTTGTTTCACCTACATTTGGCTCTGTCTCTTAAGGTTCTAGGTGTACATCCATGCATTTACTCCCACTGCCAATGTGAAGAGAGTATTAGGAAAGTTTTAGTAAATTATCAACACTACTTCTTATAAAATTTGACGGGTGCTTCAGATTTCTGCTGACACATGATGAGAGCTAATCTGCAAGTAAAGAGATCAGAACATGCTGTGCATATGAGCAGAAAGCCCTGTTTTTATTCCTGGCTGTTACCTGTTCTTTTTCGGATTCCCTTAAAAGGAACTGGGCAGAAATGATACCATTCTTGAGTCTTACTGAAGTACATTTGGGTTCCATTGTAATAATGACCAAATTAAGCTTCTTTGTATTAAGGCCGGGAATGGACTTCCTGAAGAAACAGAGATAAAAATAGTTTCAAATCAGAACAAGCTTTTGCTTACTCTTTCCACAGTCAGGTGAAAAAAGACCTTAGAAGGTTCAGAACCAGGAATGGAAAATCTGCAAATGACTTTGCCACAGACAAATATTTAGTAATGTTAAAATATTTTTAAAAACTATTTTGTTGTATTATTTTAGGAGGTTGCAGGGTCAAAAATAGAATTTTCAGCAGGTCGAAATATCAAAAGCATATTTTTTAAATCACTTTGACATATTAGTGTTTTTATTGCACATAGCACGGTAATGGCTTGCTGCCAGTCAGGCACATTCTGCTTGCTTTATTTGCACATTGAGGTCAATGAGATTCCAAAGCAGGATTACTCATTTGTCCCTAACAAATTTAGATTTGCCAGCAAAATGACCTATGTTGTCAGCAGGATTGTCTTAAACCAAAGATCCTGAGGCTGTGCTACATGAGTTGAAGGGGCTACTAGTGTAGTGGTGGTAGTAACATCTTTGGTAGACCTACACTCTTCAGTTTCTTTAAAAAGTACCGGTTATTACAACAATATGATATTATAACAGTGATATTGCTAACAGGATGTAATGTTGTTGTTGGCATTTGAATGACCTCCTTTCCATTTCTGGAACCCTGACTCATGGTTATGAATGGTCAAGCATCTTGCATTGCCTGACTCTGGTGCCAAGCTGCAAGCTCGGAGTGACTTTGAATCCTTTGGTGATTCTTGTTTGTTTGTCTTTTCTACATGGGTAACCTTTGTTCCAAGATTAGTCAACACACAGTAGGAAATACAAATTTTAGATCACTTTTATAATTCGCAATCTGGGGGTTTGTACTTCCTTAACACCTGGGTTAGGTGTGCATTAGAACGTGCATTTGTGCAGTTTGTCTGCTTACCATAAATGTTAAGTTTTTTAAATATTTTCTGTTTACCTATGGAAGGTATATTGCTTCCCTTTCAGTGCTGGGTTAACATAAAATGTATGTTGGCCTGAAAGACATAAATTGCTTAATGTAATTTCATAGCTACAGTCTTTGTCATACACAGAGGCTTGTTATTTACCCATCCAATTGTATAACCAATTGTTCCCATAATCCTCAGCATTTAAGAATAAGGTTTCCATGGTAATCTTAGATTTTGTAAATGCTTATCATTTCTCTAAATGGATAGCTTAAATAAATAAGGGATCAGCTATCTTGTAACCAGAATATACTTTATGGGTATAAAAAGCAGAAATATACCTCTGTTATAAAAATAGACTAGTTTGTTCAGCCATAATAAGTTCACAATCTGCAGAATCATGACCCTACTGATAGTGTTAACAAAAGCTTGCTCCTTAATTATCTGCATTGCATTCAGCTGCTGTTTCTCTCCTAAACTCAATTATAATTCTAATAGCAGCTGTGCTGCCATTGTTTGTTGCAATTCATTTTAAAGGAGTTTGATTGGATGTCATTGGTCTTTTTGACTAAATGTGCAAGGTTCAAAGTATCCACTGCCACTAATAGCCCTCATCTCAACTCAAGATTATACTAATTATTTACATAATTATATATTATACATTATAGAGCTATTATGTATTATTTCTAAATGATAGTTCTCCATCAAAGATGTTGAACAAAAGAATATATATAGTTTTATTGTCCTTACACGTATTTCAGTGTTGGTGAAGATATGCCTATGATTACTCTCTGTTTCTGTGTTAGCCAACAATTGAAGTATCCTTCCAGTACACTGGAAATTTATTAGAGCATCAGGAGTCTCTATTGCTGTCAAATATGACTCTTCATTTATTATTCTTCTGTACATTTATGTCTGCAATGGATGTGATAAGCAAACACTTTGACAGGAACAAAAATGTCCTCCAATGTTCTTCAAGTTTTGTTATCCTATTATATGACAGATCTTAGTTTGATGATTTAATATAATAATTAAAACAGCCAGCAAAAATACACTTCATAATTACCACTTATATAATTGTAAAAAGCCAGCTCATCTCTAGTGTAATATAACAATTTATATGATGGAACATTTCAGGTAATTTATACAAGAGTAGACAAAAATAAATGAAGAAATTGCTCCAGCTCTTGGATTTTGGATTGGATTCCATGTGTGGAGCTAGATCTATTGACTTTATATCACTAATACTAATATAACTTTATTTCAGCATAACTCATATATGTCAAAGAAAATAAAGCAGTAAAAATAAAATAATCTTTGATTTTCTTAAGAAAAGTCTATCTGTTTAGATACAGAACTAGGTTTCTTTGATTTTATAGGTGAAATGAAGTGACTTGAAGTGCAGTTTTATTCTGAGGACTATGGAAGCCTGAAGTTTGGTTTGGGCACATTTAACACAAAGGCAAGGCCATGAATTCTGCCTTCATATTATGGAAATTATGGTAGTGGTCACTGCCTGAATGTGGGGCATCAAAAGGCTCAGTGCCTTTTGAAAACTTTGGAGTGGCAGTGCATTAAATCATGAGGGCAGTCTTGCACATTTTTTCTGTTTGTTCTTTCTAATATCTTAAATGTTACTGAAAAAAACCCCAAGAACTCTACAAAGCATTAAAAGAACCCTGTTGGAGTTGCAAAGTCAAGTGATTTATACTTTGCACATCAGCTGCACTGCATATGCAAATTGGCCGCTACATATATACATAGCGTAATGGTCTTCAGTTGCACAATCATGTACATATTTGTGAGAAATTGCCGTCCCATTCAGTTCAAGAGATTCAGAGTTTCTGGTGAAAGAGATTGCATCCAAGACTCCTCCATTTTTTGCAGAACTTAGAAACTACGTAAGAAATGATGATGAGAATTGCAGGGAGAGAATGGTTACATAGTTAGACTATTTGAAAATTGCCCACAGCAGTTCCACAGTTTCTTTTTGCTGATAGTTCATTTATGTAAAAGTGTTTGCAGAGGTGTTCAGTATTTTTGGATGCCTGACTTGGGATCTTGATGACTGATATGCAGAAATGCTGAGGATTCAGAGCTACAACTGATGTTTAGATTTGTGCTGCAGCTTGAAGCTTGTGTTTAAAGCATATAAAATGTTAGAATGCCAAATACTCTGAAGATGAGATCCAAGATGTCTGAGAGTGGGAACCCACAATTCATGCATACCTTCATCCTTAATCTGTTTTGGTCAGATTAAAAAATGTATTTGGGTGGCTAGTGATGGGCATAGTCTCAAAGAAGAAATTTCAAAAGCACCTGTGTACTGGAAATTAACTATTTTAGCGCGTTGGGGAAAACTATTAGGCTCCTTCATGCATTTTTGGGTACCTATTTAACTGTGAAAAATCTGATCCTATGTGCCTTAGTTCCTAAGCAGTAAAATGGCCATAATAAAACCCATTCCTCCCTTAGGTTGTTCCAAAGGTAAATTTGTTAATGTCTCTGAACATCTGATACTCCCGTGATGAGTCCCGTGAAGAAGCTCGTAAGGAAATTACTAATTCCATCTTCAGCTCAGAGCATTAGTACTGTATGGTAATTGAGTCCTGGGATAACAAACTGAAAAGGGAGAAAACAAAATACCAAGTAGCTGCTAATAAGGTGAACACCGTCAGCTTGGTGCAGTGGAAGAGACAAGGCTCATGTGGATCGTGAAATAAAGGACCTTATCATGATGCACGTGCAAAAAGGATTCCTAATGCTTGAGTAGTACTTGACTTTGCAACCATAGTAATTACATCAGAACACAGTTCTTTTATATGTAATATTCTATAAAGCTTTTGGTTGACAGTCGTTTGGGAAAATACATATATCTAACTTATAGCTCTGCCACCTGTTATTAATATAGTCTTCCTAAACCGGAGGCAATACAAGCTTTATTGCACCTCAGGCTGTCATATATCTATATTAGCAGAGTGATGAATGCACTTTTTCTTTCAGAGTTTTCTTTCGGAGTTGGCTACCAAATACTTGCAATTGAAATCCTCTGGAAAACAAATATGAATCTGGATAATGAGGCAAGTCTGCCATGTTGATGAAAATAAATGTAAAGTTTATTCTGACAGAGCTTCAGAAGCACAATCCATTAAGAGGAGTATTGTATATCTGTTCCAGCTATCTCATTGTATGGAATATGAAAATGTATTTTAGAGTTACACATGGAATTTCACACTGAATCCAAACTTTAATCATGGTTTAAGATTTAAAGGGTAATTTCATAAGAAAAAAAAAAAATCCACATTTTTATTGTGAAATCCAGACCACTCCCCTACTCCCCGTTTCTTTTTTTACTGTGTTTTTGGTGTCTCTGCATATATGGAGCTCTGGTCTGGACTTGGCAAATTCTGTGGATTTCCTTAGGTGTATGTTCCAATACTATCACGTAATTATTTTTATGGGTCCTTCGTCCTGTAAATGTATTTCTAAATACTTACAGAAGGCAACCAATATGTGGGATTCATGGTAATTTTAGTGTTATTTCTGCTGCTTCTTTTTTAACCCAGTGAACGAGGAAGAGCTAGCAGTTGTACCATGCTACTCCACTTTGAAACAAAAGCTTTTAAAGGTCTTATTTTTGTCCCATATGTGAACATTTTAAAATAATTTAAAATTAACTGAGGACTCTGATTCCACCGATTGTTTACATTTTGACTTGAAAAACTGAAGGAAAAGAAATAGAGGGGAGCAAAATAAAATCCCAGGGTACAGCATTAAGAAACTGCACTTTTGAGATTCCAGCCTAACCTGCATCTGTTTTCCTTGTATATTATTCTAATTAGCTTGGATCTCTTTTATATTCCTGTTTACATTTCTTTTTAGTAGATATTTGTGATTCCACATTTTTTTTTTTTCGATTTACAAATTAAATGCAAAGTGGCGTGTGATGTGAGGTACCACACGCGGATTGCTTTCTTACCCCTGAGGCAAATAACATGCAGAATAACTACAAGAATTAGGGAAAAATGGCAATGCCTTGTATTTGGTTGGAATCATAGTTCAGAAAATACAGACAAATATTCATAAGTAAACCTATGTTTTCTAACATCAAAGCATAATATTTTAAGAAAAAATAAAATCTAGGATGAGAATAACTATACAAGTAAAAAAAACCAAGCAACAGTTGATACATTTTTACAAATACGTCACTGTATAGTTTTCGAAAGAGATGCAGCACTAATGGTAAGAAAACCAAGCATGCGTTCTTATGTTTACTGTATTATTGGTCATTCTAATCATCTCTAAACATTCTAGCCTATTATTTTCTCTTACATTAAAAAGGATTATTATTATTATTATTTTGTATTAAAGTAAGTGATAAGCATAAATATCTCTGCACTTTTTAGATATTCGCAGTGAATACAGGATAGCTAACAGAAGTGAAGTCTTCAAAATGATTATAACAACTAGAAAATTTCTGAATAGCACTAAGAAATAATGTAAGTAAAACATGATTCTGTGACTGTTATTGTCAGGTGACACAGACCCAATTCCAGCAGTAGAAAGCATTTCTAGTTTATGGAATTACAGAGCAAAGGCTCTAGCCCTTGCAAGGAGAACACTCACTCACTGCTTGTGGAATGGGGTAAAAGACGTTAACAGCAGCATAAGTCTGCCTAGTTGTATTAGCACTTCTTAAAAGTTTAGTAAGGTGTCTGTTCCTTTGGGTTTGTGGCCTTGCTTATGCCTGAGATTATCTGCCTCACTTGCTTTTAAGAAGTACAAGATTTTTTTTTTCCTCTGACACTTTGCAAAAGGTACTCTCTATATGCTTCATTCCACCATATATATCAGCACAGCAAGAGTTAGGATCTGAGTCCCTAGTCCAGATTGAGTGCCTACGTATAGAATTCACTGGTGGCATACACAGAAAGCTATGATGTGCCAGAAAATACGCTGTTGGTAATGAAGAGCAAAAGTAAAATGCTTTGTCCAATTGTTCATAAAATGGCATGTATGTTCATGTAAAGAAGGAGCTTTAAAAATGAAGACAGTTCAACCGTTGAATGTTTTTGAAAGAGACAGATAGATATGTATGTTTGTTAAAATGGAAAAAAAAATTATTTTCTGGAACTTTGTGATGTATTCTGGAAAAGATGAACTCATTATTTATCCAAGTACTTCAGGGCTAATTTAAATGGGGAGTCAATTTTTTTTTTTTTTGTGTTTCCTGATGAACCTGGCTGTTCTAAGTGTTTCTGTGTTTGCTGGTTTCTAGTTCCCGTGTCCTGTGGGAACAAAGACGAATCTATTTTTATCGTTTGGTTTTCAACGTGAGAAGCTTCTTGTAACTGGCAGGGAAATGACCTTCCTAAAACACTGCAAATCAAAACCTGGCAATTGGTCCTTAAACTGTTTTTGTAACTAATGAGATTGTAGACCTAATCCATATATAGGAATATTCCAATACGAGTGTACTAGACCTGTGTTCCATCTTGTGTTACATGTTGCAAGTCTTTTTAGTGTATTCAGCGTGCAATTTAAAGCCTACTATTTGACAAATGCAAGGTGGTCTAATGTTGTGAAACGTTTGACTGGTATAAAGGGATATTACCAAAATAAAGTTTTTCTGCTCAAGTACTGGGAAACAATGAGGAAATAGCCTGGTAGATTGTTCCTCCTGAAGTTGGATAAAAGGTGACTATTGTACTTGCTGACACACGTGAAAGTGTCTTAAGGCAGCTTGACTGTACTAAGGGGCTGAGTGGTAGCAATGGCACCGAGCAGGAGGCCCATATTCAGTAATATTTATATCATAGACATGTTTTGGCTTTGCCAGTTCCTGTTTCTATTTATTACCCACCTTTCAGCATGCTTTTGTAGCAGGTTGTGGACTGACTGCCTTGCTAGCTAATTCGGCAATTCAAATTTTAATTCTCTGTTCTGTAAATCCTTTGGTAGGTTGGCTGGTTTTTTTTTTTTTTTTTTTCTGTTCAAAATAGGTAGTATGGTTTGTCATTTCCCAGCTCTGGGACCTTGGCTGTTCTCCATTAGTTCTGAAGAATAATAGCCAGTGGCTCCAACACTATTTCTGCAAGTTCCATTAGCTTGCTGGGATGAATTCCATGCGGTTTCTGTGAATTTTCTTTTGTTGTAATAAACGTATTGTATATTAAAAGTTCAGTTATTGCATTACTTAAGAAAGCCTGAACAAATCTGTTCTACCAGATTTTTTAGAAAGAAGGCTAGGAATGTGTGTATTAGTTTCTGGATGGCAAGAGAGAGCTGGATTTGCAAAGGACGACTGAACTGCTGCAGTGATTCTGGGGGACAGAAAGGTAACATATTGCAATACCAGCCAATGAACTGGCCAATGGTGCATTTGGGGATGTTGCACACAAGTGAATTGTCTTTATAAATGCTAACTATTAACCATTACTCTTATTTAAAATTGGAATAGTGGCAAAACACCCCTACTTAATTTTTTTTTTTTATTAAAATGAAAGTGCTTCTTGTTTATAAACCTGACCCTTCCCTACTACATCTGCTTGATTAGTCCTGCATCTTAGGTTCCAAGTCAAGTTTTAATGAACTTTGTTGTCCTTTCTCCTTATCATGTATTGTGTACATTATTTGTGATATTGGAGATCAATGATTTTTACATTTATTTTCCTAGACTGTATCACTCGATGACATGATTCTGAAATGCGGTTTTGCCCTTCAGCTGTAAATTGTGATTCTGTACTTCTTCATTAATTATCTTGGAGTGCTTACATAACTACTTAAGAGAAAATATTAAATGTAAGATGGTTCCATTAATTTAAGAGCAGGGACATTCTATTTAGACTCCCCTTTCCTTGCTCAAGGAGTACACCATTTTTCATTTTGATAAATGATTAGCCTTGTTATAACTTTTTTAACTAATGGGTATAGAAAAAAACCTGTTAAATAAAAATGGTATGACAAAAAAGTGTGACATTCATTTTATTTTATACAGAAACAAGTGAATGTAACACAATGTGATTTTATTGAACTGTGACAACAAAACACTGGAAGTTCAGTGCTGAATTGGCCTTGAAATTTATTTCTTGTGTAATAAAGATCCCTTCACCTCTAGATGTAGGTTCAGGTATAACCCAAATGGTTAAAGATCAAGACTGTTAGCAGTGCAGTGACAAAAGACATTTGGCTCATTTCCCTTTCCTACAGGATGCAACAGGTGTTCTTACCCTCAGCGTCAGTATCAGCATCCTGGACATGGGTTGCATTTGGAAGTTAATCAGAAGGGAAAACTGTCCCCCCCTACCCTCACCCCCGACATGCTTCTAGAGAGGTTATTCTAATTGTTGCTACAAAAAGGTCATATCCAGAAACCTGTATTGCTTTAACTGTTCCTGCAGTCAGGAACAAGCCTGTAGTTTCCAAGTAAGCGAGCCCTCCATATCTGAGTGCCAAAGCTCCTTGGTCTACTGCACTCACGCTTCCTGAGTGCAGTAGAAGTACATGCATGAGGTACATTTTTAGGATCAGGCTCCTTTACGGACTCCTTTCTCATGTTGGAGTTGGTCCATTTTTAAAAATAAGTTATGATCAGCTCCTGTTGAAGATCAGTGTATAAAGTGTGGTGAGAGTAGCTCCTTACTTAAAATTTTAGCTCTTTCTTTTTTTAATAGGGTACTATTAACAAATATTTTGTTTAACCATGTAATTTAATGGTCTAACTTCAGGTGTGCTACAGTTTGTGACTGATAAACAGTAAGTATCAAGCTTGATATTTTCAAAGGGGCTGAGGAATAATTGCACATTCATCTCCCATTCAGTTTTGAATGCCTTTGAAAATTTTAGTCATGCTTATCACTGGACTCTTCTCAGAAAAGATTGAACCATATTATTTTGTGAGTGTCGTTGTAGAACCCATCTGCATATTGAACTAGCTGAAGTATTAGAACAGTAATCAATTAAATCTTTCCAAACTGGACACCTTTGTCCGGTTTTTTAATCACATCCGGCAGCTCTACATCTTATAAGCCTGCATACATCTCAACCTTGCAGAAGTTCAGAGTTTGATCCTAATGTGTTTCATTTAAGTAATAAAAGGAAATCTATCTGTACAGGTTATTACTGTGAATGTCAATTGCATTTATATATATATATCTCAGAGGAAAGGTGTTGGTCATTATACCTTTTTTTTCTTTTCTTTAGCTTCCACTGCTGCTGTAAGAAGCATTAAAAAGCATCAAGCAGTTGAAATGGCTTTCACATTATTTCCTCCTCTTGGTGCATAAGTGAAGAACCTAATTACAGTGCTGCTATCCTGGGTGCACCCTCTCATGGATGGAAAAGATGGATCCAAGAAATTAGGTAAAAATTTCAACCCCTCGGAATGATATGAATGCAATGAATGGCATGAAGGTGTTGCACCTTCCACATTATTTATTAGAACCTGTATATGTGGTATATACATCTCCACAAACAAATTTGCGACCACCTTTCCCCCTTGCTGCTGAAGAACTGATGTACACTTTCCAAAAAATGAGTTAGTGTACCTATTGGCTTTCTGTAGGATGAGATAAAATCCTTAGTTTTCAGGAGTTTCCAACACAAAACCTACTAACTCAGCAGCTGACCCTCATACTTAACATGTAATGGGTTTTCTATATGTGTTAATATTAAGAAGGGCATGTTCAGTTGTCATCTCTTTGAAGGTTCAAATTCAGGGACAGAGCTGTTTTTCTGCTGCTTTTGCCTCAGAATCGTTAGGCAGAGGAACCCCACATTTACATGCAAATGAATCTGGATGTGCAGAAAGAACCCACAGTGTGCCTGCTGAAGAGAAGAGGTGAAAAGGACATAGGAAAGAAGGATGCCTCTCTGGGTTGTGCTAGCACTGAGGGTACAGCGCTACTGCAAAGTCTGAGCTGATACACTTAGCGTGTCTCAGGGCATGATTCCACTGAGAAAGGAACGATGACTGAAGTCAGGGATTGTGTGAGCAGGAGATGACAGGTGAAAACAGAAGGACAAAAAATCAACTACAAACCTCCACAAAACTGTGAAGCGTGTAGCAGGCTGGGGTTTTGGTTCCTCAATGTCAGAATAAGAACAGTTTTCCCTGTAACAATCTTGGAGTCAGAGGAGACATCAGACTAAAGGCTGTATGGGACGTGGTCCGTGATGTGCACTTCTTACACACTTTTCCCCTTATTTTGCCAGGTAATAGCAGCCAAGCTGTGTGTTAGAAACTCAAGGCCAAAATCTTGTTATTTACTCCAACACCTTCATGGGAATTTTTTGCAGTTCATTTAGGCTCTAAACCTATTTCTAGGATGTTGGCCCAAAGACAAACGCTGTAGGTTGCACAAAAATGTGGAATTTAAGGACACAAAGACAAACATCCATTTCCGCAAGCATAAATTATTGTCAACTGTGTATGTAAATCAGAAGATAGGTGGAAAGCAGGAATAAGCGGCAGAGGAGGGTGGGAGCCACCCCTTGTCCAGACAGCATTTAGTGTTCTTGTGTTGCATTCAGATGAAAAGAGCAGTGGATTAAAATTAAGACAGTTGTGCTAATCCTTGATGTGTTAACAAGACAGTCTCCTTCTCATGTCACTTTTCACTAGTGTCCTTGCGACAGCTGCTGCGCTGAAGAAATTATTATTCAAAAAATAACTCTAGCTCACTCAAACTTTGAGTTGCAGGGTCTGTTTTTATGCTATTTTTTCATTACTATATTTTCATAAGTAATAATTCATGACTGACTGAAAATGAAAAGTGGAACGATTTTTTTTTTAACCTGCAGACTTTTAAGGAAAACATACAAAAACTTTCCCCTCTTTTTGATGTACCATTTCCACTATCTTTATCTGTGCTTGAAATGGTACTATGACATACTGAATTATACTCTCTTTGGGCCAGATCCTTGTCTGCTGGAAATAGTCATAAATTCATTATTTTAATGCTTCAAGGCTCGTATACAACACTTGTAAACAGGTGCCAATTTTGTGAGATTATTGAAGTCTGCCAAAACCTGAACTATTTAAACGCTACCTCCTCATGGTAGTCAATATTCTAGATAATGACTTTTCATTTAAAATGCTTATTCAGATCTTTGATAGCGTATTGGTCTGTCAAATTTTGATTATAATGTAGACACGAATAGTGGAGGAGACAAAAATAGATCTTAAAATGAGATTATGATGTATATGGTAAGATCTGCCTCTGGAGGGCTTTCGGGCTTTTTTGCTCAGTGATCAGAGTATTGCATCTTCTTGAGTTACAGCAGTTATTAAACTGGTTGACAAGAGAGATGCAGCAGTTGCCTTGAAAAGAGATTAGTCTATTGAAGTAGAACTTTCTGTAGCTCAGAGACTCCTCTTCCAATAAGCATTTTAGCTCTGGGTAGCCCTGAAAATTTATTGTGTGTTCCACCATTAGTACTCGTAAACACTACAAGATTCATACAGCCCTTTTTTTGCTTACTGTGTCTGTTTCTGCGGCTTCTGAGATACATTGAGCTTTCAGTGGATAACTGTGAAGCAGTGAACACCCACTTACCAACTCATTGTAGGCAGGACTTTTACTATTTGGTAAAGATATAAGCCAAGATAAATAATCCTTCAACTGTGATTGCATTTAATTCAAAAATGGAAGTTCCCATAAGCATATATTTACACCATATATGTGAATTATGGATTCTGGTGCAGTATACTGTTCCTTTCTAATATAAGTATAAAAATTCTGCATGTGTCTAAGTAAGTAGAAATGAAGCTTTTAAACTTTTTGAAATACAGTAGTTTTTTTTCACGTCATTGATATACAAAACATTTTTTCATAACATTTCTGCACTTATGTCAACTCCTACATTACCAGTAAGTAGTGTGCTAACATCTCTTTTAAGGATGAGTAATCCTCATTGTATTTTTTTAACTGGAAAATGGAAGAGAATATTAGTTTTCCCTTGGAAAAATTACTATATGAAAATGCATCTTCCTACTCAATTTATTTGCCAGCTCTTGTATTCAGATTGCTTTACCAATTAAAGAATCGGGACGTCAAGGTTTAATTCACATTGAATTTTATCACTGTGGTAAGTTTTGCAAACATTTCAGCTTTCCATATATCCCAGTTTTGATATTTGAAAAAGAAAGTATTTAAAATTTACTTTTCTGAAGTGCTTTTAGGTGAAAGAAGGCATGGTTTCCTTATTTAAATAATGGCACCGCTGATTGGTCAATACTTTTATTTTGCTGTGTGAGCAATTTAAAATAAATACTAAGCTGTGTAACACTATCAATAATGACATAGAATCAGCTTTTCTCTATTAAGCTTGTGGTACAATATTTCCTTTGATAGTTAAAGGAAGGACATGATTTTTTACTTTATCTGTTACGAACGTCTGGTTCCTGTATGGAACCAGGACATGGGTTCTTTTTTTGCAGTAAAATAAGACTTTTTTTCAATGTTTTACTGCAACAAAGAAGCAATACTACAAAAATGTAATGTTATTTTGCTTTCTGGAAATATATATATACCTTGAAATCATCAGTCTTGATAGTAGAGCAATAGGCTTAGTGTGGTTAATTCAAATGGAGATAAGGTTGCAACAGGTTTTTGAAGAGAAGCCTTTCCTTGAGAAACTAATTTAGAGAGCCACTGTTTACTACCAGAGCCTCTAGAAGTCAATGGAAACGTTTGGTGGTGATTTAGACCAGTCCCTTATGACATGCTGGTGTGTGCCCACAGCAGTCTGTTTACTCATCGCTAAAGAATCTCTGCTGGGGATGGTTTCCTGGCAGTATTCAGAACAGGCAGAATTCCATCAACCTTTCCTTTCACTGCTAGACTAAACTGTGATAAGAAGGCCCTGAAAGTACCGTGTCCTACCGATTAGGAGAACTGTAATATTGTTCGGTCTTATCGTGTATGTGAGAAGAAGCTTTGTAAACAGGGACTCAGCAATTCCATGGGGAAAGAAAGAAGCAGAGAAGGAGCAATGTAAAATGGAAGGCTGAAGCACTCGTACCTCAAGGGGTAGAGTGATTATTCTACTACCTGAGCAAGAAAGGATATGGCAGGTGTTTAAATGTCTGTATGTAGTGCATATTAGTTCTTTCTTTCACCTTTGATGTGATTTTCCCAGTTTAATTTACATGGTATAGCTTCAAAACTAAAAAGAGAAGATATTGAAGAGCTATCATGGCAAGCTTTTCATATGGTGTCAGTTTGGGATAAAGGAATAAAAAGTTCTAATAATATCTTTCAAGCATTAATCTCTGCAAGATGTCGCAAAGACCAGAATTAGAGCAATATGTGGTCTTTGCCAACTTTGACTGTTGTGACTCAAAGACACTTTTGATCACTTAAAAAGAAAATTCAACACTTAAAAAGCACACAAACCAGTAGAATTTCCACAACAATCCAATTCCCCATTTACATCCCAACAGGGTCAATTTTCAATGCATTTCACATAAGAAAAAATATACTGTTCTCACGATTGTTTGTATGTGTAGCTCTCCATACCCCATGCTGTAAACATACCCCACAGTGTCAGATCCATGCTGTGACCAACAATATATGCCCAGTGGGCTAGGCTAGCAATATCTACTGTATGTTTATATTTTTTCCTTTACATTTTTGCAAAGCTGCTTCTTCCTCTGTCTTAGTCTGTCAGTATGGCTTGCTATAGTTTGGGGGATTGTAAAGCTGTCTCTAAAAAGTGTGTTGGAATGCAGTATTTGGACTCACAAATGAAAGCTCGTGCTCTGTACTGCAAGGCCTTTATTTTCTAAATGTTTGCAGGGTATGCAGCAGGACAGAAAAGCTGCACATCAACACGAGTGTTTACAGAAGTTGTATATAATGCAGTGTCATCTTAAGGTGAGAACTGTGGCTCTTTTACTATGTGTCATTTCACATTAAAGCACACCTTGGCTTCCAGAGCTGTGTTGGATATCAAAGGAATCTGAAGTAAAATTCAGCCTAAAAGTCCTTTTAAAATATTGGAAATGACAGATTGACTGCTCAGAAAGGAAGAATTTTATTTCACGAAAAGTGATAAATAGTGTTTGAAATTTCTTTAGAAGTCAAAAGGGAGATGTCACATGCCTTCTAGTCCTGTTTTCATGTGATTCTGTGAATGTGGCACTTGGATTGGTAATGATTTAGCAATGAAATATATCCAGTAATTTGAGAAAAGTCAACACTTGTCTAATTTTGTGTTTAAGAGATTCTTGGAGTGGCTGCTGTTTTCTGAAATTTCATCCATCACATTGCAAAGTTGGAGTTTGAAATCTGACCTGTATGCATGTTTGTGACTAGTCAATTAAATCACAGAATCACAGAATCTTCAGAGTTGGAAGGGACCTCTAGAGATCATCTAGTCCAACTCTCCTGCTAAAGCAGGATTGCCTAGAGCACATGACTCAGGACTGCATCCAGGAGGGTCTTGAAAGTCTCCAGAGAAGGAGATTCCATAACCTCCCTGGGCAGCCTGTTCCAGTGCTCTGTCACCCTAACCGTAAAGAAGTTTTTCCGTGTATTTGAACGGAACTTCCTGTGGTCCAACTTGTGCCCATTGCCCCTCGTCCTGTCATTGGGAACCATTGAAAAGAGTCTGGCTCCATCCTCCTTCAACCCACCCTTTAGATACTTATATGCCATAATAAGGTCTCCCCTCAGCCTTCTCTTCTCCAGGCTGAAGAGTCCCAGCTCTCTCAGCCTTTCCTCATAAGGGAGATGCTCCAATCCTTCAATCATCTTAGTTGCCCTTTGCTGGACTCGCTCCAGCAGTTCCCTGTCCCTCTTGAACTGGCGAGCCCAAAACTGGACACAGTATTCCAGTTGTGGCCTCACCAGCGCTGAGTAGAGGGGGAGAATGACCTCCCTCGACCTTACTGGCCACACTCTTTCCTATGCAGCCCAGGATTCCATTGGCCTTTTTGGTGACAAGGGCACATCGCTGGCTCATGGATAATTTGCTGTCTACCAAGACCCCCAGATCCTTCTCCTCAGAACTACTTCCCAGCAGGTCCACCCCTAACCTATACTGGTGCTTAGCCTTCTTCCTCCCCAGGTGCAGGACCTTGCACTTGCTTTTGTTGAACCTCATTAGGTTCTTCTCTGCCCAGCTCTCCAGCCTGTCCAGATCACGCTGGATGGCAGCGCGGCCCTCTGGAGTGTCAGCCACCCCTCCCAGTTTGGTATCATCAGCAAACTTGCTGAGGATACACTCTGTCCCCTCATCCAGGTCATTAATGAATATATTGAACAAAATTGGACCGAGTATTGACCCCTGGGGGACACCACTGGTTACAGGCCTCCAACTAGACTCTGTGCCACTGATCACAACCCTCTGAGTTCTGTCACACAGCCGGCTCTCAATCCACCTCACTGTCACCTCATCTAGCCCACACTTCCTCAGCTTCCTAATGAGGATGTTGTGGGAGACAGTGTCAAAAGCCTTGCTAAAGTCCAGGTAGATGACATCTACGGCTCTCCCCTCATCCAGCCAACCAGTTACAACATCATAGAAGGCCATCAAATTGGTCAAGCATGATTTACCCTTGGTAAATCTGTGTTGAGCACTTCCAGTAACTTCCTGTTCCTCAGCGTGTTTGGAGATGACATCGAGAATGAGTCTCCCTCAGGGACAGAGGTTAGACTAACCGGTCTGTAGTTCCCTGGGTCCTCCTTCTTGCTTTTTTTGAAGATTGGAGTGATGTCGGCTTTCCTCCAGTCCTCAGGCACCTCTCCTGTTCCCCATGACCTTTCAAAGACGATGGAGAGTGGTCTAGCAATAACATCTGCCAGCTCTCTCAGCACTCACGGGTGCATCCCGTCAGGGCCCATGGACTTATGAATGTCCAGCTTGGCCAAGTGGTCTCTGACCCAGTCCTCCTCAACTGAGGGAAAATCTTTTTCTCTCCAGACCTTCCCCCTTGCCTCCAGGGTATAGGATTCTTGAGGGACAGCTTTAGCAGATCTCACAGATCTGTTTCTGTTTCCTGATTTGATTAACTGAGCCCACTGAAACACAAGTAATGGAGTAATGGAGACTTTATATTGACTTTCAAATTGGCTTTGCATTACTCAAGCCTGTTCATCTGACAGTTTGCTCAAAAGATGCAGAGACACGCCCAAGGTGAAACTATGGAAAAATGCCACTAAGAGCTCAAATTATTCTGGGTGTGTATTCACAGTGCCAAGCCTGAACTTTTTTGAAGTGTTCTCAGATATCTAGAATCCTAGAAATGCAGATTTAAGATAATTTCTAAACTGTTCTACATCAGATTAAACTACAGGTTGTTCTAGAGATTAAACTGGTATTTCTTAAATGTAAATCATAATTAATTGCAATTTATGGGGACTGGTATTAGTGTAGCATTTCTTTTTCAGTTTTTGAAAACAAACACAGTGCATCCGCTAAGAACAAACTTAAAGACTTTAATAATGATAAATAATGAATTGTGTATATTTATGTACATACATAGATGTGTTTATGTATACATATATAATATATACACATTATATATAATTATTATTTATTTTATCACATCAAATGGTTTAAGGAAAGTGCAGCTACTGATTTTTAAAATATTTTATTTTTTGACTGAAGTAATTGACATCCTTTTTTCTTGCATCCTCTGAGTGAAAGATGTCAGTATTCTTCAGTGATACTTTTTTGTTTAAAAATCTCCTTCAATGTATTTGTAATACAATTTTCAAACCCTTCAAAATAAAAAAGAAAATTTTTAATCAAGCTGTCACTTTTTTGAAGTTCTAGTTACCTGAAGTATCATTATTTCATTGTGAACCAAGACAAATTTTAAAAATATCAAAGATAACATCCAAAAATATTTGTAGGTTCTTTTCTTAACTGCTGTTTATTACCGGATTGTCATTTGCTGCTTATCGTGAAGCAAGATATAATCCTTTGTAAGGAATGATAATCAAATAGTATCATAAGATTTTTTTTTTATTTGCAATTACATGTCTAAATGGAATTACTTATCAAACTAGTGGGCCAAGAACATGAATCCTAATTGAAATCCAGAGTCAAGTTAGCCTTTGTTAGAGGTTTTATAAAATCAAGATATCTTATAGGTCTGCAAGGAACTTACAAAGAGATCATAAAGGATTCCAGCATGAATCTTGGTGGAATTCTGCCCCTGAATTAGGGATTTAAAGTTCTGAGAAACATTGTGGATGAATTCATGTCAGAACAAGAAATCTTTGAACTGCTCTGCAGATACTCTGGAGGTAGTTTGTGTCCCAACGGCCACATGCAGAAATCTGTGCTATAAAAAAAAAGTGAGTATGAGTGAAAATCATTTTTGCTTGCAAATTAACCAGAATGATGGAAAGTTAGTTTAATCTAAAAAATTCTGCTTTTAGTTACAAGAATATAGAATTAAATTAATCTCCTGAACAGGAAAGATAATGAAATTTTCCCATTTATTAACTATATTACTAGTCTATTCATTAGACATACTAGCAAAATATGTGGGTTTTCTTATAGTTCTTGCCTACCATTTGAGAGGTCCCTTGAATAAGGATTTCATCATTCATATAAAATAGTAAAATCCATGCAGTTCTTTATGAAGAACCGGTAGAGTAGGAAAACCGTGTTATCTTTTAGTCCCTATATTAAAACATTACATACAAGAGGAAAATTTAAGTTTTCATCTTTTGTGGTTTCTGGCATAGGTATTCAATTAGTAAATCACATGATTTACTAACATTTTTCTCAGTTCAGGGTAGACAGCAAAAGAAAATCCTAAAAGACCTTCAGGTTTTACTCTAGTGGCTGCAACAAAGCCTTGACTTCAGAGGACCATAACTGCCTCAAAGAAATTACTGCACTGTATTATATCTGTAGCAAATATAAAAAGATATACAATTTTAATAACTTAAAAGCTTTGGAATTCCACAGCAAGAAGAGCTGTATTTCAAAATTCTGTTGGAAATGATACACGTGTAACCCTGAAATCAGATTCATTAAAAACCAAATTTGCAATATTACAATTAAAGAACAGGATACTCAGAAGGATGAAGCTGTAAGCAAGATAGGGTTTCAAAATAGCAATTGGTTTTTTAACATCACAATTACACCTACCCTTCCCAGATAGTTATCTGGAGATAGCTTGGTATCTTCCTGATAATTTTAAGAAAAGCAAGGCTAGTGTGAAGTGGGGTTTGGGGAGAAAGGTAATTGTATTAGAGAGGTGCTTTTCTTTTGTTTGTTTGGTTTTTTTAAAAAAAACCAAACTTATTCAATTAACCAAACACAGATACAGCTTCACATGTACATTCAAGAAATTTGGTATTTTCAAATCCCTGATTCATGCTTGCAGTCCTTTAGAATGTGAAATTCATTGGCAAGAGTGATTTCTGAAACTCTGAGTGAGTTATATTTTATGAAATTAGAAATTCTTTAAATTCTGCTTTCCTAGCTCTTGAAGCATATTTACTGTTTATTACCATACATCTATTTACATTCTTTTTGCCTGATCTAACCAGTTAGTGTGCTGGTTTTCACAAATATGTTTATGTTGTTTTTCTATAATACTTAAAAATTAAATTGTTTTAAAATATGCAAAATATTTAGCGAATGAATTGTCTGTCTTTGAAATCAATGTAAACTACATGCTTTGTAACTCTGCGCAGATGCCTGCTTGCATTTGCTTCGGGTACTATAGGCAAAACATTGCTTTCATCTCTTTCAATTGATGCCAATGGAAATTTTTAATGTAACAGGAATCAGATTGCTGAATATCTTCTAGGGCCCAGGCATTCCACTTTCTAGTATTTATAACTGCTCTCAGGGTTTAAATCACAAGGAGAAATGCTGAAGCTGTTGCTTAGCAAACTCCTTCCTTTATCAGCAGGAAAGACATTTCAGAAGACATAATTCAAATTGAGAAATTTGAACTAATGATTTTAGTGATCTGATTGTTTGAGTTCCTGATGACATCTCAATACTGGGTGGTGAGCATGATAAATTATCCACAGAGACATAAGAAGCTGCGTACCTGCAGTTATTTTCATTGCTCCATCACATAAAACCAGGCTCTGGGATTAATAGACTCACAGATCAATAAAACATTGGCCACCTTATAAGAAAGTGCTAAGCATCAATGAGAAGACAGTTTCTAGTCAAAGTACTAGGAAAATAGGAATCCATTTCTTTCAGGGCATTTTTTTTTTGTCCCCCCCGGAGTCGTTGTTACTGGCCTTATTCCTGTATCTGATTTGTTCTCTTGAATAGTCTCCAGCAGGTGCCATATTTAATAAAAATGCTTCCAGACCCGAGTAACGTACTGGAGTTAGTAATGTAGTGGCAAAGTTTTAATATTCGCTAATCTGTTTTCAGTTTGTTATCCTGAAAATAATGTCTGCTTGCCCTATTGGCAGCTCCAAAGACTATAGCGAACAGGTGGGGCGTTTTCTTTCCAGGAAATGTCAGTTTGATGTCTGGAAGCAGATGTAGTTTTCCCCGACTCAGTGCGGGTCTATCTTCTAACTTAATAAGAGCTCTAAATAGCTGACAGGTGATAATACATCTAGTCAGCTCAAAGCATGTTCTGACTATACTGCCAGCTAGGAAATGGGAAACTTTCACTTCTGCAATGGTGATCTTAAAGTGATCACCTTTTAGAGCGAGAAATAACGTTTAAAAATCTTACTGATCAGAAAATCAAGTCGTTCACCTTTGTAGATCTACGTAATTGATACAGGTATGTGTATAGAAACAGTATTTTGTAAAACAGCTGATATTTTGCTTATCTGATATTAACAATAATTTTCAGGGAAGAAGACATTATTTAAATCTCCATTGTAAGCACCTCTTAAATGATGGAGAATACAGAAGTCTATATCTAATCTGACCTCTGGTGTCAGCTCCAGAGCAAGGATCTAAGCCGAAATCGGTAAGTAATTATTTTCTTCCAGAAACCCATTTTGACTTTACTGAGCATTTTGAGTGGATCAAGTGTGGCTCTGTGAGTGCAGTTCTCATGGGCTCTGGTACTCTTTTGGTGACTTCTGCAGTCATACTAGTTATTCCGAACTTGCATTATACAGTTCTTCTGTGAAGAGGGGGAGGAGAGGAAGATGAGGGAAAGTGAGTTCAAATATTAGTTTTTTTCACTTGCACTCAATCGTACTGTCTCCCTTCAGTCTTCCCTGGTCTGAGAGAAAACAATCTCTCACCTTCCAGTTTTTCCCAGCAGTTGGTCCAGCATTTAGAAAGCAATATTTTCTTCTAGATATAATAATTTGTTCTCTGAGAGCTGCACTGCTGAGGATGCTCAGCTAATACTCAACTTTCATTCCTGCTCCGTCCAGTTCTTGGTGTATATTGTTGCAAACTGTACCCTGAAGTGAATATTTGATATCACACTGAGATGGCATCTAAGTCCAGGTTACGGTCAACGTGGAAAATCCATTTTAGGGTTACCAATACAGCACATGGAAGCAAAGATTTAAATCTGAGGCAGCTGTTCTAGAACCATTAATATGTAAGAGCAACAGTGTAGTGATCAGATTTATGAAACAGAAAAGTTCTTCACATTCCAACTGCATGCAAGGCAGATGGGCTGTTTGGGTTAGCTAAAGAAAATCCTGTGGGAACGTAGGATGTAGAAGGTGTGAGAGCTGAGCTGTATTGTAGATGTTCTGACATTCTTCAAGGATGGTAATCAGGCATCCACAATCACAGATGATCCCTTGTCTCTGAGGCCAAAGCAGTTCTAATATGAAAAGACGAAGATGGAATATTTATGTCTATAGAGATGGTGCCCAGGCATGGTGCACCAAAGCCTCAGTCTCCTGGGGGCTGCCCGCAAGACCGTTCTCAAAAGGAATTGAGTAGTGGCCAAGATGATCTATGAGAAATGATACTTGCAGAGTTTAGGGATCTGCAGATCCTACATTTCCTCCTGAAATGCAATAGCTTTCACTCTTTTTTTCACTTAGCAAAAAAGATGGGACCTGTATTCCCTTTTCCTTCCTTGATGGAACCTGACAATCTGAATTATGAGGATTTGGTCCTTCATACATTCGCAGTTGTACAAAATGTAAACTTGGTTTTCACGAACTTGCACTGGTATGTTATCTTCTCCAATGATTATGTTATATTCCAATGAATGTGGTAAAATTGCTTAATATGTTATAAGACACTAAATCAAAAGAAGAAGTGTACACTCAGTTTGTGTTATCTTGTTATACATCCATTCTGGGTGAGAAAGATCTTGGAGATTTAGTACATGCAAAGAACCACAAGCCATAAGAAGCAAATATTTAAACTTCAGTCCTGCAAATATTCAATTAGATTCTTTTTGTCATCAGGAAATCCAAATTAATTTGACTGTATGGTGGGTAAATAATTTGCCAAACCCCACTTTTTAGAACAAGGGTGATTTTGAGCTGTATAAAGTGATATTCTGAATAAGTCACCATACGGACAACTCTGTCAGCCGACATTGTGTACTGCAGGAAGGTAGATTATGTGTGTAGATAATAAACAGACAGACTGACCGACCAACCAACTGACCAAATTTATTTGCTAAGCCTGAGATTCAAGGAAGAAAAATTACTGGCAAGTTAAAAACTCCTGAAAAACAAGATTTAAAATAGAAAGGATGACACAACTCTAACAATAGCATTGTGAATGGCGACATTGTCATTCTGAGTGGAGATCTGCTTGAGTCAAATTCAATAACAATGCTCTTTTTCTTCATTAAGGCCATTAAAATCTGTAAGGCTATGGGACCTGGATAGACATAAAGGTTTTAAAAAGCAATGAGGAGAGACTAATGCTCATTGCTGCGTACTTACTTGAAGAGCCCAATTAAGTAAAAGTTTGTGCTAATTTGTGCTCTCTGAAAAATCTAAGCGGAAAAGCCTCAATTTTGCTATTGCATTGGTTCAGGAAAAAACCCTACATTTTTTTGTCAGTATCACCATGTAAATATTACGAATTCTTTTTGGAGCGCAAAATTATTTTTACTATTGTAACTGGAGATAAATGTTATTTGTGCATAACATCAAAATATAAGAATTCACCAAGAGTCTTCTTCTGTGCCTCACTATGCTGTTTCAATGGAGTGTCTCTGGGAATATTGCAGTTTTCTATTGTTTTTTGGAAGTGCTAATATTAGCATGAAATGTGATAAGAATTATTTAAGAACCTAATTGCATGCTCTCTATTTGGCATTTGAATTTTGGATCTTTGGAATTTGTCTTTTCAGAATGCTTTATTTAGTTTCTATTAATACCCTGTAATTTAATAATTGTAGTGGGAGGCTAAGGAGAATGTGGAACAAGGAAAGATTTGCATATTTCTTTGAAATGGTAGTTTGTGATAGGCTCTGACCTTTTTTTTTAGACTGATCTTAAAAAGCAGTTTTACTAAGGCTGGCGTGAATACCACAGAGCATGGAGAGACCAGATAGGGAGACTATTCATCCTTTATTCCATTCATTTGTCATATGACTAAGGGAAGGCTGAATCAATCAATCAAAGCTCTGCAAAACAGTATTAAGCAATGTAATTCTTGATTAAATCATGCTTTCAATGTAGATATCAGCCTGAAGAAAAGATCTTTTAAACTAAATCTTTCCATGGAAGCAGAAAAAAAAAAAAATTGCTTTTTCTGTTGCCCTAAGACTATGCTGAAAAGCACATCTGAAAAAAATTGTGGCTGTGACTTCATGTTTGAGTTTTTGCCTGTTAAAACATATTACTACAGGCCTCTGTTTTTTGCTCTTGTAACCCGAGTAAGAAAATGGCATGCAAGAAAGAAATCTTCTGGAAAGATTGGCTAATGGCTGTGTAAACAGCAAATGCTTGCCACATATGGGCATTAGGAATTTTTATTGCAAAGGCTCAGTGACTACTGTGAACAGGGTAGAGCTCTGAAATGTGGTAGCGAGGCAGATCTTTTGGGCGAGGCTTGGAAGTAGTTTGGCAGTGTCCTTACCAAAGGCTTTGGGACTTTTTACTCAGGGCTTATGTAAAAAAAGTACTTCAGCAGCTAAGAGACAAGGTTGTACTGTGCTGCTTGGGTCTTCTGCAAGGGCCTGGGGTGATGCGAAGGAAGAGAACACATAATCAAGAAAACAGGGCTTAAGCAGAGTCACCTTGAGCATTTGCATGGAAGCAAGGAAGTGCCTGCAAGGCACCAATATGGGGAACCCCCTCCCTGCCCCTCCCTGGGAGGCCTGCATGGATGAGCAAGGAGCCAAACTCAAACACAAAAAGGAAGTATAGAGAAGGTGGAAGCAGGGACGGGTAACCAGGGAGGAATATAGAGACACTGTCCGAGTATGCAGGGACACAGTGAGGAAAGTCAAAGGCCACCTGGAGCTGGATCTGGTGAGGGATGTCAAAGGCAACATGAAGGGGTTCTACAAGTACATAAGTAGTAAAAGGATGAGGGAAAACATGGGCCCACTGCTCAAGGAGGTAGACCTGGTGACACAGGACATGGCAAAAGCTGTGTGTTCTTTGCCTCAGTCTTTACTAGCAAGAATGACCTTCAGACATGCAAGGCCCTGGTGATCAGGGGGAAAGTCTGGAGCAAGGAAGACATACTTTTGGTAGAAGAGAATCAGGTATGTGAATACTTAAGCAAACTGGGCATATGCCAGTCTATGGCCCTGACAGGATGCACCCACAAGTGCTGAGGGAGTGTCTGATGTCATTGCAAGACCTCTCTCAATTATCTTCAAATGATCATGGCAATTGGAAGAGGTTCCTGAGGGCTGGAGGGCTTGCCCTGTTGTCAAAAAGGGCAAGAAGGAGAACCCAGGAAACTACAGGCTGGCCAGCCTTACCTTGGTTCCTGGGAAGGTAATAGAATAAGAGGCAATGGGCCTAAAAAGAAACACAGCAGGTTCTATCTGATCATCCGGAAACACTTCTTTGCTGTGAGGGTGACTGAGCACTGGCACAGGCTTCCCCGAGAGGTTGTAGAGCCTGCATCCTTGGAGATATTCAAAAGTCATCTGGACGTGGTCCTGGGCAACCTGCTGTAGGTAGTCCTGCTTGAGCAGGGGGGCTGGACAAGATGACCTGCAAAGGTCCTTTCCAACCTCAACCATTCTGTGATTCTGTGAGGTGACAAGAAAATCAAAAAAGAAAGGCTTCAAAATATTGTGATGGTCCTGAAAGAAGCGGGCTCCCTGCTGCATCTTTGGCAAGGATGAAGTAAAGGTTTCAGGAGGCTTCCTCAATAACGATGAGTGGAAAAACTCCATTTCTACTCTCTCTACTTTTTGAGGGTTGGGGAATGTGCCCAGGATACTGCAAATATTGGGGGATGACAGAGGGAAAAAATACACTCGCTCATGAAAGTGGGCATCTGAGTAATTTTCCAGTTTGCATGTCCAGTGACCGTCCCCTTTCCTCAAATACTGTTACCTTCCGTTTTTCCTGTTAATAGGAAGGATCCTAAATTTCTCTACAGATTTTGTATAGAAATTATTTTAGCTACCCTGTTTACAGGGCTAAATACAGACCATAAATGGAACGGTATTTGAGGTCAGCTCAAACAAAGAGAGTGCATCAAGAGGAGAGTGTTACTGCGATTTAACAAGGAAACCCAGTCTAATTTTTAGTTGTTTGCATTACATCCATGCATGGCTTATAATGTAATTCTGAAGACAACTTTCCATCAACTAGTAATAACAGCACTGAAAAAAAGGAGGCTTCCCATTTTCTGACAGTGGATGTCTGATGTCTGTCATGATCATACATGTCATAGTGTTTAATCTTCATAGCTTCTCAAAGCAGAATTATTCTAGATAAAATTTTGTTTCTATGAGAACTGAAAATACAGAGAATAATGAAATTTAGAAGCCCCCAAAATGTAAAATATTTTTATTTATAGGTCAGTAAATTATGACAGAAGACTTAAGTGTTGTTTTCCCAAGATTCACCCATTGATAAAATACTAAAACCTTATAGGACAAAAGATGTGTTCATTGCTAATTATGTGATAGCTTTCAGTGGATGAGGAGTTTTTTGCTCCCAGATATAAACATTATTGAAAAATACGTCTTGGCAAAATGGAAAAAAATGCAAAGGGATTTAATTGAGTAGTACGCATAATCTCTTAAACTCTTGATTTGGCATATTTATTTCAGCATTTCTATTTCGTCACCTGACTCCCCGGCCACTTTCTCTGAAAGAAAATGTTGACTTTTCAGGAAATTATGAGCCTTGTTGAACAGTTGGAATTTGACTAAAGGCTGAGTAAGGCTTACTTGCATGAGAGAGGTTTTATAGCAACAGCTTCCCAGATGTGTGGGTATGTTTGCATGTTTCAGGGGTGTTGTATGAGGACATGATCTAGTATTCTGTTGTGAAATCCTAATTTTCTCAGTTTCTCAGAGTTCAAGGAATTCTTGCTTCAAATGCAGCAGTAGAAATATTGTTCTTTAGCAAACAGTCTTGGACAGATTGCAGAAATCTGTTAAATATTAATTCCATTAAGGCTAGATATTCAACTAAAATCAATTGCAATGCTGTGTAAAAATAATTTCATGAATTTATTTAAAAAGGGATCCAATGAAATGTATAGAAACTTGTAAGTAGTATTTTAAATAATACAGTGAAGCTTATAATAATGTAATTATAGATTTAAGGGTAATGTAGGTGTAAACTTGAGAAAAAAAAAGATCGTGTGTGTATATATATATGCACACTTACATATATGCATATATATGTGTGTATGTTACTCATGCACACATATGTAAACATGACTGGTGAACCAGGAAATAAAGCAGAAAATAAACAGGTCTTGGACGGCCAGCCTACAGATATCCTATCCATGCTTGTCCAGATTACTGGTCTTCTGAATTCCTGCATCCATATGCATGACCCTGTTCGCACCTCCATTTCCTGGTATGTGGGTTTTAGCAGCATGGATTATGACTGGATGTGTGTTGATTCAGACTGATGCCTGATTTGGACATTTGGGGAAGCTGGTTACTGGAGCATGGTGTAGCACCATAAATTAGCAAGGGATGCAGTGGCTGTGTCCTCACTGAGTATGATTGGAGACGGCAAAGAATTTATAATATTAGGAAAGAATTATGATACCCGTTCTCCATTTTCTGCACAGTTTTCTAAGGGGAATAAACCTTTTCATTTTCTTTTTCTTGCTCAATATTTCTCTCTATCCTTTCTCATGTGGCTCATCAGCCATGTGGATATTTTGCAGAAAGAATAAAGACAGATATATGAGTAGGAAGGGAGAAAGAACTCAGTATAACTACTTCTTCCTTTCATATATGTCTTTTTGTGTGGTATATTTCCCCTCAAGAACATTCACAGGGTGAAAACAACATAAGGGCTACTGAAAATATGTAGCAATGTGCTGCGTGCTTCTTATCCTCATTAACTCAAGACAGATAGCATTTGAATGTAGATTATCCCTCAATATCATTACAAAAGATGGAAATACAAGAAAAGCAATGCAGTATTTGTTTTAACAATCTTAGAGTGAAGTTCAGTGCACTGCATGGGACTATGCCATAAATGTTCGGACGTATTCAGTTTTCTCACCCTGTATGTTAGAGGATTCAAGAGAAAGCTCTGTGGGATGCCTAATCTGCTTTTCTGAACCAGAGAGGTATGTAAACACTATTTCTAACCCCTGGTTGGAAAGTGCAGCCTTTGTGGGGAACTACTTGCTGTTCATATCCAATGTGGGACTGGGTATTAAACTTAGCATTAGAGTTTGGTGGGAACCTGAATGCTTGTCTGCAAGAGAGCAAGTGACTGGAGACCTCCCCCACCACACAGGCACATGGCCTGCCCGTGCGACCTAGGCCACCAGCTAGCGCGTATATGCTCTGACGAGAAGCTGGGATGTTCTGCACTGGCAGCCAGTACCGAAACCATTAGTGGGTACCTGCCTAGTCCTGCCTCTTTGTTGCAGTCCGTAGGTAGCGGGTTTGTGTGCTGCGATGCTAAAAGGCTCCAAGCCCCCACTGGTCTGACAGGCTGCTGCTTACAGATACGAGCCTTGATCCTATGGTTTTGGATGTCAGGGAAAGGTTCCATTAAGTTTGGTGGGTTTATGAAAAAAATTTCTTCTATTCCATGCTGTATCAAGTGGTTTTTCAAATGAAGACCTGAGTGTCCAGTCTCAGACATTTTATTTAAAGATTGGCTCAGGACTTTCTTTGTGTGCTTCCTGTTCTTTTTTCTAGGAAGAGCAGTTGCTATGACCAAAATCAATCACCATTTCAAGATTCCTGGCACACACATGTAAAGACGAATCACTTTCTGTCATGCTTTTATTATTGCAATTATGTGATGAAATGGACAATACAATCTGAAATACAGAAGCTCCAAATCTTCAAATGCAAATGCCCTTGCAAATGAACCTTCTACCCACATGGAGGGAAAAGATCCAGGCTTAGATTCACTTTATGTTGCCTAGCTCTGATACTATGTATGAGAAAGCTTACTGTGAAACCAAAATCAAATTATCTCTGTGTTCAGAAGATAGCTACCATTAAATTCATTTCTGCTGCGGTGTCTAAGTTAATTTTCAGATTTTTGCATAGCTTATCTTAGCTAATGAAGAATGTTGACATAGCTGATCATGTTGCACAGAGAGGAACTCAACTTTAGTGGCTTTAAAATATCTGTATTCAAAACACTTCTGGACAGAATGACATGAATGGAATCATAAACCAGACTTCTAGCTGCAAATCCATATTAGAAAGCTTTATGTTAGTGTTAGGGTATCAGGGTTGCATTGTCAAAGAAGGGCAAAGATGCTAAGAGCATGAGAAAGGCTTTATTTTGCGAATATTTAATTCCTAATGAAAGAAAAGTAGCATAAGAAAGGAAGTGATTCTTTTTCATCATTTCAGAGTGCATGTTAATGTCAGTATATCCAAGTGCATTTACAATGTGGTTTATTCTAAAAGTACCAATTTATTTGTACTACAGCATTATTTCAGTAGTTCTCTTCCAGGCTGCTGTTTTTATGTCAGGGAATCCTGGCAAATTAGGAACCTTGTGAAGTCTGAGACGTTTCTAGTAATTTACACAAGATTTTCTAATGTTTTTCTGTGCAGCCTTCACTCTGATGTACCCGCCATTAAGTGTTCACCTTTGCACAAAACTCAGGACCTTCTGTTCTCTCCCATTGGAATCTCAGCTCTCCAGCAATCTTACATTTTGGTACTTTGCATCTGATAAATTTCTTCTTGGAAAACTGAATTTAGGATCACATACTCAGAGATTATGCAGCCTTTCCAAATGAAGTCAATCATCTCCCACGTGTTAACTAGGTGATCTAGAGGCTAGTCCACAATTAATTTTACCCTGGAAACAATAGAGATGAATATTCTCTTACAGAAAAATCTGAGGAGTTTTACTTTAGTGTGGTTGTGAGGAATGGCTGGTACAGGGAGAATGTGGATTTGTATTCATTATATTACATGTATATTGTATTACAGGGAATGTATTCCAACAGCACTGTTATTGTACGGCATTATACAGTAGAAAATGTGAGCAATAGCCCTTTCAGGACCTATAAGAAAACTGAAGATAATGCCTTCCCACCCTTCTACCAATGTTTATTAATCCCACACCAATAAGACCACCCTTTATTGGCAAATGTAGTTATCTCGCTTGGCATCTAAGAAGCTTAAATACTAACCAGTCCGTGGCTTTTTCTTCTCTCCTTAATACACAGAGGATTACCCTTGTGAAGGACTACATAAATAGAAAATGTGATGGCTTTGCTTTAACTACACTAAGTCTGTCTTTTTTTTCCTGGCAACAGTTTTAAGCACCAGTGTTGCATCCTTATTAAGTGTGAATTCCCTTGTGTAAATCCCATTAAGGTTAATAGAATTTTAGTTTTACTGCTTAATAAATTTCAAAGGGGATTAACTTTTGAGAAATATATAACCAGCCATAACACACAGAACACATTCCCATATCAGCAGACATATACAGTAGTTAAGATATGGGAAGTGCTAATGGAGACATGATGAAGCAGCTTTGTATTATATATAAGGAAAATAGAATAGAATATTTTCAAGTTTGTAGCAGCTAATATTTCAGTATTGTTTGTCTTTTATTGTTTGTTGCTTTCTTTTGCCACTTCTACTCATTTTGAAATGACATTCTTCAAGTTTTTGTGCTTCTGGATTTAAAATAATAATGAATGATTTTCCAAGCTGTTAGATCAAAATACATAGTAATCACGGGACCCAGTGGGGGAACTGGACTGTGAGAGAGCTTGTAGTCAACTGCATGTGTTTTAAGATGATCATAGAATGATAGAATTATATTTTAAGAGAATCCCATGACTTTACATCACATACATAACACTGTACGTATTCAAACTTTGTGAATTTGAAATTGGTTTAAAGTATTAAGTATAGGCTTCCTCTAAAATTACCATATTTGTCTCTCAGAAGCTTTCAGAGACTCATGTCACTCCAGTTGCCTTTCTCCAGGTGCTGTTACACTGGATTTGCCAACTTTAAAAGACATGCTTAAGGTAGAGGAACCTTTTTGCTTTGGAGGCAGGTAACACTCCTGAACTTTTGGTCATTGGTGCTGCTCTGAAGTCAAGGTTAAGCTGTGTCTCCACAGGCTGGCAACCTTTCCCCTGACACACTGTGGGACAATGCTCACCTCATGGGTGAGGGCTAGCCCTCTCTTCTCAACCCCAAATTTAGCTAACAAAAGTAGACAAAAGGTCTAAGCTTTCTAATGCTCACCCATCTCTGCATTTCTGCTAGAATTCTTTGCTTTTTTCCCATTGTTCACATGCCTCTGTACATCTCACTTTTTATTTGTGTTGCCGGAGCGGTGAGTTGGGAAATCTGCCCATATATAACTGTAAATTGCAGCCAAGGTTGTGAAACAGCAGACTATCTGATTATTAGTTATATTCAGGAGACTGACCGAAAATGTCATTATAGGTTTCTGTATTTATTATCTCAGAGAATTCCATATCCAATAAAAATGAGATTTTTTTTCTTTACATGCCAGCCCTGTAACTCTGCCTGTGATCTGAAAGTCAAGCTGTCATCTTTGCTTTTACTGAATTTTTTGCAACAGAAACTTACGTTACAATATTGCTGCTAAGTTGAGCCAGCATAGGACTGAGGCTGTTTTTTGTAGCTCCATTGCTTCTGCAAAGAGCTGAAGTGAAAAAGGAAAGACATAAAAAAAAAAAAAAACAAAAAAACCCCAAAAACAAAAACCCAAACCAAAAAATTCTTTTTGTTATGAAAAGAACTAGTTTTTATTCTGAGGTGGTACAGGAACATCAGTGGTTCAAAAATGAAATGGCATGTCTTCATGTCTTCATAGTCCTTTTTAATGACTATAATTGTACTTTTAATGTCTAATGGCACTAAAGAGATGCAATAGTATCCATCAAAACAGGGAAGGTGACTTATGCTTCTCTAATGCACATAGTACCTTAAAATTGACAAGCAACTTAACTATCATTCATTCATGCTAACAAGAATTAGGTAGGAAGCTCAAGAGAGGTATCACTCAGGATTTCAGCCTTTAACTTCCTTCTCATGGAAGAATCGAAACTGACCCTGTTTGCTTTACCTTCCAGTGTTCAGGTCATGCTTGATTTCATCTTCAATTTCAGCAGTTTTCAGTGACCAGCTATGCAAAATCTGAATGCTTGTATTTGTGATAGTACCTAAAAATGCTTTCCCTTAAGAATCATTTATAGTTCTTCATCTTTCCTCTGTGACTAGAACCTGAAGTTAGATTTGCAGCCAACCGTGTGATGAAGTCGTGCAATTCTGCCTTTATTCAGTTCGGGGTAACTTTGTCCAGGGTGAGTTAGGCTACTGTACCTCTGATGCTGACCAACGTAACATGTATATTTGCTGCTGCACTTTTAGTGCCAAGTGATACATAATTTTTCTATAGTTTTTTAAAAAAGAGTAAATAATGATTGCAAAAGAGTTCAGTATTATCCTAACTTTCAAGATGAGAAAACTGAGGCAATCTGTTACAGTGCACTGCCACAGCCACAAAGTGTGTTAGAGGCATTGATCGAAAGCAACGAACAGTTGCAGAAGCGGACATGTCAGAACCAATTCACTTAAATGATCTGGTTTAGGCTTTCCTAATTTTTTTGCCCACAGGAAAAATGTTCAATATAAGTATCTTATTACAATGTCATTAAGAAGTTGTAGAGTGTTTACCTCTGCTATGCAGTGTTCCTGTGTGAACACTACAAGTTAATTTTTAGGTAGCATGGATTTATCTTGGAGAGCTTGCTTATGGCAGCCTTTTGTTTATCTGCTCTTTAAGTATCTTGAGGAGTAATTGTGAAGGATCCTTTGCATGGCCAGTTTTTTGTTGGTTTAACAACATACTAGTTCTTGTTTTGTTTTGGTTTTTGTTTTATTTTTTTTAATGAAATACCTCTGGCGTTGTTTCCTGTACTTCCCACTACCCACTTCTGGCACATCTCAGTGCTGATGAGACTTTGAGAAGCCACAAGTACTCTATCCAACAAGGAGAGTGTGGTGAGACAGTCTCCATGTGCAAAACCTGGAGAGACCAAATGCACCATGCGAGGAAGAAATTGATTTCCCTTGACCCTTACTTGGACTGTTGTCTAAACTATTAAAGGTCCATTTGTTTTCTTTACTTGAGCAGAATAGGTAATAGCAAAGGTTAAATATGTGTATTATTTAAATCTTTATTTGGTAATGGATTATTTTATACAGTTCAGCTCTATGGATATGGGTCTATTTTCCACAGATCCTGCCAAGAGAGTTTCCATTCTGGGGCTTCCTGCTTATTTCTTCCAGCTGCTTCTCTTTCTTATCCCTTCTGTTGTTATTCTCCTCCTGTCTCCTTGTTTTCACTGCTGATGGAGGAGAGGCTTCGTTAGACTTTGAAATCATAATATAAATGTTCTTGGCAATTGTTTCTTTCTATACTCTTTATAATTATTCTCCAGCGATTCCAATTGTTTTTTCCAGTTGGAGACCATCACTGAGGACTGCATTGCTCAGTCAGAATGCTAAAGGTGCAAATAATCTTTTAAGAGGATTCATAAGGAACATATTTGACATCAAAACACGGCAGGAGTAACACAGTGGCCAAAATGGTGTTGGCTGTGTTGACCAGATTGATGCAGGAAGGAAAAAAATAGGTCTTCATTTCCTGCCTAGTCCCTAACCTACCCCACAAAGTGTGTCCGCAACACAAAGCCTCCTGCCAGTCTCACCCTGCAAGTTCATCAGCAGCAATAATGGGATTTGTGGGACCTGTTGACCCAGCCTTCTTCAATGGTGTGGTTCTGGTTAAATGCATGAAATGGGGTTCTGCGTTCATGTGTCGATGTGAATCACTTGAATCCTCTAATGTATTAATGACAAATAGTTTTAAAAGAAAAAATAAGAAGTTAGTTTATGTCTGTGGAAGTTATTTAACTACCTGTTACTTTGATGGCATTATTCCTAGTCTTGTCAGAAGTGAATCGGTTGCCCTTCCTGCAAAAATAACAACTGGCGTGGAGGCAGCAAAGTGCTGTTTTCTCACATGTGCAAGTATTTGCGGAACTAAGTCCTTTGTTTGTTTGTTTGTTTGTCTCTGTGTGTGTGTGTTTATTTTCTCTCCTTTTGGAACATATTAGAAAGCATCCTGCTCTTGTTATTTCTTTTGAATAGTCTATTTTCTGTAGAAAGTAATATCCACATGGTAAACTCCTATTCATCAAAACTGTGCCAAATATGTGCCACTTTAAAGCTAAATATATGTTATTTTATTTTACTTTAAAGCAAGCCAAAATACATACCAAGAACATAGCTCTGGATGGTGTTGGTCCTATTTTCAAATGAGTGAGGCACTGTGTGAGGCACTTGTGTGCAACAAGCTGAGTTGGTAAGGGGCTGCTTTATGACGCAGTATTTCTTCCTCTTCTTACTGCGAACATACCTTTTAATTGTAAAAATATGTGGTTTTCTATTCTTGGCAAAGCACGTGAAGCATGACCTTGTGTGCCTAATGCAGTCACACCTGGTGCCCTAGCACTCCCCTTTCACTTGTATTTTAGGAGTGTTTCTCCGGGGGCGTAGAGATTGCGAGAAGGTGTTCCGTTAGGAGCTTCTGTGTCAGCTCTTATATCCTTCTGTAGGTATGACTGGCTGATGTACAGGAGTCTGGTTTTGGTCCTGTTTTCCTTCCCTGTGGATGGGTGCTAATAAGTCTTTCCTCTTGTCATGTGCTGGTGATATTTTTCTTCCTTGGCTTGGTCAGGATGAGAAAAATTTCTTAAACAAGCTCCCCCATTCCTCTACTATGCACCAAAACAGCGCCCTGGTTCAGGCCAGAATAAATAAAATAGGGAGATTTCGGGAGTTACAGGACCACATGCTAAATATCCTACTTTTCCATTATTTTGCTTTATTAAATGTTAAAAATTGCTCTTTCTCTTTTTGTAACGATTGCATTTTACATGACTGCCTCAGCTTTTCCTTTTCTAAAAAATAAAAAAAGTTACTGAGCAACTGTGTTAGCAAATGCGGAAACTAAAAAACTGTATGTTATAGCATGGCCAAATTAAGGATGTGCTATGAGGTTTATAAATTAAAAAAGTTTTATAAAGAATTGAGAGTAATGCAAAACAGTGGTAATTTCCCTTTGATCACGTGGAGAACAGTTCTACATGGCCTGCAAACTTCCTGACTTAGGGGAATCCAGTAACTGATTCTAGGAATGAAACTAGGAATAATTTAGTGATTTCACATCTTACTTGGACACTTGAACTGAGCTTTCCTTGCAAACACAACATGGTTTTGTAAACAGAGTCAGTTCACGTCACTCTGGCTAATAATTTGTTTATTTAGAATATGAGCTTGGTCCCCCTGAAACAGTCTGAAAATTCATCCTAGGTTTTCTGAATAATCTCATCTGGGAAAAGGGATTTACCAGTCTTCTCCTAAGAATGTAGAATATGGGGGTTTTAGTGTTGAAATGCTATTGGCCTCTGCTGTCAAACTTCTAATTATTAAACATTTATTAATTACAAGTATATCGACTTGTAATTAATAAATGTTTATTTTTTACTGCAGCATCTTCCCGTCAAAAGTCAAAGAAAGCTGATTTTCAGGTGTCAGCTGCATTAGCAGCTTCTTCAATGAGAGAACGGAAAAGCAAATCACCTCTCTGATCAGGATTTCGGGTGCCACTGCGTGAAAAGTAGCTGGTGAAGTCTTTAGAAATCAAGTTCCAGTGTAGAGACATTGTTTTGTAAGGAAAGAATATTACATCTGAGAGTAAGCAGGACACAGGACTCCTTCATGTTGAAGACCTCCTTAATGAGGACATAAAAATGAGTGTAAAAATCCAGCAGGTTACATAATTTTAGACCGTTTTTTAAAACATATGTATCAATTTGCATATGATAGGGTAAATCAGTGTGCAATGTGAATAATGGATTCAAAGTTCAAAACACTGTGACACAGTCAATTGATAGGAAAAATGTAAAATTGTACCAACCAGTAACCTTCCTAGGCCAACATAAAAGCAGTGGGTTTCTTTTTTTAGATCTTTTTTCTTTAACCTGCTTAAGGGACAAATATTTATTCTCACAGTCTTCCTGTAAATGGAGAGGCTGAAGAATGGTTTCTTCAGTAAATCATCAGCAAATATTTCAGCATTTGGGGTCTAAAAGAGTAAATGGCACCTCTAATTTTTCTCAATGGGTGCAGTGGTACCTCTGTCCCTGAAACTAGTATAAATTAGTTGTGCAACATGGAGGCAGGTATTGAGGACTGCAGGCAGGGCTTGTTTCTTTCGTGCTGTAAGCACAGCTGTCAACTGATGCAGGAAAATGGTTAAGGGATATTATTTTCACAGAGTTTTCTTCCCCATTGCTGCACAGGCACACCAGCAGCTGGTTCAGCATCCAGCCCACCTGGAGGTGAGAGGCAATGGGGACTCTCTAAAATAGATGTGCTGCTTAGGGAGAAGTGTCTATCCACTGCCAGCTGATGCCCTTTAGGAGTTTCCAACTGTCCATCCCCAGCTGTTCATGCCCCTTCTGCCAAAAAAAAAGGTGCTTAAGCATCTGGCAGAAGGAAGTTGATCGATTATCATTTCTGAGATTAAAAATGACCAACCAGTTTACCAGTCAGCCACCCTCCTGCTGATTAGTTTGAAGGCATAAGCGTGTTACATACGAACAACTGATGCTGCAGCTTTGAGGGTAACCCCCTCAAAGTTTGCCGGAGGGTGCAGATGAACATCTGGAGAAGAGTTGAAGAGTTTGCTCCTGCTGCTGCATGGATTCTGGCTGCCTTCTCTCAGTGGAAATAGTAGGGTAATTGGAAGGCTACTTCTCTCCTTTCCTTCATCGTTTTTAATATAAATGTAAACAATAATCTTCTGAATAGATGCTACTGCAGGACATGTACTCTGGCTCCATCCAGCTACTAGAAGGAGGGTACGTGTGTTCCCATTTGCCTGTTTCAGTCTTTTTCAGTATTTTAATTATTGTTATTTTCTATTATTTCTTTTTTTCCTATTATTTCTTTTTTCCTATTATTTTTATTATGAACTAAAATTTTCTATTTTTATATTTCTGTTATTTTCTAAAAATTCTTCTCCCACGCTCTTGACCTTGTAAACGATGCTTTCCAATAACAACCCCCCTAAGTAAAGTAACTGACATTAACCTGAGTGGTTTACTTTCCCTCATCCTCTCCAGACAGTGGGTGCATGTCTATCATCCCTTACCACTGCCAGACCTTTGGGGATGGTTCACCACTGGTTCCTCCACTCACCATAGCACCTAAGTGCAAAACTGTATCAAGGACTAAACCCTGTGTTACATTTGCCCGAGCCAGCTGCAGCCCACAGCAGGCTGGTCACCTCCCTCTGCCTTGTCAAGCTGTATTTGTTCCAGCTGTCAATCCATTAGCATCCCCTGATAGGAGTGGCATCCAGGGTACCCTTGGCAGGCGGCTGCCCTCTCTCCCTTATCCTTCCAGCCCCAGAGGAGAGTGTGGCTGTTCGTCCAGCTGTGCTCAAGGGAGCAGCAGTCCCCACACCTCTGTGTTGCCTGGCCCGGGTCCTGGGGGTCAGCCCCCTCCTCCTCCCCAAATCCAAACCTCACTGGCTGCTTTAGAGTAAATGCGGTGACTTGCACTACCAACGAATGCGACCAGGGTGTTTTTCTATGAAACTCATGGTTGTTTAGATGTTTCTTGATACCAGCTTGCTCTACATGCCTCCTTGGAGGAATGAACTTGCGTTTGGTAGAATGGCAGTACGTCACTCCAGACCTGCAAAAGACAGTGTAAGGTCAGTGAAGAGAAGCCTTCACTTTCCAGTAGTCGGTTTCTATGTATAAATTGGCACTTGATGCTCATCAAAGAACAAGAAATATTGGATATGCTCTAAACGTCCATTGTATTTTTGAGCCAACTACCTGATGGAAGTCATCACTTATATGTAAATGAACTGTCAATGGCTTGCCTCTGTTGGCAGTCGCTGGACTGTGAAGGGTATGTCTTAATAAGAACCAAAGCTCTTCACAGACTTTGATTTACTGGAAATAAAATAGAAAAGTCCTCTGAGACTACAAAGGACACTTGTTTCAGATAAAATGTCTAGACAGTAGCAATATATTTGGGGCTTTTATTATAGCAAAACTGCAAATTAGAATAGAGTGCTGAGAAAGTTCCTATGACCCAGCTGAGTTCAAAAACACTGTTTCAGACTGATCCTTGAAACACTTACACTCAAATTAAGTTCATGAGCATTCAAAAAGTGAAAGAAAAGATGTGCAAGGTCAACGTTGAGGTTTGCTAGAACTCTAGAGCTGCCCAGACTTTGCATTCTCTCTGACATGGAGGGATTTGCAATTCAGCTGTGATTTAAATCAGTTAAAGAAAACACAAATCACGCATTGTGTTTCACTGCATTAGATAACAGTCTGCTTTACAGTCCGTTCCTGTTTGATGACTTTTTTCTTTGATTATTGAAAATAAAACACAAAAGAGAGATTAATTCTGTGAAATGTTACATTGTGGGGAAGAAACAATCAAAATGAAACTGGAGCATGCTTTGGCTAAGACATGTCTATCTCTTGTTTTAAGGAAGGCAAATCATACAGCATTTCTGATAAAGATGTGGAAATTTCAGAACATCCAGCTTACTGGATGTTACTAAAACTATTAATGTTACTAAAATTGTTATTTTATTATTATCATCATTGGCAGTTTTTTACTATCCAGAATTTTTGGAAGCTTTATTGAATCTAAGAAAATTTGTTAGGGTGAACCTATGCCTTTTATCACAGTCCGTGTAACCTGGGCTCAGTATTTTTGCCCAAGAGAACTTACATGCCAAATATAAATACCATATGCGAGAGCTTGGGTACTTAAATTAAACCTTGCTTGCCCGTATGGCTAATGGAGAATCCAGAAGGCAATGAAGTGAAGCATCAATTTCCAGCACCAGAGTGCTCTGAGTCATCTTCCGTGTGATTTATCCCAGCTTTTCAGGAATCATCCTGCACTCCTTGTGATCACCTCCTTTCCATCTGTACAGAGATCAAGTGGAGACACATGCTGGTGCACCCTACCAGCATTTCTTCCCAGTTGCCATCTTTGGTATCGGAAACTCTGGCTTTGGAAGAAACACATTAGTCACTAATTTTCAGAGAATTAATGCATTCATAGTCATGTTTCCACATACATAGAATCATAGAATCATAGAATGTGTTGGGTTGGAAGGGACCTTTAAAGGTCATCTAGTCCAACCCCCTGCAGTAAGCAGGGACATCTTCAACTAGATCAGGTTGCTCAGAGCCTCATCAAGCCTGGCCGTGAATGTCTCCAGGGATGGGGCCTCCACCACCTCTCTGGGCAACCTGTGCCAGTGTCTCACCACCCTCATTGTAAAGAACTTCTTCCTAATGTCTGATCTAAACCTTCCCTGCTCTAGTTTAAAACCATTGCCCCTCGTCCTATCACTACATGCCCTTGCAAATTGCCCCTCCCCAGCTTTGTTGTAGGCCGCCTTTAGGTACTGGAAGGCCGCTATAAGGTCCCTGGAGCCTTCTCTTCTCTAGGCTGAACAACCCCAGCTCTCTCAGCCTGTCTTCATAGGAGAGGTGCTCCAGCCCTCTCATCTTCGTGGCCTCCTCTGGCCCCACTCCAACAGGTCCATGTCCTTCTTGTGCTGAAACAACAGCTCTGGGAGGTGTGAACTTCCTGGGAATCTATGTGACACATTGCATCAGATAATTAAAAAAAAATGAATTTTGTTAGCTGTCATTTTTTTCACAACGCAGGTTTATGATGCTTGGTTGAGTGTAACTCATCTGTGATGTGTGCCTCAAAGCAGAGATTTGTATGGTGCTCTCAGCCTTTTGAGTGCTAGTTTTGAAGTGGAAGGTCAAGGTGGGATTCAGACAGAAGGCTGAATAATTCTTGCTGACCTGAATGAGATAATCCATTTGCCTTAGCCATCCAAATATAAAACCAGAAATAGTTTAAGAGGATCAGGTCTGCAAGCAATCTGAAATCTTATCTCTGAGAGACACAAAAGACCCCTTCCAATTCAATAGGCTACTAACCCTGAAAGCTGAACAGTAGCAATTCAGCGTCTTTTTGAGTGCACAGCAATCTAGATTCAGCTCAATGCTTGTGTACCTAGGTAGTCTATTAAATGATCGTGGTCTATGTTTTTAGTTCCACTGTAAAATTAATATAAGCCCTAAGGTTAAATGGTACACATTGTCAGCATGCTGACTGCATTAGCTGTAGCTATTCCAAAAATAAAATTTATTTGATAACTGAATTTCTACATAGTCCAACAGATGAGTCATCAGATAATGTCCACAGAGATCAATTTTATTTATACTTTCAGAAGATTAATATTCACTGTTTTCTAAATCTAAGGGTATGCATAACAACAGACTGAATTAAATCTAAGAAATGTAAATGGATAATCAGAATGTCTTTTGGGCCTTCCTACTGATTCAATATTTGATACTCTGATCATAGCCACAGTGTACCATGTTATCTTTTATCCTGTCATATGGCTGGTAAATACCATTACAAATACAAAATTAACGGACTCAATCCCATACAAGTATAATTTGATGCAAATCATAGTAGATTGTTTACACACTCCTCAAGAAGGCTTTGTACCCTATCTATCCTGGCATGCAGTCCTTCAAATATTTGACGAGTCACTGTTGTCAAAGAGTACAAAGCATGAAAAAAACTCATGCAATATTCGAAAATCAAGGCCAAAAAGCAGAAAGAAATCATGTTTAGAGCATTATCTTTAAATGAGCAAAGGGCAATATTCCTACCTATGTTTTCCTTGTTTTGAAGTATGTGATTCAAAACATTACCCATCATCACAGAAATCGTGAAAAGCTCTGTTTTCCCCAGTTCCCTAACGTTATACCTATGAACAGTTGAGTGTTGTAGTAGTTTCACTGCCTGAAGTATTATCTGGAACATCTATTTTGCGTTCAAGTAAGTGCTATATTTAGAACCTATTTTTATTCTGCCTAAAGTATACAGTACGCTAGACCTTAATGTACCCTCTAACATGGGCACAGAAGATGTAGTCTAAAAATAGTTATTACTCTAGAAGCAATAATTCATTTGAAAGACATCACCTGAATTCCCAAGCAGTAGTGAGTGATTAGGACTCGCTTGTCTTCTCTGCTGGAGAGAAACCTCCTCAGCAGATCCTCTTTTGCAGTAGGCAAATTTGAAATTTGTACAAAAATAGTAACAGAAAAAGTTAGAAAAATTTCAGCATGCCATTAAGTCCTGCAAGAGGACGAAATACTATTTGTGAATTCCTCTCAGCAATAGTTACTTTTCAGTGCTTTGTTTTCTCCATTGGGAATAAGGTAATTATCATTAGGAGTAGCAGTGAGGAAGAAAAATAAAATTGTTTATTATTGGACCAATTGAGCCCAGCGAGATGAAGGCCAAATTGTTTTTTGCTTGTCTGAGTTTGATTTTTAGTCAGTCTGGATGTGTTTTTTGTTTAGCAGAGAACTTCAGTGAGGAGTATGTTATTTTATGACTGAGGCCAATAGAAAGTCATTGGCATAATAAAACTGCAGATTTTACAATTTCAACGCAGCTGCTCCGTGACTTTTAAGCAACTGTGAAATCACATTGTTTAAACTGTGTTTATAAGGACTGATGCCTGGATCCATCTTTTTTCTTCCTTTTTTCTGGAGAAGTCAACAGATATCCCTCAGATCAACAACTGGTATTGCAGCCTAACCATTTTAGTGAGTGTTCCTAAACCTCCATTTAGAAATAACAACCTGGTCACCCTGTGTTATACTCATGTATGAAAATGAACGTGATGTTACCAGTATCATCAACGAATTTGCTAATACTAATTCACCAGTGAAAATTCTGTTCGTTTAATGACAAACACGCTTGTTTGGATGACACACGGATTACATGCAATGCCCTGAGCAAACTAGCATTTCAGTTGTTTTTACAACTCTTTTATGACTTCTTAAACTGCAGCAGTTGGTAGTGTTTGGACATACTATTATACTACATTATCAACAGTATATATAGCCCATTTATAAGAAGTATTGCTTGCTTCTCCAGGACCAAATTCTTTGCAGTGAGAGGTGAATTCTGGACCTTGGCTGCAGTTGGGACCTACGCCTTCCTGCCCTGAGCCTGTGATCCCATAAACATCCCATAAACATCCACAGATGTGAGTATTTACACAAGTGATATCTAAGTGGGTTGTTGTTTTGTTTTTTTCTTTTTTTCTGAAAGACCAGCACTTAAGCAAACTTACTTGTTTAGCAGAATAGGACTTAAAGCTAGATTTTAGGTCTGCAACCCAAAACATGGTATGTCAAAGCTGAATCCTCCCTTATTGACAACAGAGTGTCCATCTCTGGTGGCTGTCCATGAATGGAGTCTGGAGCGTGCGGGCTGCCGCCTGACCTCTGCAGGTGTGTCAGGCCCTGATCCTACAGCTGCGGGTGAAGCTGGGGAAAGATGGGCGTTTGTGATAAAAAGGGGCTAGTGGTGTGGGGAGCAGAGATGTGAAGCCAGAAGGTTTTGTGTGCTTGTGAAAAGAATGGTGACAAGGAATAGCTTGTCTACAGTATGGGTCACTGTTAAGTTACAGGGTAGGAGATAATTCTTGTGGTGCTTGACCCTTAAGATTGGGAAGACCAACAGGTCAAGAGTCCTGTAGAAAAATGGAAATCTAGTTCAAAGGTTTTTGTGTATTTTGTTTGGCTTTTGAGCTTTGCTGAGCGCCTCAAAGAAGGAGCCCAGCAGCTGCTGCTGCCCTGAAAGAAAAATGACATGTAGAGAAGGCCCTGAAGAGACAGGAAAAATGTGACAGAGCTTTTGAATTGTAGACAGCAATTTTATGATATATTTGAAAAAGGCTATAGACTTCAGAGGAACCTAGAAAAAAGACCTTTATCAGTATTTTCTGCAGTAAAAGTATTGAGGATATCATCAGGATGGTGTACATAAATCATATGATCAACACAGTGGGTGAAACTGGAAACTCTGAGAGCTCAAATGGAAGGGATTGTATAACATTTTAACTGTTTCTTATGACGTAAAAATTAGTACCAAGGAATAAAATTGTCCTTTTTATCTTCACTAGGTTAACTCAGTTTATCGTGTCTGATTCCAAGGGTCAAATCTTTTTACTTACACAAGTTTTACTCAAGGGTGATTTGTATGTGTTGGAGGATTTATTCTAACTCTTACAGATATGGAGGAAAACGGAAGTTTATTCCTAACAGGAGTTTTGGTTTGTCGTGTTACAGCCGGTGTGGGGCATGAGACAAAAGTACAGTCCCATGTTTTTAGGCAGGTAAGTAGCCACACTGAAATAACTGCGCGTCATAGGACCAGCTCTCAAGATTACACCCACCCTAAAGACAGCCAAAAGGTTTTTACACACTCATCAGCCTCACGTGTAGGCGTTGCACATGGTAGCCTAATGCCTTGACAGACAGAAAGGATATGTACTCCCAAGGCGTTATTCCTTTGCAATACAGAATATTTCCAGAGTGTGTGTGGGGAAATCAATAAAGGCACGTTTTAGATTTGAGTCATGTATGCACAGACATTCCTCTGGGTGTAGGAAAGCTTTTGGATCTGTAGAGCCTTGACTTTTATTAATAATACTGTCTGTCTCTGGTGTTAATATGGTAATCAGTAGTGGCTAGCTATTCCTACACTTAGATTTGAATGATGCACACTGAGGAGGGATGAGGGAAATTGTTACTGCATACAGTGCTCCTGCAGAACTGAAGGGAGACATCATTTAGCCCACAGTGCATAAAAGGAGTGGGTTAATGCATGAAATGTACTGGGTAGATAAAACCTCGACTCAAGTCTGATATCTTTTTTATTATGCATACAAAAATAATAACTCAGGGATTCAGTTTCTATTTTGTTTTTCCACTGCACAGAGAAAACAAAAGTACATCTGTTGCTAGTCTTTATCACTCATTTCATTGCCATCTCAAATTAAGATGAATTGCTTATGCTTGTCCCTTGAACAATGACACTGCTCAAATATATAAACTGGAATCTCCTTCTGACAAGTTTTAATTGTGGGATGAGTCAAGCTGGCATTTACCTCAGAAGTTCACACATGCAGACTCTAGTGGCAGACTCTGTCTATGCTGCATTATGAAACCGGGAAGCTGAATTTCACAAGTGTAGTGAAGAAAAGGTGCGGCATTTGCAGTGAGCCTGGAAAATCAAGCACCATTAAAAACCTTTCCAGCAATGCGTGTAACAAGAGCATATTAGGTTCCCTTGCAAGGAAGGGAAGACTGTATCCAACTGGCACGTTGGGAATGATCCCCTGGGTCCATGTGTAAGAGTAGGAGAGCAAAGAGGAGGTGGATGGGAACAAAGAATCCAATAAATTCACAAACTGGAAAGAGCAGAGAGCCCTGTTGCTTCCTGAAAAGAGAGTCTGTTTGAAGTGGGTGTTTTCCCAGAGGTTTCAGCAGAATTTGGGAAATTATATATGTACAGTTCTAAAACCAGGACCATGGTTAATGTTTAGCATGTTTTTAATATGTGTGAGTGTGTTCTTTCATAGCCGTAGAATGAACAAAGGACTGTGGTACTGAATGTCTACTCCCGAGGACAGAATTCATCTCTGTTTGTTAGTACATACTTACACGTGGTTCAAAAACATGAAAAGAAAATTATTCAAGAAATCCCACGTCTCCATTCATGTCTTTCAAGGCTGCCACCTTGCTACAACATAGGCATCACACAGCAAAACATCTGGGCAGCCCCAGAGCTGGGGTCAAGGGAAAAGTACAGAAGGGGATACCTATAGTATACCTGCAACTTGAGAAGAGGGGTCAGAGTAGTGTGTTCTGGTCCTTTCTGGTCTTGATGGAAGACCTATGTCTCTCTGACCTTCTTGCAATCTCAAATGTATTGTATGCACAATGTGATGCTTCATCTGTTAATTGTTTGAAAGCCTAAAAGCTTTGATATAGTGGCATAAATAGCTGTAATTATTGGCAGAGAGAGTTTCTCCCAAATTATAGTGGCAATGTAGAATTCATCCACTTAATGCTTACCTGGGACACAAGCAATGAGTTTATACCTTCTGCTCATGTCTAACCTACCGGCTGAAAATGTACCTCAAATTAAACACATCTAAAGTGTATTGGGTTCTTGCAAAGGTAGCAAAATTTATTCTGGACTTGGCTTGATGCCATGAAATACAGATTTTTGCAATACCTTGATATTATGTAACTGACACACAGTACAGCACACACAATAAAGCAAATATCAAGTTCACTGTGCTCTACAAAATGACATTTGAGAGACCCACGGAGACATCAGCATGGTGGGTTAGGATGGGGCTGCACAGCAGGGACTTGGTTCCGAGTGGGTGAGGAGCACCTTTAAACCTACCTGCTAAACCGAGAATGGATTCGTATTCCTCTCCTTCCTGTCCAGAAACAGAACGAAATCAGTAAGTAGGAAGTTCTGAGACTGCAAATCAGTAAGTAGGAAGTTCTCAGACTGAGTACTCCTGAGACAGGAGTACTCTGAGACTTGCTTTTGACTACTGAGAGCAAGAGCCTTAACTTTCCAGTAGAAGTGAGGATGTGGTGACATTTGTATACTTTGCTCTGAGTTTGCAGAACATGACATGCATGTTGCTTTCCACAAAAGGAAGAGAAGGTGGTACTTTACTAATGGGAATTGGGCTGCTGTTGTTTCTTCCTGGCTTCACCACTTGCTTTCTTCTTTTTCAAAAACTTGGTGCGAGAATTGAGAGAGCAGGAGAACAGCACTGATGTAATCATAAAATATACATTTCAGAAAACAATAAAAGCGAATATATTTTAAAAAGCAGGGGAATAGTTGATAGCCTGCATATTTATAATTGAAAGCTGTTCAGAAAGGAATTACTTTTTTGTTCACTATAAATTGTTCTAATCCCAAGACAAAAATCTTCCTAGATTCCAGGAACTAATAAATCCATCAATCAGCAACTAAAGGATAAAAATACCTGAAATTGCCAATAGGAAATAAAAGATAATAACATGAACCCTCTGTTGAAAATAAATGTTTGTCAAATGTAGAAAGGTAAAATTGGTATTACAGAAAGAAGAGTCCAAAATATCTCTCTCTATTTTTTTTCTTTTTCTTCTTTTAACTAAAGCAGGACACAGTGTCCTCTTTAGCCATAGATTTCTGAGCTCTGATTGTTTTGTGTAATGTCTTAACAATCCTTTAATGAAGTTTTGATGGGTTCATTTAAAAAAATTATCCCCACAGTTTGGTCGGATTTTAATCCATGAATTTAAACCAGTCTGATTTTGCAGCAAAAGTATCTGAAAATGGATACAGTGTAGTTCTTTCATTGATAGCGCATTAGCTTTTGGAGCTAATCCAGGCTCACTGGAGGTTTACATGCAAACCTGACTCACTATGGGTCTTCCATTCACATCTGATCTGCTTCCAGATCTGATGTCAATGGAAGCACTGTATACTCTATGCTGCCGCTCTCCAGCTTGGCCTCCCTCCAGAAACTTAATGTTTTTCTTCAGTTGCATCAGTGCCTCTGAGCAAAAAGAGAATGACATCCATATGTTTTAAGATTAAAGCCGAGTCAACATTTCAAGTGAAAAAAAATGTATGCATTTGTAGACCTGCAGTAGTATGGTGAAAGGGTAAATTTCTTGAAATAACAGTTTTGGTCTCAGAGCTGCTGAGGCCATTGTGTGTGTCACATTTTCGTGAAAGAGATCAGCAGAAAGATACATGTAGACTTCCGTGGTTTTCTTCTGGCAGCTAAATTTTGAACCATATTATTTACTGTATTTTTTTAAATCAAAGAGGAGAATTTGGCAATAAATATGTCAATAAACTTCCATTTAAGTGAAAGAGCAGTTAACTCACAAAGCTGATGAAGAGAGTTAGGAGCCTACTGCTGCACGTGAACGTGGCTGAAAGCTGTTTTCTGAGGAGAAATTTGTATTATTGCATTTACATAATACAAGAAATGCAAATAGCTCCCAAACAATACAAGTCACTAGCACACACAGTGGGACCGAACTGGCATTTTGAAGTCACTTATTGAGGAATTCTTCAAACTCTTCCACAAACTTTCACATTAAATGTACCACTCCAAGGGGTTTTATTGTACCTACACATGCTGCTGCAAGGCAGTGCTGCTCTAGCAGTGTCTGGGCATCTCTGCCACAGGGTGTCACATAAGCTAACGTTCCCTCCAGCACACAGAGGACTGTGCTGGGGAACCTGTGTGCCCTCCACCGCGTAAAAACATCACGGACAGAGAGAAAGTAGTTATAAATGCATTGTGGAGAGGGTTATTTAACTTGCAAACTATCTGGTAGGACCACATACTCATACCTTACTCTAGGCTAAGCAGGACTTTACTGGAGACACAGTGATGGTAAGATATCTCATATGCGTACAAAACAACTTTAGGAACCAGCACTCAATGCATTTTGTCTTAAATCTCTTGTATACTAGTAGTATTCTTCCAAAACTATGATGCCCTCCAAATATATTTTGTAATAAGTCATGAAGGAGCCGAAAGACTAAAATGGACTGTGTAGGGTCACTTCAAGAGGCTTTAAAAAAAAAAAACAAACCTTTTTTTTTTCTACTTTTTTTTTTTCAATGAGAGTGAAATGAGAAATGATTGGTCCTCACTAGATTTCTTTATTTGTTAAAAACAATTTCTGAAGCTGTTTCCACGTATTAGCAGGTAAAGTGAGCTAAATTCTTGTATCTCTATGAGATCAAGTTGACTTCAGCTTCTGTTTGCTATGGAAATTTAACAGACAGGTCCACGTACCACCTACATAGATAAACATGACCCCAATTTTAGCTCATTTATGTCCCTTGACCAAAAATCTCATCACATTTGTTTGATCTGTTTGTTAGTTTCCCTGAGTCTTTATTCATGAAATTACCACCAAACACCATATCCAGAGAGTCTGTAATGTACCAAACTGCTTTGCAGTGGGTAATATGGAGTAAAAAGTGCGGCGCTCTGTGAGGGTGAACACTTTGGGAGCAGTTCAGGATAGGCGCCTATATGCTTCTTCACCCCAACGCCTGGAGAAAGGGTTGAGGGACTGAAGCAAACGCAGAGTGTGCCGGCATTTGCCTCCTCTTCTCCATGGTGGGAAGAGCCATGGCATGCTGAGCTGGGGAAACACAAGAAAATGGCAGCTGCCACCACGCTACAATGCACCTCTGCCTTCTGGTCTGTCTGCAGGCATGTTCAGCTGCACTTCGCAGATATTTTTCATAGCTTTCTACAGCATTTTCTTACACTGCTGTGTAGAAAAACCACACATGAGAGATCTTTTTTTTATTAAATCTAAACATAAAAAGAAAATTTCACAAATCTGTTGGTCTGGCTGTTTCCCAGTCATATGTCATCTGAATTACATTACCACAATATTCCAGACATTAAATTAAAGACAGTAGGAACAAGTATAGTTGACATCTGTGCAAAATTTAAAACTAAGGAACTTCCAGTGGTTTCTTTAATCCCGGCCAAATTATGGCTTTTACCACACTCTTCCTTCTATAATGCCAATTTTTTTTTCCTCTCTCTCTCCAACATTCACAAGATCACAACCATGCAGCTGCAAGGCATCCTGTGCTATTCCTATGTGGGCTGGCCATGCCAGCAGTCGCACGGGGGAAAGGGTGCCGGCTCATCTCTGAGGGGTTGCTGCCCCGGCTTCCTCGCTTTTTAGTATCACCAGGAATGTGCATTGCCTGGAAAAGGTAATCTCTGGTGTGCCAGGCTTAGCTTTCATACCTTTTTTTTGCCCAACACATGGAAGAAATCAGTAAGAGTTAAATTTCCTTGGTAGAAGGAGTGTGCAGCACTGGAACATGGTATCCAGGGAGACTGTGAAACCTGCGTCCTTGGGGGTTTTCAAGACTTGACTTGGTACAGCCATGGCTGACCTGAGCTAGTGCTACAGGCAGGGGCTTGGACTACATCACCTTCAATGTTCCCCTCCAGCCAACATTTTTAATAGTCACTGCTCTATCACTGGGGAATCGGGCAATGGCCATCGCTAGTGGCACAGCAATGATTGCTTAATTGTTACTATGACTTGTGACTATCAGATACCTATCTATCCACAGTGAGCTGGAGGAGTTTTGCTTTTTCTCCTCTTCTTAGGCTGAAAGATGGTAATGGCTTCTAATAAACATGTCTACCGAGCAGTCAAAGATGTGGCTAAAGTGAATGAGCAACCTTTCGTTCAGGGCAAATAAGTGCCCTGGTGAGTAGTGGTAGTGCAGAAAGCCACAGCTCAAGGCAAAGCCTGCTGCGGTCAGACTAATTAGAAGCTAAATCACATGCACACACTTATATGGGGGAGAGAGAGAGAAACAACACAGCTACTTGGCTGAGGCCGGCACGCTCCTGCCCTAGATCAGTGGGACAGGCAGAGGCTGCCCACTCTGGTGCTGCAGATTACCCCCAACTCTTGTCCTTCAGTGCCCACCACCATCCCCAGGGTTCCTTTCCACAGTGTTCCCATGCCATGGGCTGGCCCACACGGGAGTGAATCAGGATGCCTTGCGATTCCCTGCATCCACTTGTTTTCCTATGTGTTTGTTCAGCTGTGAGTATATTTGGAAACACATTGGTGGTGGATGGGTTGCTTTGGCATTGCAGAAGGAAGAGTGTGGTAAAGGCACTGTGTATCTGATTGATACCATTCTTCTTTCCTCTTAATAGAAAAAATCCACCATGGCTTTGAGATTGCCTTAACCACACAGGCTGGAAAAAAAAATATGGAGAAATGTTCCATTTTGGCCACAAATAGTATTTCCTGTGGAGTTGATCAGGCAAAGGTAAATACAATGTTGTGTATTGCCTCAGAAGAAACATTATTCCTCTACCTTTAATATTTCCATCAAGAACTATTTTGGTGTGGAAAAGCTGGGATTTTGCATGTTCTTTTCCCAAGGGGGAGAGAAGTAAAATAACTTGAGAAAACGTTGACGCTTTCTACCACAATTAAATGAATACTTTGCGTAGAAAAATATCTGAATGGTAGTAGAAATGAACTTTTCATTTTCTGCTCTAAATATCAGTTCAATGTACTTCACTTTTTTGTTGTATTTGGAGACTCTGAGGAACAGAAATGAAAGCTGGGAGGATACTTTCTTGGTTTTAAATTGTGAAGCCATGTTCTGCTATGTGGGCTTATAAGAGATGGCTCACAAAAACTGCACATTGTAATGAGAGCAAGGGGGACCATGTCTTAATCTTGCTTTTACAGAGCGCCAGTGACCCCTTGGTGTATCCCTCTGTGTTGTCCCTGTGAGTTCAATGTAGTTAAGGTTGTAAAATAATGCATAATTGTGGGGAGGAGTAGGATCTTCTCATGCTTCTGGGAAGAGTTCTTTTTTCCTATGGGTATGTTACCCCTCAGGCGCAAAAATTGAATTGGGAATTCTCTTTTTCACGTTGCAAGGTAGGGTGGTTGGATATGGTCCCTGGGACAGGGAGGTGACAGCCACTCATGGAGGCCAAGCAGACCATGAGGAGGACCCTGGCACCTGGTAGCTGAAGTACCAGCCTCGATTCTTCCCCATCTACCCAGCCCACACATTTGTAAGTGAAACCAGGAACCAGGATGAGATACTGGTGATCTGGCAACTACTACATTGACAGAGTGGTGTATATTGCACCTTGTTTGTCAGGCAGAATGTACCTGTCGATCTTCTTGCTCTTAGCTTGGGAAGGAAAGCATCAGACCTCCCCTCTCCTGGGCTTCAAGTTAAAAGTGGAAATTAAAGTGTGTAAAATCCTCCACCCTGTGTATTATTTGTTTGTTAGGTGCTGGCAACCTGTTTACAGCACTGCAAAGCAGAAGTGTGAATTACGACCATTTACTGTAACGTCTTCACTTTACGGTCCAGACCTCAACTTGAGTATCTGCACAGGCCAGGTCAGTTTTAATGAAGCCTTTGGGGAATCTCCTGTGAGTAAGTCTGTGCATATTGTTCTCTCTGAGGGATCAGAGAGGAGGGAATGATATGCGAGGTTTTATTTCTGTTTCCTTGTTCTTTTTCATTTGCTTGCTGTTCAATTATGATTTTTAAACGGCTACAAACAATGAGATTCAAATGCAAAGTCCAACTGTTTTTAACATTAGCCAGATATCTGATATCTTCTTGGCAATCTGGGATCCAGAAATCAATGAATAAATTGCCATCATCCAGTGAATAAAACAGTCATCTGAATAAGTACTGCACAGATGTGCCCTTTCACTTCACTAGCACGTACTGTATGCAGAATACCTTAAACATGATGCAATTTCATGTTTCATAATACACGCTTTTTTGTGAAACAACATATGTCTTCAGTTGTGATTGTTTGAAGGTACTGCTATAAACTTGATGGCTATTATTATGTCTGTTGCAGTTGGCCAGTCATTCTAGAAACCATTTTTTCCCTGCTAGTAGGAAAGATCACTTTAATATAAATTAGCTCAATGAAAATATTTATTAAGAAAACAGTCAACAATCTGCTCCTCCTAGCATGCATCTTGTACGGTATTAGAGTGAAAGCACATATTATCATGTTACTAAAAAGAAAACTACTGAAATAAAAAGATTTATTAAAGAATAACAGTAAACAATCTGCTCAATCAGGCATCCTAACTACTTAGGTGTGTAATTATAGAAATGACACAATGTTTATGCAAGTGTCTTAAGAATAACAATGAAGTGCAATGTGTATTCTACCAAGGAAGATTTACTTAAATGAATACGCTATAAGCACAGCAGGGCTACTCACATGACAACAGAGGAGTAAACAGGGAGAGGCATTCCCTAATGCACAGTCAAAAGGGCATAAAGGCAAGGCTACGGAATATGAGGTTTCATCGCTGTCTGAAAGGTTAGTGCTCCGTCTCATTTTTCTTTTGCTGTGTTCCAAGTATTTGTGCAGAAGGGGTGGGCAGCGTAAACAGAGCTTAAATCTGTGACACTCAAGGCTCTCCGCTGTGCCAGGTGGATAAGAAGTTGAAAAGCTGAGTGGATGTCTGTTTGCATTTAGTACTCGTGTGTGTATGGCTTTGTCACCATCTCTATTCCGCTTTTTATATCTCATTTCCTCCTGGTCCAAGAAAGTAATCTAACCTCTATGTCTTACTTCTAGATATCTCTCCTAATCACTCAACTTACAGAGAAAATTCATCCTCTTTGCATCAAATTCTTACTCTTTATAGCCCTCTTTCATCTCTAGTCTTCCCACTGTGACAGGAAAATGTGCCCTGCAGCAGTGCCTTATGATGTCAGAATGGGCGGCTTCTGGCTGGATGAGCAAAAGAGTATTTAAAAGGCAATTTTAAACACTCAAGTTCTGACCACATAGTCATCACCGGCCTCAAAAAAGAAGGGGAAGGCCTCTCTGTAGCTTGACCTGCAGTTTCCCTTCTGCAGCCTCTAAAATAATACAGAGTAGAAAATACAGCTGGTCTGAGGGGTGGCCTTCTGCACCTATTTTGTGCAAGAGTTCATGATAGCAGAGCGTCTGTCTGTGGAGTGTTGGGTCCTCACCATTTGTGACCAGCCTGTTTTCTGCCCCATTTTGGCAGATCTGAAACTGGCCAGCTGCTTTAATATAATAGTCAAAATAATTTGCCACCATATTTAGGTCACATTAGTGGACTCCTCCCAGTCCAGTTACTTCCCTGCAGTTCTGTGGCCTGTTTAACCCTCCTGTCTGAAGTGGTGTCTGTGGCATTTTCACAGCTGAAGAACCACTCTCCAAAGATGCCGGTCAGCAGGATGCAGGAGAAACAGCACATTCTTCCAAGGCTTTGGCTGCATCCCACTCATAACTGACTCTACTTACTGGTAGACATTACCATTACCCTTATCCTGGGGTGGCCCAAGGTGACTGCTTAGCGGTGCTAGTAAAACTGAATTGGGTTGCCTCAAGGGTGCACAAAGTTTTTGGCCACTTTTGCCATAGGCGGAAGTGGAAGATGGGATCTAGGGAGAGTAATCTGGAGTGAAAGCTCTGAAGACTTGGGTTCAATGCATCTTCTACAGTGGCATGATAAGGCAAATGGGCAGCAGCAATTGCTGCTATGGGGAATGGTGTTTCTCTTCTTATGTAGCCCATTAGTCCCTTCCAGGTACTTCTCAAGCTTGACCCATAGTGTTCTGCAGATCACAACTGTTTTGAGGTTTTCCAAACAGGGTTTTGGTTTTCCTTTTTCAATACGTATGTTATGGTGGCAGATATGTAGGAATATTTATGGTTCTGGCTTGAAGAATTTCCTGGCTCTGGTAGAGCCTCTAACCCCTAAGGAGCCTGGAAAGTAACTCTGGTTCAAAGGAAAAGAGTGGGAAGCTTAGTGTTATAACGCTGATTTTGAAAACTAAGGTTATCGTCATTTTTACCTGGGATAGTTACCCTTAAATTATTGCCTTTTCTTCTTAAATAAACCTGATCTATTCCCATTTTTTGTAGTTTCCCTAAAACTTCCAAAGGAGATCCTGGAAACATCAGCATAGTGTTTGCTTTAAGTTATACGCGGAATTTAACACACTTAGAAGTAATTCAGGCTTGAACAAAGGCGCCAAGAATGACTAGAAATATTTTTAAGTCCATGCAGATTAGGGTCACTGGGGCGCTTGGTGTGAGCAACCAAATGTTCTGCGCCCGGTGCTCACTGAGCTCAGCAGGGAAAGAGGACGCCAAACAGCTATTAACGAAAGGAGAGCTACAATGCTGTAAGTGCAAATCCATGTCGTGAAGGACAAGCTCAGCAGCTAAGGGTGGGCACTGTTTCAATAACTAGTAATGAATCAAGGCATTCCTGTGCAGGGGCAGGGCTGGGTGTGCATCAAAAATTAACGAGATCCAGCAAATCAGCTGCTGGTTTGACATTCATGGACAGTCCCCCTACTAGCAAAGGTATCCCAATAACCAACAGAATATGTATGACGCTTTCAGATCCTTGGTTTCAGGGTGGTGCATGTCATATCTTGATTGTACAGTTGCACCCCGCCTGTTGCTGAGCCACTTGCTGTGGGGCCATGATTGTCTCCAAAGCAGGCTTGACACAGGGTGCTGATCCCCTGATCCCCAGGCTTTGACCAGGGGAGAAAGGCTTTCAATGCCAGCTACATTTGCATGCAGGAGCTGGAGATGAGCAGTACAGAGGTCTGCATGAAGGTGCTAATCCGGCTGGGGTGCCCAGTATGACCGTGCAGCGCTGGGACAGCCAGCCAGTGCCAGCTCACCCTGCGCTGAGGTGCTCTGGGAGCCCCTGGGTCCTCCACCTCCATCGGGTCAAGCTGTGAGTCCTCCCAGGTGAACTGTGGGAAAGTTAAATGACTTTTGGGGCACTTAAGGAGAATGTGGAAAAATGTTGGAGGTCTGTCAGCGCTTGCATGATTTAGCCTAAATCCTCTCAGCAGCGCGAATGTTCACAGTCTGAGGGGAAATCTCGCCTGTAGCTGTGTGCAAGCCAACTAACTTAGTCTGAAAGGACCAAATTAACCTTGGATAAGAGGTTTTTGTGCATGGATGGTTAGTGGATTAAAGGCGATGTCTAAGTGAAAGCCCAAGCCAAGCGAGGGGAAGGAGCAGCCCTGGCCGTGCATCTGCTCAGCCTGGCCCTGCTCCCCTTCCGCACTGCGCTGCTGGCCTCGGAGCCACAGGTGGCTTTGGGGCCACCCAGCCTCCCCTTCTCACATGCCTTCCAGGGCTGCTGGCAAAGCTCCACACAAAACTTGAGCCCATGGTTTAAAATGTATTTACTGAGAGCCAGTAACTGCTTTTTGGTTTGCTTTTTTTTCAGATCCACCCACCCTCACTCGACAGGCAAATAAGGGACCTCCTGCTGCTCCCTGGCACGTGGCCACCTCGGCTGCACCCTGTCAGGTGCCCGCTGTGGGCTCAAACACCCACCTGCGTTTGGAGAGCAGAAATCAAGTTGAGCAAAAAGGGTGGCACTGCATCCAGGGCACGTTTGGTATGAAAAGTGGATCTTATGTGTGTTCACCCTGTCATGCCTCGTTTTAGAAGCCATTGTACCTTGGAAAGCAAAAACTGGGTGTTACTTTTGGTAGGGAGAAAAAATACGTCTTTAATTTGGTCTCTTTTTAATGGTTTCAGTTGCTTATCCCTTACGTGGGAACTGGCTGTCCATTTCACATCAGCACGTTCTGCGTCGTCAAGCTGAGTACAAGCAATTACTTCACCTTTTTGGAGCAAAAACCTTCCATCCATCAGGCCCCAACTCCAGCAGGGATGGCAGCACTGGGAGTTCACGAGTGCAGTAACCCTTTTTGGACATCATCTGCTTTCAGTGAGCAGCAGGACTACCCTGGGACCCACATCGCTCTCTGTGGCCTGGGTGGTACGTTCCAGCTGTACCGCACTCACTGCAGGGAGAACAAAGATGGCTTATGGCATCTGGCGGCATTTGCAGGATGTAGAGCATCTGCTGCGTATCGGCTCCATGCTGATACAGGGTCAGCCATTGCCTGACAGGTTGAGATAAGACCATTCCTTGTCGAGATGCTTCCAGGCTACTGAGAATGTAAAATCATGGTTGTCTAGAAATACTGCTCAGCTCTGTTAGTGTCTCGGAAAACACCACGCACTGAAAAAGGACAACAGCCAGCCTGTGCATTCAGTTCAGGAATTACTGGCAGGACAGGTAGGTCTTTAGGACTCAAAATAACCTTGAAGCTGCCTTAAACCATTTCTTTCAGGGTTCCTTTTGTGTACCTAGGGAAAAGAGGGAGTAGCTGACTTGCTGCTTTACTGCGTGCTCTCCTGCAGTGCTAGAATGGTCTTCTTGCAGTCAAAGTCATGCAGTAACTGCCTCAGATGTCTTTTAAGTTGAAATTTGGGTCCAGCCTGCTGTGTAATGAGCAAAGATCAGGGAATAACAAAGATGCTTATGACCATTTTTGATTCTCTGTATTTGACTGGAGACTAAATGGATTAGACCAGGATCTCCGGTCTGCCGTGATTATTACACTAAAAATACTTTACTGTAACTTTGCAGATAGCAAGCTTGACATAATATCCCACCCATTATATTTAAGTTATCCTTATAAGCAAACCTTTTATTTGCCATACTATAGAACTAAAGCAATGGAACGACATTTACAGCAATTGCATTGATCTTATATATCAAGCAGCAACATGAAACGCATATAAAAATACGTATATTTATGTTCTTTAACCAGCAGCTGGAGTTAATAATAACTGAAGTTTGGAATTAATTATAACTGAAGCTGAGGCTATTCATTTTTATGTTTAGGACAAACCCCCTGAGGTTTCTGTGACTGGGATTTTATAGCCAGAGACAAGAAATTTCACCACTGCTGGAGACATACTTATTTCTATCAAGTCAGTTAGAGAAGAAAAATAATCACCTTGCAGGAATATGCCCAGATAAACCCAAAAGGTAGGATTAAGTTAGTCATGGTAGATCTTCTCTCTCCTCACTCCTATATATTACAGATAGTAGGAATCCCTGGGAAGGCTTTAAATGTTCAGAGGGAGAGAGCAAATACAAAATCAACCATTACAATGCCTTTGTTTTTCAATACCTGTCTAGAGTTACAACTAGCATCAAGTAGATCCAGCAAATGGATGAACTAATTCGAGTTGGAATTTCACTGGCCTGGGTTTGAGCTGGCTACGAAACAGCTTTCCCATCCCAGTGGCTCTGCTGGCGTTTTCTGCTTCTCAGGTGGGAGAGGCTTCTGTAGTCAGACTCTCCCACTCTCCCTTTGGAAAAAATTACACACTGGACAAGAGAGATTGTACAGGTTAAAGTTCAGTGGAAAATACTCTTGTTAAGCATTTTGGTTTTGATGAAAAAAGCATTTTCTTTTCCTTCATAAAACGAAAACATGACCCCCACCTTGTAATAGCTCTTTTTTTGCATGCAAGCTAACACGGTTTCCCCCAACAATAACTCTATTTTGCATGCAAGCGTACACACATTTCCCTTTGTTATTGTTTGTGGAGTACTTTGAATAGGAAATCGTATTTGGTGCTAAGCATTAGTGCATCTTGGAGGCAGCTTGTTTGCCTGGTACCCTGTGTGCCCCACCGGGCCCTGAGACTCTGTGTGCTCCTGTGAAGCAGCACCTCTCTTTGTTCCCTCCATGCCTCCTGGTTTTCGGTGTGTGCAATAACGATTGTAAACTATGTTTTAATCTGCATTTTTAAGCAGACGTGGTCTCATCCATCCTGTGTGACAAGAACAATTAGTCTGACCTGCTACATGAATCTGTCCCTGCCTCTTCAGCTGCCACCCTTTAGGCATTTTGCATCTTAGATAGAGGAAGGACAAAAGCCAATCATCGAAACTGAAATCATTATGTTAATATGTGTGAACAAATGACATGAATACGCTTCGGAAGCCCAGATACTCTGCTTTTTCATTATTTCCACTGTCAGAAAGAGAACTCTCACAAATGTTTGTCACTGGAAAGGGTGACACAGACGGGTGTCTAGGTAGGTAGACTGACAGACAGCTACCTAAAGGAAAGGACAGAGGAGGCAAATGTGGAAAGCCTTTGTTTGAACTGCACTGAAAATTATTTCCTGGAGACTTCCACAATGGAGTCAAAAGACCTTCTGTCTAGCAGGTAATTGTAGTCTGCCAAGGTTTGATGGTGGAGAAGGAAACAAAAACATCATTCATAAAACATGTCCACAGTACATGCACTATAACCAACTGGGTCAGCTGGCAGGGTAGGAAGAGCCAGCTGACAAGACCTGGGAAGTCAGAGCAGCTGTGCTCTAACCCCGATTACTATTTATTATTTATTCACTTTTTTTTCTGCTTAAGCTGGGCCACGCAGACCAACACACATTTGCTTTGCCTTTTAGAGTATGTTTGACCAGACAAAATGGGTGTCTGTCAGTGGGTTTACCTCACGTGAGAGCACTTACCGTGATTAACAAGGCGATGTGTGTCAGGGCAGGACTTGCAGCGTTTGCTAAATTCAAAGCCGTCTAAAGCATGGGCTCACATGAAAGGGCGTGTAGCCCCAGGTCCTACAAAACATGGGGCATATTGCAAATGTGTTGGTGTTGCTTGCCTACAGCCATCCCTGAGGGTAAGTCCCCTGAAGCCAGCCCTGCTGAAACTCTAATGCTGCTGGGAGGCAAACTTGAACACCCAACAGAGTAACCTACATGAGCAATAGGACTTTCTTTGCCTATCGATTGCTGCATAAAGACAGATTTCTTTTCATGCTGCCAGCTAACACTGCTTTTTTGCAGGAAATCATGAAAATTTTTTTCTGTCTGTCCTGCAAGTGGCATGATGTGAGCCTTCTCTGAAGAAAAAAGCACATAGCTGCAGTTAGCTTGGGAATAAATATGCTCCGGAGTACAAAAGCCTGGTCTCTGCACTAACCACAGCAACATGGCTTCTGTTTCGGAGCTGTCTCACATCTGTCCGAAGAGAAGCACAGGCAGCTGGAGTTCACATCTGCCTGGAAAACAGCATGTAGACATGCCCATATGTATGCTGGCAAGTCTTTTAAGCACAGACAAAGCCTATGAGAAATAAAAGGGAACACATCTCATGGTAACTTCAGCTGGAGAAGTTTGCTGTTGATCTTTTACCTAGCTATGAAGCTCAGGATTTAGGTCTGTCATCTTGCTCAGGAATGGGAGTTTGATGCTGAAAGATGGATATAAATGGTGCATTCAGAATATTATTTTTTTCATGTGTTGGTCAAACTGTATGTTTAAAGGAGGGAAGAAATGATGTTTTCTTTAATTGGCCATCATTGTGTATGGCTATTTCTCAAGATAAGACAGGTTTGGGTTGGATTCCCAGGTCTGGGGTAGAGTAACTTTTGATTTATTCAGCACTTTTTTCCAAATTAGTTTACTTAAACATCAGTGCCGGACTAGCAGCTCTATGGTAGAGGGAGAGCTGACCCAGGGAGTCTGAGAAAGCTTCCTGAAGGTCTGTATCTTAACCAGCCATGCAAGTTAGTCTTCACAGCTGCAATTTGTGGCAAAACCCAACACTGCTGAGGATCGATGACTCAGTGATGGTTTCACTACAGGCTGAGTGGCCCAATAGTCTGGCCTCAGCATCAGCCAGGAAGAATTTCTTTCAGGTTCCTTGCCTGAACTTCCATTTCTTCTAGTTATGCTTAAGTTTCCATCTCTCTTTTTTTGTAAGTGAGCTGTGAAGCAGAAGCCATAGTCTGGGAAGGAGGTCCTGCAAGTATTTCAGCCATGAATTACTGCCATTTTATTGCTGGGCTTCATTTTTTGTGCAGCTTCAATTTGCTGGTGTTGTCCCTGATGAAGTAAATGATGATACTGAGCAATGTCTTTTCAATTTTGTCTGCTTCTAAATGAATTCTAGTTTTATTTCTCAGCATAATGCAGGCCCTATATCTAGTTTACTTATGATTTATATTCTGTTCAAAGATATGAGCCTTCGTGAAGCCTACTAACTAATAATTAATAAAGCTCATTTTAAGTCATTAATCTATTGTTCTGCATGATCTTTCCAGAACACATTTAAGATGTCTGATGCAATGTTTATTCTCAGCCCTTTTAATGCAGGTCTTCTCTATAACTGCCTGACTTTATTTTCCATTTGCATCACCTGCAAATGATTGTCTATACAAGCCTAATGGCTTACAGTAACTCTTCAAAAATTGGATACTTGAGGTGAACCCATTTAAGATAATTTTTTACAAAAGTCTAATGTTCCACCCAAGCACCATAGCATAATTTCTGAACAGAAGGCCAAGTGCACTAAATGTATCAGCATTACGATAGCCCAAACCCATTTACTGTGGTATTGAGGACTGACACACAAATGACCCTGGGTCTCAGTACATGGAAATTACTTGTAATTATTCTGTATTTTCCAACCCTCAACCTGTTCATCTCATAAGTCTTTGGTAGAGACTCCTTTGAGCTGGGTCTAGCATTATCAGGGGGAATTCTGAGATCTCTGTTGGAGCTCTCCAATTTGCAGCTGACTAGCTGACCCATTTTTGTTTAGGGCAATGTGTCTTTGGTTATAAAATCATCATTCTTTATAAGCCTCTTGCAGGGGGACAAATGGATGTATTTTTTACTCTCTGTGACATTTTAAAACTGATAGACAGACGCTATTTGCCCAGCGTTTTTTAATCTCCATTTCATGAAAAATGAAGGTCTTTGGCCTAGAATTTCAATTTGATTTATATTCACAATTTCTCTCAACATGTTTCAGCCTAGCTGATATCAGAACATGAACATCAGCTTTAATCATTACCAAAGGTTTCCGTGTGATTTAATAGTGAGAGAGGATTTCGTTTTCCTCATCATTTTTTAATTTCTCATAAACCAAATATCAAATTCACTAACTTTCATCCAAAATCAATTACTTTGAAAACCTGTAGGAAAGGAGACCTTGAAAGAATATCTTACCATAATTTCTGTCACTCTATCCAATCTTGGTGCTGCCTCTTGTTATTTGGAATCATTATTATACCTTAAAAGAAGCAACTTTGTGCAGTAAAATGGCACCGCAATGCTCAACCTATCTGCTAGGTAGGAGTCCTTTGAATTTTTGCTGCGTATTCTACTGAAGTTTTTTTTTTGTTTATTAACACTAAAGTGAGTCAATAGAGCTGTGAAAGTCTGAATATTTCTCTATTCCAAGTCATCAGAAAGTAACGCTTTTTCTCTTCTGAGGCCAGGATCTTTAAGAGTGGACAGAATGTAAATCAGAAGTGAAAAGGATTTGATTCCCACTTGCCAAGGGGAGGTTCCCATCTGTTCTCACTGAAGTGTATGGGGATTTTTGCTATTGGCTCTCTTGGGAAAAGGGTCAGACCTTAATTTGAGGGAGGAGAGAGCATTTAGCTGTTTTGTATTGTTATCTAAAATAAAAATGCTTCAGCTAAATAGGCTTGTGACCATCTGAAGAAGCCGCTTATTAATAACAAAAATTCTTGGTTTTGCAAAGGTGTAAACCCCTAGAAATTAGGTGGTCTTGCTGACCACAGCAGCAAATCTACACAGGGTAAGGAGGTGCTTCCATATCTCTTATACCCTATGGAAGCCAAATCTAATTCATCAAGGCCCTTTCTATTGAATATATATCTTGCTAAGAAAAGAATATTCAAAACTTTTACAGGTCATCAAAGTTGTGCCTGTTCCTACCACCAGCCTGAGGAATCTCCTGGCAAAGAGCCAACCAAACATAACCTCACCTTCATCTTTTGCGACCAGTCTACGTGAACAACGTGTGCTTCATACAGAGACTACATTCTCATCTGACCACTTGGACACTATTTTTTCCAGCAGTTTCTCCAGTTCAATCAGTCTGAATAGTCACATATTTATGCTGAATTGTTTCTTTTGTTACCTTCAGGACAGAACTGGGGATTCTAATTCAGGGTGGGGTGGGCTACACAATAGACCAGTTTTCCAGAATTTTACAGCTGCTGAGTACAAAATTGATACTGGTTGCTCTCCAGCTTGCTCCCAGAGCAAGGTAATTGCAATATTTATTTTCAATGTGCAGTTTGTTACTTTCTCCTTCAAGTTGGTCTAGTCCCTCTTATTACCTTTTTTTTTTTGCCTTCACAGTGGATAACATATGTAATGCGAAGGCTGTGTTTAACACCAGACTTTTACTTTTCAGGGAAATGAGCATTGGGCTCAATGTATAAAACAAAAACATAAAATAGCCCTAATAAATCAGTTTATGAATAATGGAAATAAAGAAATATTGCAAGAGGAGATAAAAAAGAAGAAGAAACCTTTTAAAGCATTATGAAGCATAGACCATATTCATAACATCCAACTCAGTCTAAGATAAGAGCTCCCAAAGGAACTTTTCTAGTTGGTAGATAAATGTGCATGCACAGGGTTCCCTATTCTGCCTAGTCCCAACAAACCTTCTCAAGAGTATCTGTAGCTGTCTTATCAAAGTTGAGAGTCCTGTGTGGAAGTATGCTGGTGTGGGAAATCATCAGCTGGTATTAGAGTAGCCATGGACTTCACTGACTAACCAGACTTGCAGAGGACATCTCTTGTGATTCTCATACATATCTTTGGTTTTAGAGCCTCTGCTGGTCAGGACGCACCAAAATGTTCATTTGTATACACGTATAACACACACGTACATTTTTAACAGCCAGCCTTTTTTAAAAGACTGTCCCCGAGCAAATTGCTCAGCATTTTGTAAGAACTTGAAGTGCTAGTTCTCAGTAAACACGTCAGGGTGGTCATGCGATGTAACTTGCAGCTCAGCTGTTGATAGGGGATGTAAAGCTGCATGAAATCTCTTTATCACTGTAGGAAGATTTGTGGAGTTACTGCCTTGACTTTTTAAAGAGTGGATAGTTTCCTCTTGCTTTGGTCACTACTTTCTGAGATAAAGTATTGAAATTCAGTGGAGTTGTGCCAGTTGAACCAGCTAAGGATGCCGCCTTCTATTTGCCCTTACAGCTCCTGAAGCATGTGTGATTCAAATTCCATTGGGATTGCTCTTTTACCTTTGCAGTCAAAAATGCCTCTATTTTTTCTTCCACTTTTTGCAGAGCAACATAAGAGCTGTGTGCTAATGTGTGCTGCAAAAATGTGTTTCTAAAAGGTAGATTGTAACTATCCATTTGAATAACTTTGATTTATTTCAACTACAGTTCAACATCCTTAATTGTATTTTCCAATAATGTTCGTAGGAGCTTGTTTGCAAAAAAAGTAAGCTGGTATTGCAAACTGTCTTCTAAAACCTAAAGTTTCTTGCATATTCTTACAAAAACAAGCCAAATAACTAACAAGTTCTGAAGCAATAGCTATGGGGCAAAAGCTATAGTAAGTTGAATCACAGAGCAAGAACAGCAAATTGCCACAGTGAATTGTCCCACATATATACAGCGTGCAGATTGATCAGAAAAAGCTATTCATCAGAAAAAGAACATATCTACACAAATGCAGTTTGTAATCAATTAAAGATATGAGGAGTTCTATCTGTAAAGGACTCATTTGCTGTAATACAGAGGCAGCTGGAGCAGAAACACTGAATGGAATAGATCTGCGTTAAACACCTTGTCTCTGGGTGGTTACTGAGCACCACATGGTACCAAGAATAAAAATAGCCCAAGCAAAGGAATGGAAAACTTCAAATCTCTATATCAGAGCCAAAACTCTCCATAAATGTGGAAGACAACTGAAGGAAATTCGGAAGGCACTTTGCTCTATGTTTGTAAGCAAGCAGTGCCAGAAGAAATGAAGACGTTCAGAAGGTAGCCTTGGTTTTGACAGCAGCTGGTTCTGAAAAGCATGTTACAGTTAATAATTTTCTGTTAAGTGGAGCAGAGGCTGACTGTGAAGTGGTAGTACAGAAATGTGAGGAACCCTGAATTCCATGTAAAAATGAAACATATGTGTGAGATTGGCTCAGAGTAAGCGGAGTCTTGCAATTTTGAGGGCTAACTAAAAGGAGACTGGGTCCTAATGGGAGCTGGGAAAAAAATTCAGAGAAACTACTGGAAAATCCAGAGTGAAGCTGAAAAAAGCTCTTATAAGGTGCTGGTTTATGCATGTTGGTGAGAAGGAAGTCATGTGGCACAGTCTACGTGGTGAACTCCACAGTTCTTTGACACTGCAGGCCTGATTTGGTATGCAAAAATGTCACCAACCCCCCCCCCCCCCAACTCCTTAAGGTAAAAAAGGATGCAGAGCTCTATCTTGGATCAAAACAAGAACAACACAGCAGCTTGCATACTTTGGACAACCACCACTTAAAAAAATGGTGTCCAGAAAAAGAAATATATATCCAAAAAGGCAATGGGTTGCACCATGGTTTCAATTGAGGCAGACATGCCCAGAGCGTGGCCAGCGCGGGCAAAGGATGACAAGTATGTCTCTAGCTCAGATGAACTCCACGCAGCAGCAACAAATAATACTCTGCCAAAACATGAAGACTGTCAACCTGAAAGTAAATATGACAGCTATTATTTCAAAGTTGCACAATGACACGTAAACCACTGTTCCCAGAAACTCTATTAAATGAGCTTAAAGGAAAGCCTCAAAAATACAAGATAAACTGAAGACGAGTGTTATTTACACATCAGCTGAAGAAATATTTGAGGTAGAGCCACAGTTAAACAGCAACAAGGGTATGAATGCTACTTCTTGAGTTAGAAGGATGACAGGTCTTTTATCTTATCCAGGGGTATGATCCTGAAGTGACAGAAGCCAAAATAAACAAGGATATCTTTAGAACATCTCAGAGGGGAGTGCTTTTGCTCCTGCTGGACGACTACAGAGCTGACAGTGCCCTCCCACTTCTGTAGCAGCGCTGTGTGCACTATCCTGCTGCGCTTTGAGACTGTCGCACCAGAGGGATGCACATGGTATGAAATGGCACTATCAAAACAAATGACCAGGTGCTTCTTCATGTTAGTTTCCCTGTATCAGAGAAGACGTACAAGTTAGGTGCCAGTAACATCATGAACTAACTGGACATCATTGTTAAGGCAGGTTTGCAGACATACTGGAAGTTCCTGGGATCCCGTATTATGTGAACACTGCTCACTTGTCATTCACAGGCTGCTCTGGGGAATAACTCTGTGGCATCTGGGCTGTTCAGAGATATGTGCTCAGCTCTGCCTGGGCAGTACCTCGTGCACAGGGAAAACAGGGAATGAAACAGTCATTGCCAAGGTCCTTGCTGCAGACTTGTCAATGAACAGCACAGGGAGCTTAAAGTCATACAATTAACTGTTTCTATTCTTCTACAATCATAGAATCATAGAGTGGTTTGGGTTGGAAGGGACCTTAAAGATCATCTAGTTCCAACTCCCCTGTCATGGGCAGGGACACCTCCCACTAGACCAGCCTGCTCAAAGACCCATCCAGCCTGGCCTCGAACACTTCCAGGGATGGGGCATTCACAACTTCTCTGAGCAACCTGTTCCAGTGTCTCACCACCCTCACAGTAAAGAATGTCTTCCTAATATCCAATCTAAATCTACCCTCTTTCAGTTTAAAACCATTACCCCTCATCCCATCACTACACTCCCTGATAAAGAGTCCCTCCCCATCTTTCCTGTAGGCCCCACACTCAGTATTTTCCTGTAGCCAGAGTTGGGATTATAGAAAGAAGATCTCTTACACAATAAGGCAGAGCAGTGACTAAAGTTCCTCTGCCTGACTTGGACAGTAAAGCTAACTGGAAGAAGTCCACCTTTTTCTTTTTGTCTCCAGTATGAAATACTGTAGTGAAAATACATCGGAAATTTTGTGTCTTCATCAACAACTGGGAAGTAGAAGGCCAACTTTCTTTTTTCAGTTGTGAGTTTTGGTTTTCCACCCTTTTGAAAAAGACAGTTCTTTTTGGCTACAAAAAGAATTGCAAGAAAAATCATTAGCAGAGTTTTCCGCCTAGCTCCAATGTCATTCTTCAAGCAGCTCTACCCTTTTCGGCTTTCTTCTGATGGTGGTGTTAGACTAGGCAATTTGTAAAATTTGGTAGCTGTTACCATTTGTCATAGGAATTGCACCGAGACATTGTATTTGTCCAACAAATAAATTTCCTCTTTTAATTAGGACTGATGTACAAGTTGCACCCTGGTGTTGAATCAGTCTCCAGCCGGCTCTGAACTTTTTGCAGTTGATTACAGTGATTGCAATTCTTTGGCTGGGACCTCCAGAGTAACTTCCCTGCTTTAGAGAGTGGCAGTGGTTGGTTCGAACAGAGCAGACAGCAGGGTGGAAGTTTAGTAAAAATTACGTCTAATGTAACAGAACTGATCAATGTCATTTTCCTATTAAAGAGATGTTCTGTGGAAGGTGTTCAGCAGAGCACAGCTGATACAATGCTCTGGATGGCATAAAGGACTTTAAGAAATGGCTGGAAAGAGCATGCACGTGCATGGGGTAACTTTCAGTTACATCCAAGCACAGCCTCTCTGTTCGTAGCCACAAAAAAAAAAAAAAAAAACAAAAAAAACCACAAATAGCTTCCAGGGCTTAATTTCACATCACTACCAAATGTGCAGGGTAGGACATGTTGAGCTTGTTGGGCTATATGATACCTGGGAGCTTACTGAACCTGTTTTCTGTCAGCCGCTACTGCTGCTGGTTGGTTTCCAGAACAAGGTGAAGATGTTTTGATGAGTAAAAGGGAAATGACCTGTGATGTACATGTCTGAGAAAGCCTCTCTCAGTTAATGATAAACTGATTGCAGCTGCACAGTGAAGGAACTGAAGTCCCATCATTATAAGAGGGAAGAGGTAGCTGTCAGGTTGCTCACGCTTGGGACCCATTTTTTTTGAAAAGTCTTCTCTTCCCTAGATTGGTAATAGCCTCATGTCTTTAGCTTTCCCTTTGAAGTCCCACCTAATTTTGCTACTGAGAGGATAAAGGTGTGATATGGTGTGTGTTGGCACTGAGGAAGGTCAGGAGACTGGCTAGCACCAAATACAGTGGCCACTGTGCCCAGATATTGACTTTGCCTTCAGAAGAAGTGTGAATAAAACCAGTTATTGTATATTGCTAGCCATTTTTCCTGCATAAAACAGAGGTCATACTTGACTCTAAAAGGCAAAGATTTGGGCATAATAATTTAGTAAGATAACTGAATGTTAGGATCAGGTATTTAATCACATAGGAATAACTGCATACCTCATTGACTATGAAAATGAAAATGCTCCCTGCATACTTTTTGGAGTGTGCCACATATGGCAAAGCATATATTATCCTGTAAATATTAATGGTAAGTAATTTAAGATCACTAGTTGCCTTCTTTTCAGAACAACTCAGATGTGATGGTTACGTTTCTGCCTTGTTGGACTTGCTCTTTTGGGGCCATTTAGTCAGTCCTGGGTTGCTAGATTAGGAAACTCTTGAACAAATATAGTTCACTTTGTTCATTTTGATATACCCTCATAGAAGCCATTAATTGCCCAATGAACCCAATGAACAATTAATGCTTTCTGTGGATAATACATCAAAGTGGTTATATATGAAGCTTCTAAGTGGAGCATAGCATAAATTTTAAAGGATACACACAGGAGTCAGGTGTTCTAATTTCTACATCCAGCTACATCCAAGTAGCTAATTTCTACATGCAAGTAACTGTAAGACTTATGACCCTGAAGCCCATGTCTAGCGGAGGGCTGCAGAGTGTGCCCCCTCCTCATGGACAACCTGAGGAGCTGTCTACAGCATGCTAGAAGGAAGAATGAAGGGAAAGCCTGAAATAGCAACAGTTTGGGGGACATAAGTGGTTCATTTTGTACTTTATGGAGGTTTCTTATATCCCTTGGGTTTCAAGAAGTGCAACAACTACAGCCTTGTACTCAAAGAGCTAAAGGAAAGTTCTTTTGGTTGCATGAGTTAGGAGGTAGTATAAGAGCTGAGAGTTAGCATCTCTTCATGTCTAATGGCCCTGCAATCCAGGATTTATGACAACAGTGGAAGAGCCAGCTGCCAACAGGCATGTAATTCTTCCCCAGGAGCACGCCCAAACCACCAGTTTGGGTGCTGTAGACCATGCATGAACATGTCATGGAGTGAGACTAGAAAGGGGGACGTCTCTACTACGAGCTCACAGCCTGAAGTGGGGCACTACCAAGCCGTGCTCCTCCCCTTCTTCCTTTTCAATCCTATGAATCTTAAGATATTCAACACAGGGCATCCCGGCTTTGGTTAGAGGGCAGTGTTCCTACCCAAATGAACTCGTAGGGTGCTCTCGCAGGGAGACAACGCTGGGGCTTTGGCTTTCTCAGGCCAAGGAGGGAGCTGCAGCCAGAGTTCCTCCTTCCTCCCTGAACTTTCCAAACATCAGCAGTCAGTGTTCTGGAGACAGGCAGAGAAGCCATGCCATTTTGACTATGCCATTGTGCCTGCTAGGCCCACCCTGGCAACACTTCCCCATCATAGCGAATTTGTCAGGGATGTGGGGGAGGGAAGGTGTAAGCTTGTGTTTCTGCTGGGACTTGGACCAGAGTGAGGTATGGTGGCAAGAACAGTATTCTCAGAGGGGCTGCTTGAGGTGTCTTGAGCACATTTAAGCAAAAAATTCCAGTTTGGGGATTCACAGCATTAGATAGACCTGAGCAAGGGTGTTTAGGACCCTGCTTTTCAATCCCTCTTGCAATACTTAAGTCCCTTCTTGGATTCAGATCTTAATCTTTGTTACTCAGTTTTGCCATCTGTTGGAGTGGAATAATAATTCCTTTATATATAGGCTTTATATGAAGACATCTATGGAGTTTAATTTATAATCTTTCAACTTGGTTTAATGAATTCAGAAGGAATGATATACACACAATACATGTTATTTCTGATGTAAAATTAACAGTGGATGTTTCGCTACAAACAAAGTAGTTACAAATATGTTACTCTTCTTTTTATCAGCCAATATTCCAATTAACATTTGTCTAATTCTTCTTTCTACTTGTTTTCTCCTTTTATCAACAGCTACTTGGTTGTCACAAACAAAAGGTCTGATTTTTTTCCTCCATCAGCTTCCACTGAACATATACTGCTATGCTTCCACCGAAATATGTAGATGTAAGTCATGCTAAGACCAGAGAACACAGTGAAGAATAAAGCACAATATTAAAAAATATCCATTCACTTAGAGATGAATAAGTAATGTATTGCTTTGAAATACTGAATGTCACAAAATTCTGGAATGATGGAATATCTTCGCTGTTTATGGTTGAGCAACATTTCTTTTTTTTTATAGATTTTAACTGTAATAGCGTAGGCTGATTGTACAGAAATTTACATATGGAAATAACTTTACACACAAGTAATCTTGTTTAGTTCAAACAGAACTAGTGAATTCATAATGTTACCCTAGTGCATATTTAGCAGGAGTATGTTTTCACCGCTTGTATATGGAACATGTGTTGTCCTTTGTTAAAAGAAGAAAATATGCACACATGCATATATGAAAAGAGATAAGAAAAGGAAAAATATGCAAGCTGAAAGCAAAACCCCTGCCTGCCCTTCAGTTTACTAAAATAATGTTTGTTTAATACATGTTAAACAAAAAAGCCAAACCATGTTATCTTACAGTTGGCTATTTTCCTAGTGAGACTCAGTTTGTCCTCCTCTGCTTTTAATTCTGACAACCTGAAAAACCTATTTTCAAAATCAGATTATCTTCTCTAGAAGATAAATACTGTCTTTGTGTATTAAAGGATAAATGTGCCTCCAATACAGAAGGTGTGATAACTAGGACTCCTGATAACTTCATTTCTTGGCTGCCGTCCCACCAAATGAGTCACATTTAGTCAAGATTTTGCCCTTATTACATGCCTGGGGTCACTATCCTGGAGATTCAGTGGTTACTAATGGTTACTCGGCCAGAGAAAAGAAGGAAGAGGTAAGGCAAAAAAAAAGCATACATATATGGTGTATTTTTGAAGTCTGGCTGCGAGAGGGAAAACTGAAGACACTTCCCCCCAAAAAATATACGTCTTTTGGGGGCTGCAAAATGCCTTTTTTTATGGACTCAAAAAAAGAGAGTGATGGTAACCCCCTTTTCAAGTAGTCTTTGAAAAAACTGTGACAGCAATGCAGGAAAAAAGGCAAAGATCTGATTTAGATCCAGCTTCTGTGAAATAACAGGTTGGGAACAATATATTATAGGTGCTCCCCACCTCAGTTCCCCAACATGCAGCTGCATGACCCATGCTGTAAACAAAAGCATTAAAGCACGTAGCCAGTATAAAGATAAATTCTAGATATAGCTAAATTCAACAATTAACCTAATCATATAAAATTAATTTCTCTGTAGTTCATGTAATTGTCTCTTTTCCAAAAGTCTGCTCATGCATCTGTCTGGAATTCAGATCATATTGTCGGTTCATGTCACTCTCGTTTGATCTAATACCCGAAAGTTTTATTCACAGTTAAAGGCCTAAGTGAAACGGCCACTTAACCAAACGCCCACATTTCAGCAGCTTCACCCAATGACCAGTTTGACAGAATGACTGCGACAGGAATTGGAGCTCGTGCGGCTCCCTTATTAATCATTGCTCATTGACATTTAGCAGCAGCCAAATTGTATCTGAATGTAGTTAAGGTGTCCAGGGGGTTTGTGTGTCACTGAAGGAGGGGACGAAGTGGAGAGCAAGGAGGGAGCAGAGTGGGTTATGCTTTTTGGGGGGGATATTGTCCCCATTGAAATAAATCACAAAAATACCATGACGCCAAAGGTGCATGGAGCAGATCGCTGAATCTTGAATGTCACCGTGCAATTAAGTGCTGGGTCTTGCTGTTTGAAAAGAATATATATTTCTCTATCTAGGGCACTGAAATGAATAATCCCTGTTACTGAAAGTTATGTGGGAGTAAAATAGTCCCCGGGACTGGAATTCAGTTGCCAGCTTAGCTCTCCGCTGCACAGTTTTGCGGCTAATCAGGGCATGCAGAAAGGGTTTCCAGCTGCTCCGTGCTTTCCCTGGGGAGGGATTTTATTGAGTGCGTGTGTGTATATGTGCGGCAGCACCTCTTTCAAGCAATGTATGCAATGGCCAGGGAGGCTTATTGGTGGGTCTGGTTTGTTGATGGGTTTTTGTTTGGTTTATTTGAGGTTTTTGTTTGTGTATTTGGTTTTTTTCTTTGCACCCCAGAGGAAACAGCTGGGGAAAAGATTTTGGAGTAGTCCTGCAGCCCTCTTATGCCAGTTTATTTGAGCTGTTTGTTATGTTTGAGTTAATTTGTCCCATGTTTAAAAAATATGGACTCCTAAAGAATGTAGATGTGCATGAGAAACATTAAAAATAAACAAATATTCCAGTAATACCACCCAAATTGTCCTAATGTTGTTGGATAAAATAAATCAACGTGGGTATTTTCAGTGTGACGAACCAACACTTGGGAACATATTCCTAAAAGGAGCTCATTCAGCATTGGCTATGACTGACTTTGTTGCTTGAAGTCAATGAAAATACATTTGCAAGTAAGGATTACTCATACAGGAATGGTCTGCAGTGCTGGAGCTTGTACCAGCAGCCCCCCAGAATGAGACAAAGCTCCCCATAGCTGTGTTAAAGCTTCGTTTCGTATTTGCTAGGGGAAAGATGGAAACTTACTTACGTCCAACAATGTTAACCAAAAGTGCAGTTTTTTAATAAGTAAAAGTTTTTTGCAGCAATTGTGTAAAATCTCCATCTTTAGTATGGTTTTAATTTGTTAAATAGCTTCTTCCCCCCATTGCTGTGTTTGAGTTCAAGGCTTCAAAATTTTGCAAGAAGCACTCATTTTTCACATGATTAACGGACAAAAGGAGCAGACAGGCAAAATGACATCCTCTGTTCCTTTAGCATTTTAAAATAATTAGTCCATTTGATTTTAATGTAAAATAGATTTTCTCAATTTTGTTGTGAGAACATGATATATTTATGAAAAACTCAAAATCAAACCACCTATTTCTTGGGTTTTTTACTCTTGCTTTACCCTATGCCAACGAACAAGAATGAATTACCTTTCACCTTTTTTATGCTGAAAGCTACGTTTCACTGCATTAACCCTTTGTTTTCCATCACTTACAGGGGCAGATCCTCAGCTGGTGGGAGATGATCTCCACTGAGGTTAGTAGGCTTGTCTCTAAGTAGAGTGCTGAAGATCCAGTCCCACTTTTTCAAGGCCATATAAGTGAAGTTTTTTATGATATAAATATAATTCACAGATTGTCTTACAATTTGTTGATAATTCTGCCACTGTAACTGTTGCTGCCTTAGTTACTCCCTCATATATACCGATTTTTTAAATGCTATTTTACCTTTTTCTCTGTCTTTTTGGTTTTTTTTTGCTGGCTTGATCTCACTTCTTACTATATGCCAAAGGCTGGCTTTAGATAGTTATGGACACACTTTGATACTTGCTTTTCAAATAGTTCCTGTAAACCTAGTGGCCAAAAATCCATATTTCTTAGCAGCAGAGGCTTTGCTTCAGTTCCATATACAGTTTTTTTGCACACAGATTGGGCAGTTTGCAAACATTGGTACCATCTAACTAAAGGCATTCCTAAGAGACCAAAGCTGATTTTTTAGCAAGTCATTGTCATAGTTTCACTTACAGGGAGGAGTACGATTCTGTCACCCCAAATCCAGTGTCACTGTAAAATCAATCCATACAGTTTCAGTGAAGAGCCAGAAATACGCTGCACGCACGGATTCTGCTTATGAGTTTATATTAAGCACAACTGTGATTTTCCATGTTGTTACGAGATACCGCGTGCAGTCTGTGGAAGAGGTTGGGAGACCAAGACAGGAACCCAAAATACAAGCCAGCACACGGTGCCAAGAGAGAACGCACTCCGAGGCTGTACTGCAGGACATAGGTATGCAAGAGGATGTATTTCCTTCCCAAATGGGTTAGGTAAACATCTGTAGCCTGTCAGCTGGATACAGAGGAGGAAAGAGTAATTTTTTACATTTATCCTTAGTGCAAATAGATTAAGTGCCGCTTGCTTTTATTTCTGTCGTCTACATCTATGTAACCCGTGTCTTTACAGTGGATTATCTTTTTTGGATTTTGTAAGTGTAAGTAATCTGCTTTTAACTTTCACCTAACTTCAATGACGAATTGTTTCAAGGTCACTAGCTAGCACCAAAATGTTCTGTGGCTGTGGCTGTTCTCACCGCCAAAGGTCTGAACCACCCCTACAAGTGCCTAGCAGTAGCCTACTTTCCTCCATAATACTCAAAGGTAAGAGGATATACGCCCATGTGAGATGCAACAGTCTGCATTGAAAGTTAATAATGCAGTGATCTAAGGAGAAAAAAAAGTCTTCCTGTGACCAGAAAAGCTCTGGCATGTGGCAATTAATGCAAACCATGCCTGAGCCTGCAGAGTCCCAGCAGAGTTGGTAGCCACCATTCAGGGCGCATCAATAATACAGCGATACTTAATATTGATCAGAGAGCAAATCACCAAATGAAGGAGAAAAGTCTGCATACCTGCTTTTACCAGCTCAGACTGGAAATAGGTAAACGCGGAGAAACAGTAAAATTATTTTTCCTCATGTTGGTAGCATTTTATAAATGCCTTAGAAACAAAACCAGCCAATCAAATCCTTTTTCGTTGTTTCCTTCCCGTTTCCCTTCCAGCCCAGCTGGTGCATTTGCAGGCAGGTGAGCTCTTCAAAACGATCCTCCCACATAAGAAACTATGGGAGCTATGAAATATTACTGCAGTCCAGTTATCTCTGAAATGCTGATCTGCCTGGCTAACATGGAGCTGAAATGCAGTTATTCCCTTTGACATGAAGTCAGTTGTGAATTTGCCAGATGAACTTCCTTGACAAATGGCTACCACCCACTCAATCCATCACTTCAGGGAAGCTGGGCTGCCTCATACTTTTTATTTTCTGTGCTTTTATCTTTTGTTCTGTCTCAAAAAGATCAAGGGGTAAAATCCAACCCAATATTCAAAAGTATGTGATTTAGCGCACCAAAGAAGTAACAAAGAGATCTATTAAAATTGCATATTATACAGTAATCATGTACTTCAGAATTTCCTCCTCTTTAATATAGAAAAATCGGCTAGAATTCTTCATTAATATTTTAATTGGCGTAAGTGTTGAGTTCCCAACTATCCACATGGTAATTTACACTTATACTGTAGCTGGTGGGAGTTGGTTTCTTTAGCTTTGTGCTAATCCAAGGATCTCACTTCCTGCGACAGGAAAGCTGCAGGCGACAGTTGCGCTGCACGGGTGAAAGGCACAAACGGAAAGGTAAAATATATATGAAATAATTTTCCTAAAAACTAGAAGAAAAGTCTATATTAATCTATTATCTATCATATCAGGTAGATTAAAGTAGCTAATAAGCATTTTGTGTTGATGAACAACTCTCAGCCTTGTCTTATCTAAGCAGCCAATGGTGGAAAGGTGCATTTTTAAAGAATTAATATGTAAAAAGCAAATTTTCTGTTCAGAACCTAGCCTGAGAAGAGGGAGGGGATGCTCAGCAGATATGCGTCACCTTGGAAAATTAGGTGGCAGAGCAACCTATAGATTTCCTAACTGATGTGCTACTTCCACATAAACTCTGGGGATATCCATGGAAGGCACCATCCCAGTATCTTCTTCTGCGGGGCACTGGCATGGCACAGAGCTGTGGATGAAGCAGGGCTGGAAATGGGCTGCCAAGGACAAACCTGGTCCAGCAGAAGGCTTCTCCCTGTGGGTCTTGGCACATGGGAAGAGCGGGGTGCCCTCACTAAAGCCCAGTGGATGGCGGGGCTGGGACTTGGAGACAAAGAAAGCCCAGACCTCCAGCTGGTGTGAGCCTGGAAAGGGGCTGCCAGAGGAGAGGGCAGGCTGCCAAAATTGCTGTCCTTGTCTGAAGCAGGGCATTGTCCGAAGCCCAGGGCTGAGAGGTCGCATGGAGCTGCTCTCATGCGTCCCCCTCCCCTGCACTTCCCAGACTGGGTGCCCCGGTACCTTGTGCCTGGGGTTTCATCACCAGCAGCCCCTGACGATGGGACAGGGAGGAGGCCCTGCCCCTCCCGCGGCTTCCCCGCTGTTTCCTCAGGAATCGTGGAGATTGCTTTAGAAAGTGTGTGATCTTTGTCATGGCGTTGTTTTGCTGTTGTCGGCGGCACTGCTGTTGTTTTTTAGTTTGTTTCTTAAGGGAATAAGGCTTATAGGAGTGTGGGGTTTGCCTGGATGTCTGTCTCCTTTTTTTTTTGAGCCCAGTGGCAGATTTCAGCCAAATGTGACAGAGGGCTAAAGCTCTCCCAGATAATTAAGTAACAAATGTCATGAAAATAAGACAAATGGGTAGAGGAGACAGATGCTGTAAATGCCCTTACTGTGGGAAAAGCTGCAGAGTGGTATCTCACATCATTAGGCACTAGAACAGCCACATGGGAAAAGGGCCCCTATAAATGCCCCAAACACAGAGTTAGCTTCAGCTGGGTTTGTGTTTCATGCATGCCAGAGCCAACCGCTTATAAGACAAAGCTCCACAGAAAGCAGAATTAATTCCTTCTGTGCCCAAATAGCTATTGGTTTTCTGACTCGAGCCCCCTCAAAATCTTCTTTGGATTCAACTATTTACATTTTAAAGAAAGATATATTGTCTACCTGTGAACAGGTACGCTGAGGTGCGTATGATTTAAACAGAAAAAATGCCAGTTCCCTTATTCTCCTCACAACCACTTTACTTGCGGTAAGATCTGCACTTCAAAGACTTAGAAATATGGGCACAGCTAAGACTACCTTGTGTTGTACCAAGAAAGCTGTACCTGTCAGGAGAATTGAATTGACAGTGTGAGCAGGGATGTATATGTTTGCAGTGCACAGGATTCAAGAACAGAGAGTAGAGTCCAGCTGAGAAATTAGGAGAATCGGCTCATACCATGGTATAGTGATGCCCTAACCATAATGGAGATGCAGCAGTTCCCCAGGCCAAAATGGCTGAAGCTAGCAAGATCAAGAGCTCCGTACATTTCAAGTTAACCACGTTGTTAAATATTCAACTGTTGTGAAATCCTGGAATAACCCTGAATGAGAGATACATGGGGACAAATAAGGCGGGCAAGTCCTACTGCGGTCAAACATTCCAGCTGTGCATGGCCACATCCAGGGCACAGCTGGGGACCAGTGCCAGATGGTCGTGGTCAGTTTTAGGAATACAGTAAGTTCCAGCTTCGGACAAATTACCTGAAAATTTAGATGTTGCCAGGAAGGTCATTTGCAAACCCATTCCTGGGGTTCTGGAGCTGATCATCCTTGCTCCCAGCTTTCCACTGTGCTGAAAACCCATGATGGATTTTGTGGGACTTTAGCCACAGTCCAGAAGAGTGGAGGTTAGAAAATAGATACCTCCTGGCTTTGTAGCCCATGATTTGGGGAGTGGTTTAGATCTGTGGCTCAGCCCGAAGTTCAAGGGAGGGAGCAGAGCCATACTTCCTCCTGTAGTCTGGCTCTATTTAAAGATACATTTTAAAATAAAAGCCTTTTCTGGATAACCTGTGCACAATTTCTTACTAAGCAGATGCTCCGTTGTCTCTATAGTATCAACCACTTCTTTAATATTCTGTGCTATTTCCAATATTTCTGCTACCATCAAAAGAGAAAGAAAGAGAGTAGTCTTCTCCTTTAAGTCTCTATTTTAACTCAGCACTGGCTGTGCACTCCCCTGGGTGATTTCAGGTTACCCACCATCTGTGGCATGACATGGAGACTGACTATGGGTAAAGCACCATAGTATTTTAGCACATGTTCGGTACCAACAAGCCAGCATAAGCGAGTGGAGAAAACAGAAGCTTAATCATTACTCCATGTTCCTGGTGCATAAAGAGAGATACTGTCCACCCACACAGTCTGTGATCGATGCCAAGTCTTTTGCAAACTTGGGGCTTTAGTTCAGCTTCTCTGATTTACACTTGTGCGTTCCTCCTGGCTCCCACCTTTGTGGGGATGTAATGAACTGATTGACCAGAAGTTATTCTGCCACAATGCCCAAAAAAGGGATTCTGGGGACATAAAGCTGAGTTATAACTGCTGAGGGAGGTCCTTTCATTTGGAGAGGCTAAGAACAAAGCCTTTTCGCACCTTTGTGGGCTTCATGAGATAACATGGTGGCTTAGGCTTGATAGGGTTTCACCAGAGGTGACAACCTGGGACCTCTTTACCCCTCTTCCCCTGACTTGCCCACTATTGCCGATGTTTTAAGATCCGCTGTTCTCTCTCCTCTCTGTGTGGGTGCTCCATAATCTCCTGAGCAGGGAATGGGTCTCTTTTGAATGTGCTCTGAAATACGGCTATGGTGACAACATTTCATTAAAAAGGTGCCAATATGAGATGCTCAGGAAATTCAAGAACATTCAACTATTGTCCCTGTTAAAAATAGATCACTTAAAATATTGTGTTGGGTTGTAATCAAGAGTAGACACATCTCAGCCATGGGCAGATAGTGGAGAAGTTTCCGAGGAAGATATTTCACCCACTCCAGATGCATCGATAAAGAAAATGCTTTTCAATTTACAAAAAAAAAAAAAAAAAAGGAGAAATACCAACCACTGGCAGGCAGACATCTTAACATATGTCATTAACCATCTTAACATATGTCAAAATTACCTAATGACACAAAGCATGGGTAGGAACTATCCATTTCAAGGGTCGAATCACCTAGTAATACGAATAAAGGAATATTGTAGTGGAAGTCTGTGTAAAAGGGTGGGTATGGGCTAATGCATCTACAATTGTCAGAATGCTATGCTTGTTCTGCTCTTTGGCATTTCTTATAGTTCTGGTTACATTATAAATCGGATCATCATCAGTTCCCCGAAAAGCTCAAAATGAGTTGAGAACTTGTGTTTCAATGAGAGCTTGCTATAGGAGACATAGACTCTAACTTAGACTCATCTTTTGGTGTAACAACTATAGAATCTGTACTGTTTAAACAAATGCAGATAGTCTTTAAAAGAACCAGCTACTAGTAAGACTTTGTCTATTTGTCGCATTTTGTCTATGGAAAAAAGTGAGAATAGGCTTTTTACACTGGAAGTTATAATCAGGAAAGAAAATGATGAATTAAAACAGCCTTACCAGAGGTTAACGTCTGGTGTGTCAGAGGACTAAAGAACCTAATCTACTTGCTTATGAATATACAGTGAAAATAACGATTATCAGCAAGAACAAAGGGGAGGTTTTCTTAATCTGAAATAGCTATTATTTGCAGCTTGGTTACCTTCTGTGGGAGTTTGTGTGTGTGCGCATGTGCACATTTTCGCTTGAACTTAGAAATCTTGCTGAGGTTTTATACGTGACAGTAACGTAGTTTCCTAGGAAGTAAGTGGGGTCAGCCACACAGCATTTTTATTTCTTTTTTTTTTTTCCTACTTTCTCCCTCCCTAGTTTCCTATAGGGGAGAGTATTTTTGTTCCTCTGTGGCTTCTACTAATCAGGGTCATATTTCCCTCTGTACATTATGAACCCTTATTGATACCAGGGTAAATTTTGCCACTGAGCCACTGAGATGGGATTGGGCCTTTACATAGACGTATATTAGTGATTTAGAAAGCTAAAACAAGGAAAATAATGTAAAATCTCACAATGCTCATGTACTTTTATATATAGTTATAATAATAATAAATGTAGTTATTTTAAAAACATTCCTAAATTGAGAAAAAAAATTCTACTAAAACACTGGTTAAGCAATATGCATCATTATTTCATAAATGCTAACAGAGAGAGATTATGAGGACACATAAAAATAAGGAGGCTTTGAGGTTACAAGTTTGGGCTGATGATAAAGCAACAATCCAATTTACTATTAATTTGGTTTAATGAGTACTCAGAGAGTACGTGCTACTGCAGGGCCTGATCCTCCTTTGCACTGCAACATATGGAGTCTTTTGTATGCAAACGAAGTAGGTGTACATTGTGACAGAAGCAGGAAAATTATAACTCTATTTATTGCTTAGCATCATAGCAAAGAAGACACTGACTGCACATTGCACAGGATTGTAAAGAATTGTTTTGACGAAATAAATATTAAAATTTAAGTTTCTTGTAAATACGGTTGAAAGCATCCTTTTAAAACTGTCTGCATTGTTATATTCAATTAACTCCAGTTTACAAGATTCTTGACACAGATTTTCTTTAAAATGTATTGGTATTATGTATTTTGCCCTTTCAGATCTATTATGAATAGAGTACTTTTGACTATTATGAATTCATTAGCATGATGTAATTTGTATTTAAAGTGTACAAATTATCTCTGGCCTCAGCAGAGCTGAATGAAAACAGCACCATGTAGCTCTCAAGGCCATGCTGGAGAGTGATATTTTTCTGTAACTAAGATTCACAATCAAGTTGGAGATGAGGCTCCTCTCCACACAGAGCTATATACGAACACGAGTAATTATCTAGTTATATTTCCTTTCTCAGGACGTTGCATTTCTCATCATTAAAGGTTAAACCCAAACCTAACCTGGGGTCTGATCTGCGGACGTTCTTTGCAGCAGGGCTGTCTCCGTGTGCTGGAGAAACTGGTGTGGAGAGAGATGCTGAATTTGAAATGAATAATGAATACAAAGGTGCAAATTTACAAACTATGGCTTTCTGTAATTAATACTACCCAGACACTCATTGTATTCTGTACCAAAGGGGTGTTACCCTGAAAATCCTAAAGACACCCAGGTGCCCTGTGCTTCACTTCGGGACATCTCTGCGCTGCGAGGTCAGTGCAAGGATGAGTTGACCTTGAGGGCAGCCGAGAGTCTCCTCAGCCTGAGGAAATTCCACCAGAGGGTGGTGTGAAGCCAGGCTAGGTCACCCTGCATGCCCGGTCCTTGACCCTGCCCTGAAGGACACCTGGAGGGACCCCAAGCACCTCCAGGCTGGAGCTGAGCAGGGATCTGGCAGCCCCTTGGCTCCCCCACCAGCTAGCTACACAAGTCGCACCCTCGAGTATTTTAAGACAACCCTAAACTATGCCAGAGCCTGTTCTGGCTTGTGGCCAGGCAAGAGCTGGAGTAATGAGAGTGGGAAAATGCCTCACAGTGACATTTCCCTCAGCTGCCCTCAGCTGCTCTGGGCAAAACCATGGCACAGATGCAGACAGAGGGCTGGGAAGGTGGTGGCCACTGCAAAAAAGATGCTGGGCTGCTCTGGGACACTGCGGCTTTAGGATAAAAACAAACAAAAAAAAAAAGGAGTAGCAAATATTTTACTCAGGGCTGTTCAGCTGGGATTTATCATGAAGGTTTTGTTGTCCGTCTCACCCACCGGTTTTAGTTCCGTGAGTGGAAAATTGTTTTTAACCTTGTGTGGTTGTTTTTGCACTGATGATTGGGTGTGAAACTTTATCACTTCCGTAAGCCTGATCTGACAGGGCTTTGTGCCAGTTGTGCTCAGGGCGGACGGCCCCACGGGGGGCAAGAAAGAAGAAAATCAAGCCCCTGAGGGCTCTCTTTTTTTTTAAAATGAAAACTCAACCGACTCTGTAAATTGAGCAGTGCCCCAGTCGGGGGAAGTGCTCTTTCCTGACAGCAGAAGTCAACAGGGCAATCAAAAGTTTATTTAGATCCTGCCCTCTGGAGCCTGAGATGCAATTGTCTCGTGTTAGCATTCACAACTAGACAGACTGTTCGTTATCATAACATTGGTTCATCCAAACTGGGCTTGATTTGGGTTGGTTTTTGCTTAAAAGGAAGGTTGATAATGTTGGGACAGAACAATTCGGACGGCAGGTACCTCACACGGTATATAACGTCGGTGGTCATGCTAGTTATGATAGACTTTGAGGTTGGAAATGGGCCAGGTTTGGCCCCACTGTGTAATATAAATAGGGAAGCTACCAAGGGAAGTTTAGCTTGCGCTGCCCAGGCTACTACACCTCATTTTTTAAAAGGCAAGTGATCTCCAGGGATGACTTAGGAGCACTAGAGAAAACAGTATCCTTCAGAATTACTACCTCCTTCATTTTTCATTGTCTGAGAAGATGCCCATCAATACTCAGTAAGACATACTATAAATAGGGGGAGGGAAGACAGAGAAATACTCAAAACAGATGAGGAGCGGAAAGAGGAGGAAAGTATTGTTAAGACAACTTTTACTCTGGCCTTCCTGCATCAAGGAAAGGGATCTAACAGACAGTGCAAATGTGTGCTGCAGTCTGGACCCAAGCAATCATTATGGTATGATACATGAAATGGCTGCTCACAGAAGATGAACTTGTTAAGTATCCAACATGCTCCCAGAAATAGATTCTGTGAAATATATCTTTTGCTGATTTTTTTCCCCCAGCTTGAAAGGACAGCGCAGACTTAAACATAAAAGACTAGTTAATAAAATATACTTTTTACCAGAGGAGTGAAATGAAACAGGAGGATTTTGGGCTGAATTCTACATCTTCTGGAGTATAAGAAATAAATTTATTCATCATGATGATTGGCTTCTCTTACTGCTCCAAGGAGCATGAGCCCAGACTGTTCTCTGTTGTTCTTGTTCTTTGACCAGCGTGAAGTCAATGGTGACTCTATGCCAATCTTTAAGTACCATTAAGGTGAAGGTTTCAAGATCACAGCATAGGTCTAAGCCATATTTAAGAGCAGAGAGGTCAGTTCAGAGCCTACTTAAACCTCTAACTCGTGCGACCATGGAACCAATGAAACATCTGTGGGTGACAGGCCTACCAAGTGAGACTTCTGGAAAGGAAGGCAGGCAAAGGGGACACTGATCTTCTCATCCAAAGAGTTGCTGCAAAAAGTGTTGAGTGGATGTGAAAGAAGAAAGCCCTAGCAGGAGACATGCTTTTTGTGCTTTTTTGGCAAAGCTTGTAACAGTGAGCCATGAAGTTGTCATTCAGCCTTTGTCGGCTGTAATATGTGAGCCTCATGCAAGGCAGCTCCATACAGCTGAAAGGAGAGCTGCTAGATAGCGGAGTCAGATTTGTAGCCTGCCGGCAGCGCAGCTAAACATGCATTGCTGAGGTGTGAATTATGAAAGTCAGTTTCCAAATGGCCAAGGGGCAATAAACATTAATATAAACTGGACGTGGGCCCAGGCCAAATATCCCCAACTCTCAGGGTGTTTGGATTGCAAACATTTGATTGGGGTCCAAGCTTTGCAGCTGGCCTTATCTCTGCAGTGGCCAAGCCAAAACCCCGGCTTCGTGGCCACCTGGCACATTCTGCGATCCAAGGATGCAGTGTCTGATTACCTGCTCCTTTGCCACCTCCAGCTAACAGTCCTTTTTATCAGCCGTCCCTTGTGCTTCCTGTCTTACTCTGGGATTCTTTCTCTGGCTTCATGTTTTTTCTCTGTCTTATTTATGCTGGAAGTTCTCTGAATAAGGGACACGCTTTAACTCTGTTGTGAGCAACTCTAGGTGGAATTATGCAATATTGTGGAAAATCCTCAACGGAAAGCATGGAGTCTGAGCATGAACTTTGTACTTTCCATGCAAGTCTGACAAAGGGAACTAAGCTGCTGTGCTTGTGAAAGAGAGGTGGGCAAGAAGTACATTTAATAAACATACTCGATTCAACTTGGAAGACCTTCCGATGTTTTAAAAGACTTAGTAGCGCCGGTTAGCAGTAGGTGCCTGTGGAATCCGAGCCAGAAATCTCCAACCATTCCTGGGGTCAAAGGCTGGACTCTGTAACCGTCTGTGTTTATTCTTTGCACCTCAAATCCCACTGACTAAGTTTCAGATGGAGATTGGCAGTCTTATTGCGTGTGTTTTTATTCACTGGGATGGAATGCACAGAGAATCACTTGGACTTGCCAAAATGCACACTTGATCCCCTTGTTGCCTCCCTGTGGCAGCAGTAGCCACGAAAGGAGTTGTGTGATCACCCTGTTCTCGGTGGACTCTCCTTTTCTCCCTGGACCTTGGTAAGGGGCAGAAAGAAAACACTGTGTCTTGCCCTAAACCTTAAAGTCAGACCAGTATTGTGATACTAAAATTTTGGGGTTTTTTTCCTGTCTTCTGTAAAAGAAATAGTCAGATATGACATAAATATCAAAGAATTATGACTTATGCTGAATTCTAAGAGGTTAATTTGCATATTAATTATCAGTAATTAATATATACATATACAGACAGGAGATAGTGGAGATTTTATTGGTATGAAATTTGCCCATTAGCCACACTTTACACTCATCAAATCCCAATGTTTCTGAAGCAGTAAGACTATTGATCTACATTATGGATTCTGCTTGGGAAACTGTGATGTGTATTTAATACCCTCATCTTAAAACAGAACAAGGGGATGCTGAGCTTGCATCTGGAGTCATCTCGATTTCCTCTTCTCATTTAGTGGCTGAAAAACACATGAAATTTTATGATCTTTTCATCCCTGGTTATAACTGTCTCTGCTTTTAGCTGAACAGATTTCCTGAGTCTACATTTCTGGCTATAGTAATTGTATTGTTGACTCTTGGTCATGTGAGGAAAAACGTTGTAGATTCCACAGTGATAAAATATTTCCAGGGATCTTATCTGAACTTCTAGAAAATCAAAGGTTAATAATATTGTCTGAGACAGTCAAGTAAAATCTTCAGTTTCCAACTTTTTGAGAAACAGCTCTGTTCACTGATGTTTAAACCTAGTGCTGTGGCAAGTCTTCATGGATTTATATCTGAGCAGTGTATATATATTTTCCCTCTGTTTTTCACTGTCCCTATTGATATGGGAACATACCAGACCAAGTTTTCTATACAGACCTTTCATATATAGATCTCTTGCCTTTCTTTAGAACTTTAAATTTTTTGAAACAGTCTGGGTCTAGGACACAGCTGGGTGTCGAAGCTCCCAGGGATAGTCTTGACAGTAGACCCAGCTTTGCTCTGTCCAAGCCCTGCAAGCATCAAGGGCCTGTCAACATCATCAAAACACAGTTCCTTAAAGTGTGGGTGTAGGTATGAAAATTACTCCATTAATACCATCCAGCTTTATGTCTCCACTCACGTGGGAGTGCAGAACATGTCTGACAATGTCTTCAGCTGTTCAGGGGATGAGCACTAACGCACTTGTGTTTTCTGCTTGGCTATGGGATTGAAGTGGGTGGGAAGGGTTCTGTTTCTTTTTCAGCTCACATCTCACAAATCTGCCAATATGTTGTCATCATCTTCTCCACCCAGACTGCTGCAGGAACCCCAGCTTCATTGCCTGGTTCTTGTTGCTGAGTGTTTTGTTTTTAAATTAATTCGGTTTTGCTGGAGCAAGATTCAGAGGTGATGGGCTTCACAAAGGGCTGTCCTGGAACATGTGATACTTGATACGTGATCAGTCTCACTGATACTATGGGGCAACCCATGATTTGTATGGGGGATAGAAAGTAGGCAAATTACACTGCAAATCTACCGTAATGTAGCTTCAGCCAGAAACAGACAGCTCCAGGTTTTGCAGTATCACCTACTGAGACCCCAGGAAATGCTGGAAGGTCAAACTCTGAGCTGTTTCCCTTTCATCTATTTGTGAAGGCCATGAAATTCTTTATAGACATTTTAACAAATAATGCTTCAGAAATATATTTTCCCCTAACATCCTGCTCCTTTTTACTTCCCAAGTATAAAAGCCAACAACAACTCAGCACACATGTTTTAAGTTGAATAAAAAGAGCTGGTAAGAACGCATGTTTCACCCTTCCAGAGGGGTCATTATAAAAGAAGTGAGGTTAAAAATAATGTTAACGTGATCTGCAAAAAAATGAACTCTTCATTTTTCTGCATCTTTTAAGACATTCTGAAATGTCTCTGTGTGAACCCTTGTCTCATCCTTCTTCTTTTCCCTTTTGCCCCACACTCACCCTCTCCATCTCAGAAAAGGAAAGCTTTTGGTACGTCTGGCTATATCTAAGTGAGGGGACCCTCAGTGCTCTACCAGCTCCATCTTAGGATGAAGTCAAGATGCATATTTTCCCTTCTCACTTTTCCCTTTTGCCTCTGGCAGTATGTCACCATGGGAAGAAAATCAGGTGCCCAATTGTAATGGTTGCAGGGATGTTGCAGGATGCACCTCTCTGCTGTTCTAGTCTCCATTAACCAATATTTATTGCAAGAATTTGCAGGAAATTTGAAATGACATTGCTGTTGCTCTACCCTTAAAAAGCAAATGTTATTGAGTATTTAAAGACATCCTATTCTTTTTTTTTTTTTTTTACCAAACTGTTAACAGATTCAAGACTATCTTTTTCAAAAATGCAGGAGAACACATCCTGAAATACTTGTAAATGTGTCCATCTTGACCCACTACTCTTGGTGTCCTCCAATGACTGTGGAGTTCATGATATGCTCCTGCCACAGGGAGCTGCCTGCTGCACAGCCTTTTTTTAGGTGGATGCTCAGCATCATCTTAGTAATAAATTCCCTCCAGGTGTCTCAGATAGACAGCAAGAACTACAATTCTGCCCATTGAGGCACTTCTATAAGCATTTTGCAAGCCTAAAGGTCTTTTAGCATCTCATTCTTAAGTGCTGAATCCTAAATATTTGGAGAACTTGAAATGAAGAATTCCTCACTCCCCTGAAATTGCAACATGTGGTACAACTCAGTTTAGCAGCAGAGTTACATTTTCTGGATTCACCACACAGGCTTATTCTTGGTGATGAACTGGTACTTGCTGGCCCTGAAGGCAAGCAGAGACACACCAGTGGTTTAGTTTAATGCTGATCTCCCGAACAGTATGGGAATGTCAGAGCTCAGGATGCTAAAGCATTTGCGTTATTAATGGACTTATTAGCATAGTTATTAACACTATGTCAATAATACTATCACAATGATTATGATAATTATTATTAATACAGTAATGAATATAATTAAAAATTATAAGTATTAATATTAACACATATTATGAGCTCTTTGTATATTCTATAAGGAGTTGTGCTCTGGCATACATAGTACCTTCTTATTTTGTCCTCCCTGATTTTCTCAGTCATCTTCTGCTTTTTCCCCCCCTTGCAGCTACCGTTTTTCCCTTCTCATCTTCAGTCCTTCCTCTCTGTTGTCCCAAATGTCACTCTTCTCCCTGACTCTTCCCCCTCTCCAGGGAATTGTCAGTCTCCAATTCCACAGGATTTGTTCTCAGTGTGTCACAAATGTTGGAGTTGTGCAACCAGGGCTAGGTTCACCGCACACGTGGGACACTCATCTTCATCCCCAGAACTTCATCCTTCATTAGGAAGCCCTAATTTTTGGTGACATAGATTCATGTTCATTCTTGATCTCTTTCTCTAGAAGTCTCATGTGCAGAATAAGATCAAATAGAACAGAATAAAACAGAATAGTACTATTGAACATGATTAAAGGATGAATATAAGAAACATCACCTTGTACCAATTAATATTAAGAAAATAATTCTTCTCATGAAATCTAGGCATCTTCCTGAAGGGAAAAGTCAAGTTCAATGAGGTTACTGCCTTGGCTACTTAAAATTTTTGGCCGTGCTGTACTGTGCGCTAGATGGACTTTGGAACTACTAATGGGATTTGCATTGGCTTCAAAGTATATTACAACATCTCATAAAGCTCCATGTGAGAGAGACAAGATTCCTCCTGTTTTAGTGTTTACTGTTTCTGTTCTGGGATGAACTGCACATAAAATGTGGGAGAGGGGTATGTCATCTTCAATAAGTCTGAGGCACATCCATTCTTTTTTAACTCCCAGACTTAATTGAAAGAAGCCTATACCTCCAGAAGGACCAGCTATTGAGCATGGAGCTTCTGAGACGGGGCAGAGAAAAACTGACCCCTTTTCACATTTGTTCAAATGCATCTCAGAAATTACAAGCACAAATTTCATTTGCAAACCAAAAGAACTTGAAAATTTGACCCCATGCTTTCCAAGGGTCACGCTACTACCTGTGGCTATTTCAATTTATGACGACTTCCCCATCACCTTCAGGCCCAGATCTAACAGAGGCGCGAAGGCTGGCATGGGCTTCTCTGTCACCATTAGCGCCACACGGTACCCACCCGTGCAGTCTCAGTGATGCAATTGCAGATGGAAGCTGATGGCTCACACGCACGCACGCACCCATACACATCCAGGTAACAGCTGCGTCTGGTCCCAAAGTTACCCAAGTGCCATCTCCCAATAGACATTGCAACAGACCACAAGGTGTATGAGGCAAGGACTACTTATTTAAAAGTGTATGTACTTTTATAAATAAACAAATGAACGCACACATACATATATTTATGTATGGAGAGAGCAGGAGAGGGGCACCATCATATATATGTAAAACATCGTATAATAAAATATGACCCTGATGGTGCCACCAGTTGTTGGCAATTATGAAACTAGCTAAAGATAATACTAATAATGTATAAACATTCTTTATTTCCAGGTATAGTTGTTTGTTCTTACGCATGGCCAGAAGAAAAAAAGAATAATAAATTCTAAAATTGATTTATAGTAGAATAATAAATTCTAAAATTTATTTGCCATCAGCAACACTTTTGCATTTCCTAGCTGTTTAGAGATCAGGGACACTGTCAAGCCTGGCTGTTATGTGGATAATCCCCAAAGGGGAAAATTTCCACCTTTCCCAGTGGAAATTTTGACGAGGATGATGCACAACCATGTCTGAGTTTTACCATCGTTGAAAAGGACAGGGAGGAAACGAGACAAGTAACAGCAGTGCCTGGCTTCAGCAACTGTGGAAACTTGCCATGTATTCTGTGCATCGTTTTTATAGTCCTGATCATGACATATGATAGACGCCAGAGAAGAGTCTCTTATCATCATTCCACAGACAGTCTCTCTTTCAGTATATGCCCTGGGCATGATCCTGCCGGTTTCACTGGCACTGATACGGAAGAAAGTATTTGCTCTTCTCTGTAACCTATTTACAGGGATTTCTTATGAACTCCCAGAATTTCCCCTGGAGTAGGACAACCCCATGCTGTTCTCAGTTAGTGTTATGAATAACATTTTCCAACAAAACCCACGGCTGTGTTCAGCCCGGAAGATTTCTGTCACAAAAAATTTGCCAAATACAGCCCAGAATTTAATTTGGGATTTTGACTTTTGGGGCAGCCTGCTCCTAAGCTGGGGACCTTAGGAATCCAAGGTCATCAGCTCAGCAGGAGCTAGCTTTTCCCTGCTTGGCACGGGGAGCAGAAAAGCCTAGGAAGCCTTGGCTATAAAGTAGGCTACAAACCTTGGAGTTTGAGGCAGCAGTCCAGCAGAACCGACTTTCCTTGCATCAATGAAAATTAGGAAAATGGCAATTTTATTGAGCAGATGTAGGTTCTGGGGAAAATATTTAATCTGGGAAGTATCATATGTCTTAGGTTTGGGGGGAAAAAATAAAAATGTTCTCAGAATGTCTGGTTCATAAGAAACTGTGAAACCTTTTCGGTTTTGGTTCAATTTTGATTAAAGTTAAATTTGGAAAACGTTGTTTTTCACACACCAATAAAAGCTACTTTACCACCAGTTCTTCTGCTGCAAGCTAGGGCTAATTAGGCAAGAGGTGGCCAAATAAAACAAATAGCTGTGCTACTAATCTCTCTCACATCAGTGCAACTTGAGGAAAGTTCACAGCATCCTTGATGTTATTGTAACTAGGATTTGAAAGCAGGATAGGAAATAAATGTCATTGCCTTGTCAAAGAGATGTAAGACTTACACTAGCTGTATATTTTCCCTCTGGACAGTAGAAAAGCAGTGGAAAGAAGGATGGAAAAAATAGAAGCACTTGAAAAATATAACGTAAAAGTAAGATAAACAACCAGAACTGTTTTGTAATTATACCTGAGAAATTTAATTTCCATTTAGCCTACCCAGTCTTGAAATACCAGAGTAAGCTTTGCAGGGGTTTTTAGGAACACACCACAGGAACCTCGCTATCTCTCATCTCCATAGCTCTCGGAGAAATGGAATGACGCAGGGTCATGTAATGTCCTCTTTGTGCTACAAATGCACTTCAGGATCACGGGTGGGGAGGAGCCACCAGCAAGGCTGACCCTGACATGGGAGGTACAGAATACAATGCTGCCACCTGAGATGCTCAGATTTGGCCACTCAAGAGCAGGAGCTGAAGGGTTTCTCAGCAGGTCCAGGGCTTCCTCCCTGTGCAGTTTTAGATAACCAGAATCTCTATCTTTTTCCTGTACAAGGAAAACGGGCTTACCTAGCCATGAAAAAGGAAACAAGGTCGACCTGCCAGTGGACTGGCAGACGTTAAATGCGCATACCCTTGTGCGCTCACATACAGCAGTTATTTGCAATCCATTTGGCTGCACGAAGTGGTCAATAATGCCATTGCAAGCCAAATGAAAACAGAGTTTGTCTTGAGTGAAGTTTTTTGTTCTAAATAAAATGAACCTGATCAGCATGTGCTTTTAAAGAAGTTCATTTTATACGGAAATGGAACCCAAGGCGGGGACGGAGACACAATACTTTATGCAAAGGTAATTAAAAAAGAGACAGTTTACATGGGAATTTGGGAGCTTGTGTCTTTTTTTTGTGTACTGCCTTTCAATGAAACAGCAGGTTTCTTTTTTTACTTTGTGGAATGTGGACCAGCATTGGTCAGTTGCACAAGATGTTTGCTGCTTCCATTTTCCATCGCTCGTACATTTGACTTGGATAAATTCCTCTGAAAACCGGCTTTACAGAACACCGAGTCAGGCGAGCTTGCCAGAGACACTGTGTAGCCCGGCTAGTCAGCAGGCTGCAGCAGTTGGCCCATGGTGGTAAACCGCCTCCCCTTAAAACTGGTGTCTTGAATTGCTAAATAAATTCATCAGTTTCTAAAGATAGATGGGACAGAGCGACAGCTCTCAGGCTGGGCAGGCCAATTACTCCGTTATATAAGAAACTCAGCCTTCTGGGCAATGTCAAAATTTGCCTGCAAAAGGTTTGGCCAAAGATGAACAGTAAACTGGAACTGTGTTCACTTCACTTTGTCTGACCTCCCCATGGTTTTCTCTAGTATGTGGCAGTCTAATTTGGTCGAGAGCTACATTTTACTTGCATTTCAGATTTTATCATCATTTTACGTTTTACCTTTAGCGTCCCTGTGAGAGAAAGGCTGAGATGGTTTTAAAAAGAAGACTGAGCAAAGAGGAAGGAGAAAGGTAGTAAAACCTGATGCCTGAAATGATTAAGTCAGACTCCATGTGTGAATATTGATCTTTCCTGGTAAAGAAGACAGAACAAGGCTGTGAAAACACATCCCGCCTGCCTCACTCAGACCTGCATGGTGGGACGAGCGTTACCTGTGCTTGCATACATGCCATGGGGGAGTGATCAGGCCCACCAGGCTTACTTGTTGCACGTACAAAGGTCTGAACTCCAACAGGGGAAGAGATCTTTATAAAGAGATCAACACGAACCATGCTGCTGAGAGCTCTCCGCTGCTTCACACTCGCAATCTGGCATATGGTCTCCTCAGAACAATGACCGGTGTCACACTTAGCCCAAAGACTTCATCAATTTAAAAAATCATGGTTTTCTCTGAAAACTTTGTGCATTACATTACTATGGAAGATAAATTCCAGTGGAAAAAAAAAAAAAAAAGAAGACAAGTATTAGTGAAATGCTTAAAGAAATGATTCTGGTTTTTCCTCTGTAAATCTCATGGCATTTTGCAAAGAGTAAGCTCCATGTTTTGCTTGTAGATTTTGTGGCTCTGGTCTTTGAGTTACGTGTTTTTGATGCATGATGAGAGAAAAACATTTTTTAAACCAAACGAAACATTTGTCTTTTTTGTCTCCCAAAATAGCCTGGGGGACTTATGACATAATCTACTGCTATTTAAAGCTCACTAAAGTAGGTTAGAGAAGTGATCCTGTATCTTTAAAAAATAGAATAGCAAAATATTTTTTAACAGCAATCCTTCCACGCTTCATCCCAGGACCATGAAAATGGTCTTCTTCCCTTGTGCTCTTAATAATGAACAAATCAACACATTTACCTTCAAAATGCAATGTGTAACTACAGAGAGATCCAACAGCTTCAAGAGCAGAAGGCCCAAAGCTCTTCAAAATCATAAAGTAAAATCAACCTTCAAACAAAATCATAGCACAATGACCTTGGTCTGACTCCAGCTTCCATTCTGTATATATTGGGGAACAAATCCTGGGCTAACAAAGAATGAACTATTTACCCTGCAAATGGTGAGCAGAAGGCCTTTTCCTCACTTCTATCTTACTGAAACCTTCTGGCGCATAAGCAGGACAGCCTTTTGAATCAGCCCTACGCCTGACTTACGCACAGAGATAAATTCTCTTCTGAAAGAAGAGACAAAAAAGGAGGCGATTCAGACTGAACCTTGCTAGACTTAAATAGTGGTTTTAAATTTTCAGCAGTCAGGGTGCAACTGATTAAATTTGCAGCTGTCTAGGTGAAAGCAAGTGATTGGTGGATCTCAGAAGATTTGGGACCAGATTCATCCATATGGTTTGAGTAATTCTGACAATAGAAAACAGCTGTAAAACTGTTTCCCTGGCCAGAAGAAGTTGGGTTTATGGTTGCTTTGCGTCTCCAAGCATCCGATGAATACAGTCCTTTGTCTCATGAAGCATCTGAAAACCCAGATGCTTATCTGCATTTCTCAGCTAAATAAATTGTGGTAGTAATTGTGCAGTTATAGCCCTTCGTGAGCTTTTTTCAGTCATTTTTGGTCTTGAGTAATTGGTAAGGTAATTTGAACACAAATTCTCTCTGTGCCAAGAGGAGGCTATGTCTTTTATGGACTCCATTTATTAAAAGGAAAACCCAGCTCTGGGAAACTCAAAGTCTAGGTATAAAACTGCAGAAGGACAATTAACAATCAGTATAGATAGACAGAACAAGACAAACAGTGTGGGAAGAAAGTTTAAAAAGGAAGAGTGACTGAGCACTTGCACTCAGCTCATATTCATGTCTTGGTAGGTCTGCAGGGGGTTGTTTGTTTTTTATCTCTGTTTCTTTGATGGACTCGATGGGAGAACTGGGGTTAGAGGTTTTATGAGAGGAGTATTTTGAGAAGAAACTTTAAAGAGTAAGGGAAGGGGTGGAGGCATAGTGGATTGGGTCAGGAAGGGAGCTTCAGGCAGGGGGGCTCCATTGAAGAAGGCACCAGAGAAAGAGCTGGCGAAGCAGATGTGTGCAACTGGAGCCAAGTAAATGAGGCAAGGGTGAAAGGATGAGAGCAGAGCTCTTCCAGCAGACTTTCCATACTTCTACTCCACTCCCACCTCAAGCCTGAAATGCATGGAAATAGAGAATGGGGAGGTGGAGAAAGGGTTGCAGTGGCAAAAACTATCTCAGCATCCTCAACTTTCAAAAAATACATATTTGCTGTTCCAAATTGAGAGTTTAGACTAGAAATTTTGTCTATTTCCACCTCCTAGCACTGGCAGTTAACAGCATTTTCTAATTCTTTTTATCGATTCATTTGCAAGAAGTCTGCTGTGTTTTCGTGTTTGCTTGGGACCACTTGCACACTTGTATTCTCCAAATGCAGAGACTCTGGAGACTGAGGCTGAAAGAGGTGCTTTACTGCTTGCTCTCTTGCTCAGTGTCTCTCTTTCTTCCCCTCACACACATATTATTTCTCTTTTTCTTCTCTCCCCTGTCTCTGAAGGAAATATTTCCAAATGTGCACTTTCTCCGTCTTGTCTGAATGTTCTTTAGATTAAAGGTCAAAAATACAGTTCTTGTCATTGTGTAGATACCGAAGAGAATGGTAAAAATGGAACAGTGTCAGTTTTGTGGACTACATTTAAAAATAACCAAAAGCAACAGCTTTAGGACTGATTTAAAAAGTCGTGCAAATGTGCAAAATGTAGTAGCCTTAGGACACAGTTTAACACTTTGAGACATATTGCATACTTTTATAAGGATCCTTTAAAACTTGGCAGCATATAAATCACCTTTTCCAATTATTTTGAAATTATGCAAGCTAGGCATACTACAACTTTTCATCACAAGTACTTACTGAATTGCATATTCTCCAAGAACCCCCGTTCAAGGTCACACTCAGATCTCGGCCATAATGGCTTTCAGTTCCCTTGATGGTCTGAGGGCTCTCTGCCCTTCCACCGGCAGCAGTGGGAGTTAGACAACGAGATAGGAAGCTCTGATTGCTTTGGGGCTAGCAAGACTTTGCACCCATTTTAAATAACTTTGCATCAGTGAAACGGCAATGCAATGACAAAAGAGAGAAGATCAGTTTTTGAAGGGTTTTGTGTTCAGGTATGCCTGTTTCTCTATTCCTTGTGACCATAGGATCATTATAAATTTCATCAAGTTAACTAAAGCACTAGCTGTTAAATGGAATAGCAGAATGTAAAAAAATAAATCACACAATTACAAGAAAAGCCCATGTGATAAATAAAATTGCAGGATATTCTTCTGATGTTCCTGTTGCCACTATAAGTGTCAATATAGGTTATGCTCATTGCAAATATGGGATACATATCTATTGGCATGGGAGAAAAAAAAAAGATCGGTCATTTAATTTAAGCAATTCAATAGACAGTGACACGCTAATAGTAAAGGGAAAAGCTTTTGTGTCCTTTTAGAAATAAGCATTGCATATACCCACAAAGAGAGTAATGTATTCTCCTGCTGTTGAGAGTTAGTGCAAGATCAACATTCTCTGACTGATAGGGATGCTTCTGAAAGTGTTATTCAGTGCTTAAGAGAGTACTTGTCACTTGCATAATTTTAATAGAATTAGAAGACAGTTTGATGGGATTACTACTTCTCATGATAATCCATCTTCTCTGTAATACTGGGAATTTTTGGTGACAAATGTGGCTATTGGCTTAAACAGATTTTTTTTAAACGTCATTTTTAAAAGTCATTGTGTCATTGAGCATTGTTATTATTAGATGTGGACACTTGCCAAAACCCAGAGCTCTGCAGTCCCAAATCAGGAGAAATTTGGGACCGCACAGCTTTCAATTTTGAAACTACCTCTCATTAATTATAATTAATTATTATTATTTCTTTTTTATTGTTAAATGTGGATTCAAGCAAGAAGAAGTAGAGAGAATAAAAGTGCCCTGAAATGTTTATAAAATAGAGATGACATTGGAAGTACAGATTAAAGGACAGGCAAGGAGAAAGCAGGTTAACTTCACAGTAAAGAAAAACTAGGATAATAGGGTAGAGGATATTGGAAAAAAAAATTACCTGGCAGTGCAGTAAAATGTTTGACCAAGCTGAGTGCCATGGAAGACTCCTGCCTTCCCAGGGGTCTTATAAGTAAGGGCTTAAGATGACAGTTTGTAGGAAACAGGGAGAACCAGCCTAGATAGTTTTCTAGGATCTGTCTGAGGCTTAATTTCTAAGACTGTACAACCAGATGGTGGGGAAATGCCTTCTTTGCTAACCATGGAAAAAGACCACCACGGTACAAAATTAGAACCAGTGCTACTTCTCCTACAACGTATCTTCTGCTACTGATTTAGAGTCTGTATCTGAAGTAGAAAGGGGAAGGCAAGGACTCATCTTTACCTCCCTCTTTTCCATCTGCTGTTTTGGCTCATAGGAGTTTTTGTGAGCAGGAGTAGAGTAGCCTCCAGTGTTACATGATGCACAGCTGAGTCAAGGTGGGGAAGGACAAAAGTGACCCTCACGCTGTGCAGCCATGACTGAGACTCTGACAAATCATTTGGAGGGATGGAGTGTGACAACTGGTACAAAAGAAGGAGTCTTAGATGACCATGCAGAGATAAGATAAGGGATGAAATGGACCCCAGTGGTACCAATGGAGACATAACAAAACTTTCCAGTACACAGAAGTAATGTTTCCATGGCTATCTCCTTATGGGAATACACCATACTCTTCTTCCACATCTAATACCACTGCCAAGCTGGAGGGTATAAAGTAGTAAAGTTCCTTTTGAGGACTTCCCCATTGCTAGCTTATTTGGCAGTCTTCGTTTTTATGTCCTTTAAGGTCTAGATACAATCTTCCCCTCACAACTCAGATCATTAAAACCTTTCAGAGACCCCATTTCGTTTGTAATAAAAAATAAATATCAAGATGGGGTCTCAGAGTTAATCTTAGGCAGAGGCAGTACCTACCACCAAAGAAACAGATCATTTAAAACCATCTCAACATGTTGAACATATGAATCTTTCTGAAGTATCTTCTCTGATTCACTGGAAATAGTTTCAATCACATATCTGGAATCTCACATGTAAAAACTCTGGCATTGGTGAAAATCATATTTATTATGGAAAGTTACATTAATTCAGCCCTGAAGAGAAGGACTTGGGGGTGCTGGTGGACAAGAAGCTCAACATAAGCCAGCAATGTGCACTTGCAGCCCAGAAAGCCAACTGCATCCTGGGCTGCATCAAAAGAAGCATGGCCAGCAGGTCGAGGGAGGTGATTCTGCCCCTCTGCTCTGCTCTGCTGAGACCCCACCTGCAGTACTGGCTCCCGAAAGACCTTATAGCGGCCTTCCAGTACCTAAAGGGGGCTACAGAAAGGATGGGGAGGGACTCTTTATCAGGGAGTGTAATGATAGGACAAGAGATAATGGTTTTAAACTGAAGGAGGGTAGATTTAGATTAGATATTAGGAAGAAATTCTTTACTGTAAGGGTGGCAAGACACTGGAACAGGTTGCCTAGGGAAGTTGTGGATGCCCCATCCCTGGAAGTGTTCAAGGCCAGGCTGGATGGGGCTTTGAGCAGGCTGGTCTAGCGGGAGGTGTCCCTGCCCATGGCAGGGGGGTTGGAACTTAACGATCATTGAGGTCCCTTCTAACCTGAACATTCAGTGATTCTGTGATTCTATAATTTGTTACTGATTTCTACAGGAGCTTGTATGTGCACACAGAAATGAGATTGTTCCCAGACCTGGGGGTAATATACGAAGTGTAAGAAAGGGTAAGAGAAGTGGTGTGGAAATATATGAGTAGTATAGTACCCCTAGAGAATAGAAAAAAATCTCAGTTTTTGCAGTACTATTCTTGAAATATGTAGCCACAAGAAAGTAGAAAAATGCTCCTCATCATAGAGACAGAATATGTCTTACACTTATTAAGTATTCCTTAGTATGATCTCCTTTTCTGTAGAGACAGTCAAAATGTGCAAAGAGGAAAAAAAAAAGTATAAACTGGATGCTGAAGACTGTGACAGGTGAGATTCTGTTGAAAGTGAAAAATGAAGAGAGCAAGGCCACTGAAGGATTCCGGTTTTTATTATCTCACTTGGACTAATGCACATTTCAGTTGTATGTGGTGCGTAGCATATAAATGAGATGTATTTGCAACACAGAGCAAAATGTAAGAAAAGCAAGAAGAATTTTCTAACAGAGGAAATACAGGGCAGGTTTATCTGTACAGCATCCTCACTGCAGTGTTTCTAAAGGCAGAAATCTGCACAATTAGAAATCAGCTTTGGTGAGCTGAAACACAAATTCCCCAGCAGGCCTGCTGGAAATCTGGACAGTTTTAAGGTCTATATAGCACTTGGGCATTTTCATACAGGACTTTTCTCTGGATGCTTTGGAGTGTAACACCCTGGATCCCTAGGAGAAATCGTGCTGGCAGAGCCAGGGGGCTAAAGCAGACTCAGCAGAGAGAGTGCATTCCTGGTGCCATCAAAATCAGAGAAAGCTCCCTTCAGCCCGTCTCTTGATGTGGCTCTACTCTCAAGCCTCTGGACAAGGTGCTGTGAGGCTCTGGGCATAGCAGTAGGAAAAATTTTGAAACCAACCAAAACAGCAATGAAAAAAGAAAAAAGGTGGAACAAACTGGTGAGTGATCCCATGCAAACACGAAGCAGTACATAGTACGAGCAAATGATTCAGTGAATGGGAATGGGACACGGCTGGTTTGGCGAGTTCATGCAAATATCACAGAAAATACAAACAATGCTCATGGTTCATGTTTCTTTCTAGCCCTCATTTTTTCTGAATCTGTACAGCAGGCAATTTTATGGATTGTGCACAGGGAAAAGGCAGCATGCAACGAGAGTTAAGCCCCTGCAGAAATTCACACCAACACTCTTCCTAAGAACATCAGCTGCTTGGCATCATGACCCAGTAGACAGGAAGAGAACTTCTGAGTGACACATCTGCAAGATGAAGGGCACTTGTTTCAGAAAAGTTGATGTTCGAAATTGGGACGAAGTTACATAATTTAAATACAATAACTTTGATTTTCTGTTTGTCTGTATGTGTCTGAGTCAAAGAAGGGGTCTGTAGATGACGGTCAGCTTGTTCTCCCCTCTGCTTACCAGTTAATAGAATTTCATTTATTTGCAACCCTATTTTCAATTAATTTAGGAAAGAATGCCAACCATATGGTTTTTCAGAAGGTTTGACTTCTTGATTAGTTTGGTTCACAATGTAGAATTTATGTTACCTTGTTGGAGCACAACCTTCTCCAGAGCTTGACTCTTCTTTCTGTAGCCCATGGTGTAAAAGAAGAGTCTGCAAGATTAACTCACAGATTCTAAAACATTCTATTTTTTTCCCTTCAGCCACTTTTGAAACTTCATTTTACATCTGAATGCCTTGGGATTTAAATGTATTCTCTCTCCAGTAGTTTTGTGTTGTTGTAAATGTAACGACAAACATCAGTGAACACCATAGTTCTCTTTCAACAGGTGATTATGTCTTTGAAGCAAACCATTGCTGTTTATCTTTGTTCCTATAACTTTTAAAATGCTATCTTATTTGAATTTGCATTTGTTTGAACTTAATTTGATATTGAAAAGATCCAGATATTTAACTATAATTAAATGTTTATTCAGGATATCTAGCTGTTGCTTATTTTACTAGTTATTAGGTTGTAGATAACTGCAGCAGAACATTTATTTTCTAGTTTACAATATTTAGTACATGAGTAATTATTCCAACATACATGCATAAGAGACTACATGAATATAGGAACAATCTTTCCTGTGGCTAAATTTTTGTGTGGTAAATATATCCTCATGTTAAGGACTTGATAGAATACATAAGGCACAGAACATGGTATGTATTACTTGCTCTTGGGTGGTCTAGTAGATCATTTCTACAGCTCAAAGCCCCTTGCCATTTAGTGAAGATACAATATAGCATTCTTCCATGACTATTTACATTCCCTTTTTTGCAGCAACTTCAAATGCAAACATTAGGCATTTCTTCCCTTCTGTCTTTTTTGATCTCCTTGAAGACAAATTTTACTATAGTGTCAAAATATAATACAATCCACTCATTCATTAGACACAGATCTTATTTACAGAAGTCTTATTTATTGGAGTGAGAAAGAGAGTATATTCCTTAAAAATGGTCATGGAAGAAAAATAAAAAAAAAAAACCATGAATAGCAAGCTTTAAAAAAATGAATCATTGGCTCTTTTATCTCACCAACGCCTTTGTACAGCTGGGGAAATGATTAAAAAGACACTGTAGAAGAGAAAATCTGAAAAGCCCTGCAAAAGTCAGTGTTATTATTTTAGGGCTTTCTGAACAGGCAAGTTGTGCAGTCCTTTTGAAGCCCAATTAGAATTCAGTAGGAAGAGGCAAAGGAGAAAGATTTTAAATCCTCATTGGAAATAGAAGTTACAGAGGGACTGGATGTAGAGTGAAGATAATGAGACCTTTTTGTCACTGATCTAGCCAGGGAAGATGCTGCATACAATTCTTAAATGAGTACTTTGTTTGACCATATTTCAGATGAAGTCCTCCCCAGTTTCTCCTTTGTAAAACCAGTCTGGATTTTCATGGAGGTAAAAACTCCAGTTGCTCAAAATCAAATTAAAAGGACCTAAGAAACTGTAGTGCTTTTTGCAGTGGTACTTACATGCTTCCACTTACGAAGAGACTTTCCTTTAAGGATCTCAGAGCATTGTAGCCATGAATCAAACTTCAAAATGACTATGCAAAATACTTTAGATTATTTCTAGAACAATCAGAATGATTTGCACTCAGAAAATGCTGATTTGTCAAAATGAGAATGGACTTCATAAAGATTTGTCTTGATAAGGTTGAGTGTGTTAGGTTGATAAGGTTGAAGTGCACGTTTTGACTTTTGCAGCTGTCAGATCATATTATATGATGGAAGTCCAACTGAGGGTCACACAATTGTTTTGACCCTAATGAAAGCAGACACTCCATTTTTTAAAAGTTTATATTGAGGTTTTGATAATGAAAATCCTCAGAAATTTAGTTTTGCACGAACTTAGGGCTCTTGACTTTTCATTACATTTCAAGATGTAAAGGAAGTGCAACTTTTTTTTTTTTAAATGTTCAGGTACTGAAAGATTTGAGATTTTAGCAAAGGTAATTATGGTATCAGGTTTTCAGACTTTTGACTCTGGGTCTGTAAATGCTATTGCACACGTTAAAATTTAAATACATAAGTACCCAATATGCAATGGAAAAGCTCATGATCTTAATTATATATTTGTTTGCAGCTCTGGGGTTTTACAGAAGTGTAAAGAACCTGTCCATCTGAACCTAAATATTTTTGACATGGTTTTGCAATTGTATATAAATCATACATCCAGAATGTCAGCCATTACCCATAAGCTTAGGCACACAGAAACCTGAACACACAGACACTGTGGATAAAGCAAATAAAGCAGATATACATAGGCTATTCCTTGCTGAAACTAGCTATTTTAGATGTGTTGAACAGATTTAAAATGTTCAGGGAAATATTTAATATGTAATTACTGAAAACTGGCCAGTATGGATAATAGCGTGTTTAATACCAATCAGTGCTGAACTGTAAAATGTCATATTTAAAAATCACATTCAAAATTAAACCAAGTGAAAATATTTGTAAATAGTATATACAATTTCCAAACTATCCTGGGAATTAGCAATACCAGCAATATACTTTTTTTATATACATATCTAAAAGCAGTAGAATGTGGTCTTTTATTTCAAAGAGAGCCCCTCCATATCTAAAATTGAATGAAAGTTTGTTTTGTAGCTGGGTCAAGGTTTAGGGACAGAGTGGGCAGTAACTAAAGGGCACTCATAATAGTAAGGATGGTTTCATATAAAGCAGGAAACAACTCTTATCAGACATCTGAGAATGTACTGAAAAGGGATGCTAGTGGAGCAGGTCAGGATAAGGGGGGAAGAAATGGCAGGTAAAGTCAAAAAGAGAGAGGGAGCCATCATCACAATTTCCATGGACTTTAAGGCAGTTTGATAGACAAAACAAAGTGGAAAAAAATGCTCATGTACAAGGTCAGCAAGTCAGCAAGTGAAAAAGATAAGGTGTTTGCACAGATACAAAATAGGCTTAAACATCAAAGCAGGGTAATGTTGAACTTCAGAAAGAGGAATGCAACTAATGGACCTCTACAAGGGTAGTCATTAAGGATGAGTCTGTTCAATTTTTATATCAGTGACCCAGAAGAGGTAATTCAACTCACTGACAGAGTAGGAGCTAGACTGAAAACCAGTTATCGAGTGAAAATTGGCTTAGACTAGAAACTATGTGGTTTAGAGTAGAGCTGACTATTAGCGACAGAAATGAAATACACACATCAAGCCAGATGTGCAATAGAAAACAGGAATAAAGAGAAGGATCTCAATGAAGTAATCTAGAATAGAAATTTTGTTTATTAGATTCTCAAGCTAAATAACTGAGAAAATTACCATAAATATAAGTTAGAATAATATTTGCCAGAAGACAAATATTACTGAATATTCAAACAAATATTTGAATGTGTGTTACAAATATATTTATGTAAATATATCCAGACTAGAAAAGCACTCCAACTGTAAAGGTAACTATCATCCAGCCCCAAACTTAAAGGAGAGTTAAGCAGCTTTCATTTCCTTGTTAATAGGATAGAGATCGGGTTTGATACTGTGTACATTCAAGGCAGATGTAAGGACCCCAAAAAAGGAAACGTCAGAATTTTTTCTTGTACAAATACATTATCATTATAATACATGAACTAATCATGTATTTAGATTGGTTCACAGTTATGGGTTTCTTTTGCTATTCCTCATCAACATTTTCTTGTTCTACATTTTGCGAGACAGTTATAAATGCAAAATCTTTTACAGATTTTCAAAAACTGAAGGTGAAATTATACCATCAATGCTTTTACCTTTTAGGTAATTTTTAAAAACAGCATCTTTTGATGCTGATAGTACAACATCTTAAAGAATTAATACAGTGTCTTCTATTAATCTGAATTTATACACACAAATGTAACGTATATAATTCACATTGTGTAATTACTGCATAAGGTAATATAAATTTTCTTATCCTGGAAACTTCTAAATGATGATGAAATCTTCTGTACTTGCAAACTGCTCTTGGCTAAAATCTTTTCTTTTCAAATACATACGCTGAGAATTGTTTCACTCTTTGACCCGTGAGCCAAGTTCCCCCAAGCCTGATGCAAATTAAAATGGCTGAGTTATAAATATCTCTGAAACTAGGTTTATAATGGAAACACAACCAGATCCTTCACTACAGCAGTACTCATGGGGGCTGTTAGGGCAGTTTATATAGCTATCAGTGCCAAACTATAAGTTAATGAGGAGGAGCAATTAACTGTAATAAAGCACCCCTAAACAAGAAGAGTGCATTAAAAAATGCAGGAGCTGAAAATTCCTGTTGGGCTTTCCATTAGCTAAGTCCCTGTATACAGCTTCTTTGTTCCTCATTCTGCTTCAGGAAAACATTGAGTGCACCCTCAGCAAGTTTGCCAATGGCACCAAGCTGTGTGTTGTGGTCAACATGCTTGGAGGGAAGGGATGCCATCCAGAAGGACCTGGACAGGCTTGAGAGGTGGCCCATGCAAACCTCATGAAATTCAATAAGGCCAAGTGCAAGGTCCTGCATGTGGGTAGGGGCACTTGCAAGCACAAATACAGGCTGGATGGAGAATGGAGTGAGAGCAGCCCTGAGGAGAAGGACTTGGGGGTGTTGGTGGACGAGAAGCTCAACATAAGCCAGCAATGTGCGCTCGTAGCCCAGAAAGCCAACTGCATCCAGGGCTGCATCAAAAGAAGCATGGCCAGCAGGTCGAGGGAGGTGATTCTGCCCCTCTACTCTGCTCTCATGAGACCCCACCTGGAGAACCGTATCGCACTCTGGGGTCCCCAACATATAAGGACATGGACCTCTTGGAACGGGTCCAACAGAGGGCCATGACGATTATCAGGGGGCTGGAGCACCTCTCCTCTATGAGGACAGGCTGAGAGAGTTGAGGTTGCTCAGCCTGGAGAAGAGAAGGCTCCAGGGAGAACTTATAGAGGCCTTCCAGTATCTGAAGGGGGCCTGTAAGGAAAGATGGGGAGGGTAGGGTGAGCGGTAACGGTTTTAAACTGAAAGAGGGGAGATTTAGATTAGATATAAGGAAGAAATTCTTTAGTGTAAGGGTGGTGAGGGACTGGAACAGGTTGCTCAGAGAAGTTGTGGATGCCCCATCCCTGGAAGTGTTCAAGACCAGGCTGGATGAGGCTTCGAGCAACCTGTTCTAGTGGGAGGTGTCCCTGCCCATGGCAGGGGGTTAGATCTTTAAGATCCCTTCCAACTCTGCCTATGACTGCCTTAGCTTCTTATATTTTCATGTGCTGAATTCAGTGGGGCTGAGGAAGGGATATGTGCGAAACCTAAAGTTAGAAGCCAGTTGTCAAAAAGCAATTTACTATTCTCATCTAATCTCAGCCTTCCCTCTGTTCTCCGTATTATTACATGACTGGGAATGTGCCATAGGATGTGACAGCAAGATAAAATTAGAGATGGCTCCATTTGACTTTTGTGCCTTTTCACACCAATCTACTCCTACTAGTTTTATTGTTAACATTTGAACTTGGCACAGAGTATAGGTGTCTATGGCAGACGATCAGTGCTTGAGAAAAAAATGCATAAAGACATGGCTTAGTTAATGTTAGGGTATAGGAGTAATGTGGACAAGGGAGAAAAATGCTATTATTCCAGTCATACAAATGCATCACTAAGTAAATTTAATGCGTGCTTTGACTGTCGTTATAAAACCAGCACTCGCTGTAGAAGAGATAACAGAAATATTCTTCTCAGTTGAAAGATGATTGGTGACAGCTGAGAGTGATCATGTTTTTTTTTTTCTTTTCCAGCCAGAAGTCATTGCACTCTGTTTTGAAAAAGATATATAAAGATTGAGATTGAGTGAAACTCATTGGTAAATAACGGTGCTAAAGGTGCACCTTTGAACCCACCTTGACTATTTTACACTGGGACATATATGCTGTGGGAAGTGTTAAATACACCCTATGTCTTGGCTTGAGACATATGCATCAAGAACAAAGCAAATGACGAACTAACCCCTCCAATAATATTTTTTTCCCTTTTTGTTGGCTATGTGCATTCTCTTTTCTGAACTGCATCCATATACTTCTTAGCGAGAGTAATAAAGAGATAATTTGGACAAGATGCATGCTTCATAAAAAGATGCATATAGTTTTCATGTGTCTGGCTTTAATTAGCGAGTGGTTTAAGAATGTGAAATAGTTCATTGTGTATGACTTCAACTCCCCTGAAATACTATTATTTGAAATGTAGTAGCATAACAAACCCTTTTAAAATTAGACTTCCCTTTGGGATCCACTAAACCTGTGCTTTCTACCTGTCACCTTTGCTTTCAGGATTGCTGCCACCTTGGTTTTCTGTCTCCGCTTAGCCTTCTGTGACAGTGGACTGTGATAGGTGACAGGTAAAGATAATATGAGGATGGCTATGGTGTTTCACAGTTTTGCTCTAGACTGCAAGAAAATTGCAAGCCTTCAGAGTGCAGGAACTGAAATCCCCTTCGACAAAATGGGGTTGTGCTGAAATCCATTTTCTCCAGTCTAGACCAAGACACGGTTTGTTACGGCCTCTTCCCGTGCACAGGGAATGAAAAGTGAAAATACAGAAATTAAACAAACCACATTTTTCAACTTTGTTGGGTCACAGTGGGTCAGATCCCACTCTGATCTTCAGCTAAGAATGTGATGACAGTTTTTAACTGTAAGAATATGGACAACAGGTTAGCTTGAGCGATGCTGCCAAGTTAGGTACCTGCTACATGCCTGTGTGGGACACCGTTTATGGGAAACCCACTAAATTGACCTTTCATCAGTGTGCCTTCTCCCATCATACATGACGCTGGAGGACTTGGTAATGCAGACGGAGGTTGCTCTGCACCCATGATTCCAAACACAGACCTTTGCCTTCTCCAGGAACAGGCATCCCAGGCCACCTTCATCTTCTTACACCCCTTCGAGGCAAGTGGCCACAACCTGATGAGGGATTAAAGCAGCAGTCTGGAGGAGTATGAAGGGCTTAAGGGAGGGGATGGGAAATGCCTGCTCCCCTCAGTAACAGGCTATAGGACAAAAGGAAATGGCCTCAAGTTGTGCCAGGGGAGGTTTAGACTGGATATTAGGAAAAATTTTTACACCAAAAGGGTTATTAAGCATTGGAACAGGCAGCCCAGGGAAGTGATTGAGGCACCGTCCCTGGAGGTATTTAAAAGGTGGGTAGACATAGTGCTTAGAGATATGGTTTAGATTAGTGATGGTTTTTGTCAGAGTTAGGTTGATGGTTGGACTAGATGATGTGAAAGGTGCCTTCCAACCTAGGCAATTCTATGATTCTATGATTCTATGATGATGCTTCCTGTCTCACCACTGCTGTTAACAGGAATGCTCATACAGCAAGAGACAGCAAGAGACCTTGCTCTCCTGCTGCGAGCTTGGAGCTGTGCATGTTATGGCTCCAGTGGCAAAACCGGTTATATGTTACTGATACATCAAGTGCTGTATTGGATACAGCATGCAGAACTCCTTAAGATAAGGAATCTGACTTAATTCAATCATCGTTTTTATCCTGCTGTGTCTATAGGCAGTCTAAAAGAACAAGATGCAAGACCCTTAGATTTTATTACAGATTCTTTTGATTTTTAATCCTACAATTTGTATAATGGTGAAGAGAGAGAAAAATAATCCTTCAGCATGTCTGCTGGGCTCTTCAGACACAGTGTGTTCATAGACTTACTATATATACTTCATATGCTGCATAATTGCAGTGGAGGGAAAAAAAGAGAAAATTGCACATTTAAACTAAATTAGATTCAGAACCTCTAATATGTCAGGTCATAGAAGGCATGTACACATTTAAATAGGACTGCTGCTTGGGAAACCAAGTAGCTCTGAAGTACATCTACGTGTTGGCTCTCGACTCCATGCAGCTCCATTAGGTAATGTTTTAAATATAAAGCCACTTAATGATGAATGTTCATAAATGAAAAATGCACATTCCCCATAAAACGCTTGTCAAACAGCGGTGCCCACCTATTTTTAGTACACCAAAAAAAAAGTCCACGTTAATCCATATTGTTGTGAAACTCCTGATCTGCCCTTGAGAGTCCTTTCCAGGATTTTAAATACTCAGTTTTATAAGGCAGCCCTCTTATTTTTTAAGTTCCTAATTTTTTAATAGATAGCTAACAAAGTAGAGGAGCAACAAATGCAGAATGGGTTAGGTTTGAGGTGCTTTAATAGCAGCATAAAATTTCTTCATCCGGAGCTGTTAAGACTAACTGTTAAGAGTTCCCTTAAGGAAATTTAAGTGTTGAATTGACAAAGATATGCCGATTTCAGAGCCAGAATTTCTACAGTGATAGACCAGGCAGAAGGTATTCTCAGTAAGGGACCACTGTTATTAAGTACACTGTCACAGAAAATTAGGCCAAAAGCAGATCACACTTAAAGAGACTGCACAGCAAGGCACACCCTTTTAAATTAGACTGTCCTCCTGCACTCCACAGAGTTTGTTCTGTGTTGGAGTTTAATTTAATTCAACACAACTCTTGCTGTAGTCAACCTTTTGGCTTCCACCATCTTTTCTCCCATGTTTTGCATCTCATGGAGGCTATTTTTAAAGTTAATTAGATTATCCAAAATAAAGCAGAGAAAGATGCAAATCCCAAACTAACATTTAAAAGCACTATCATATGAAATAAACTATACAGTGGTAGCTGTTAATTTTCTTCTACAGTAACTGCGTTTCAAAGAAAAAGAAAAGGATTCACAAGGAAATTATTTTGAAGTCTTTATTTATGCAAGTCCTTAAAATGATTTTTTTTCCCCTCTTAAGATGAAATAGTAAATATGGAAATGAAACAATAGACAATGGGAAAGGATGCAACTAGAGGGTAGTGCAAACACGAGTGCTAAGCAGAATGATTTTACAAAGAGCAAATCTTGACCGACAAACGAGTATCTGCTGTCAGGATTTCACTTGGCCCCATTCCTGTAAGCTGCCTGCTCCATGGGAGCAACCTTTGTGCTCAGTAAATATAAAGGAAACCTTCTAGACAAGAAGATCTGATTACTTAAGAAATATCTTGACAAAAGCTATGTATACCATGGTACATGATCCACTTAATAAGACTGGCAGAACATTAGGAAATAGACAGTATGGTTGATTATTATCAATTCACCATTCAAGTAGTACTTACGCACCTTAGCCAGCGCTGGTGACCTCTGTGCTGGGCACTGTGCAACCACCCTGAAACAGATGGGTCTTGCCTCCAGAGATTTATAATCCCAGCTGACAAAATAGGGCTAGACCAGGAGAAAAAAACACAGATGAAGATGTAACTAACTGCAACTCAAAAGGAAAAGACGCATCCCAAGCCTCAGCAAAGGGCCATTTTGTTGGCTACGCCCTCTTGGGAATTGCCAGTTGCAGTGTGCCCAGGTGGCCAAGAAGGCCAACAGCATCCTAGCCTGTATCAGGAATAGTGTGGTGAGCCGGACTAGGGAAGTGATCATCCCGGCACTGGTGAGGCCCCACCTTGAGTACTGCGTTCAGTTTTGGGCCCCTCACTACAAGAAGGACATTGAGGTGTTGGAGCGTGTCCACAGAAGGGCTACAAAGCTGGTGAGGGGTCTGGAGGATAAACCTTATGAGGAACAGCTGAGGGAGCTGGGGTTGTTTAGCCTGGAGAAGAGGAGGCTGAGGGGAGACCTTCTCACCCTCTACAACTACCTGAAAGGAGGTTGTAGAGGGATGGGGGCTGACCTCTTCTCCCTGGTGACAAGTGATAGGACAAGAGGAAACGGGGTCAACTTATGTCAGGGGAGGTTTAGATTGGATACTAGGAAACATTTTTTCACTGAAAGGATTATTAAACATTGGAATAGGCTGCCCAGGGAGGTGGTAGATTCACCATCCCTGGAGGTGTTTAAGTAAAGGGTAGATGTAGTACTTAGGGATATGGTTTAGAAGTGGTTTTTGTCAGGGTAGGTTAATGGTTGGACTTGATGATCTTGGAGGTCCCTTCCAACCTCAGCAATTCTATGATTCTATGATTCTATGAATTCTGTTTTTATATATCTACCTTTCCTATGGGCATAATGCAAACAAATCTTTTCCAAAATCCAGACTTCCATCTGTTTACATGCCAAACCTGAAACAACAGAGTTAGGCCAGGTGTCCTGTATGTAAGCAGAAGAGAAACCAGCTAGGAGAATCTGCAGAGTCAAGAGGAACCTCACAGAAAATGGTTCCAGAATACCATAATGAATGTTTACTTTTAGTTTCAGAATCTCTGCCTTATTAGGTTGCCTCCTATAGCCGATGTAACTTGTCTGGGAATAGGGGAAACATCTGACAACATTCCTCTTAAGCAAGTTGGAAATGAATGGTCTATTTGAAACTGCTGTGAAATAAAAGAAGCAGTTTGAAAACTTTAGTCAACAAGAAGTTGTCCATGGTTTGTCATGAAACAGGTACCAAGTCAGGTTCTAAGCAGACCTGTCCTGCATCTGATACTGAAGAAAGTTTTCATTTACTGCTTGTATAACAAAACTGACAAGAGTTCTTGTCAAATTATATAAGTGGTTTGAAATACAATAAGAAACATTTCATTAGGGATGAGTGGTAAGTATTCCACTTAAATAGGCATAATCAACTGCACACAATTACAGGAGGATTACTGCCTACAAGTAGGCAGTAACTCTGCAAAAAAGAACCTGATGGATTGAAAACTCAACATGAGTAAAATAACCAACAGTTACAGTTGCAATAAAACAAGTTTCATGCTAAAATGCTTAATTAGGAGTGCCATATATACAAAATATGAAGTAATCCTTCCACTTTCCTCCTCATCGATGAAATCCATGCCCAGTTTGAGACATTGCTTCCTAGGAAAAATATGAAAGCAACACAGAGAGCAAGGAAGAAATCATCAGGGATCTAGAAACATGGTCTATATGAAAATATGGACCTGGCTTTTCTTAGAAAGGGCTGAGAGACACCTGTGGCTATCTTCAAGTATACATAAGACATGTAGAAAATAATCTGTTTTTCACATCCTCGGTCAGCAGAACGAAAAATCGCAAGCTTAATCTGGGTAATGGAACATGTGTTTAGACATGAGGAAAAAGCTAGAAGCCGCACCATTTATTTTACAATCAAGTAGATGTTACGGGCCTCGATCTAGGGCTCATTCTAGGCTGTTTGGGCACAGAGAAGATACTGATCCTTTGCAGCACAGCTTGCTTCTGCTGCCAAGGGGCACATCCCCAGGGCTGGCCGGGCACCCAGTGCTCGCTTACCAGCCAGCCCAGCTCCTGGGCGCCTAGACGGGGAAGAGGCGAAACAAAAAATGATGCTGCACATTTGCAGGGAAGTCCCTTGAAAGCCTCCGTCTCCTGCAGGGTTGGGTAAAATTAGCCTCCATTTCATCTCTGACCTCGGTAACTGTAGATGACAATGTGTCCCTCCGGCTGGGGAAGCTGCAACATCCCTGTGCTACTCCATGTACAACTCAATTCTCTGCCTGCCTTCCCCCCGCTCCCCGCCTTTATTTGTTTCTCTCCCTTTTAATCCCCTGAAACCATCCCCTCCATACACACCTTTTCTTTAAACCCTCCTATCTGCCCTCTCCCCTCCTTGATTGTGTTCCTAGGCAGCATTAAAAGACATAGGGCCATTTTCACTGGTGTTGGGCAACTCAAGAAATGGCCTTATCTTGTGCCAGGGGAGGTTTAGACTGGATATTAGGAAAAAAATTTTACACCAAAAGGGTTATTAAGCATTGGAACAGGCAGCCCAGGGAAGTGGTTGAGGCACCATCCCTGGAGGTATTTAAAAGATGGGTAGACATAGTGCTTAGAGATATAGTTTAGATTAGCGATGGTTTTTGTCAGAGTTAGGTTGATGGTTGGACTAGATGATGTGAAAGGTGCCTTCCAACCTAGGCGATTCTATGATTCTATGATGTTCTTTATTGCTCCTTAATGTGTAGCATTTTTCTCTTTCGTGTCACCGAACAGGCTTTATATTGGCAAGTCAGCCTGGGAAAAATGCCGATCAGTTGTGTCGCTCCGCTCTGTGCGACTCCTGTGCCTGAGACCTACTGCAATTTTTCTGCACATCTGAATACGCCAGATACTGCTGGGCTGCTTTAGATCAACATTTTTTTTTAACTTGAGACTATTTTTGGAAGCCTGAAAAATGTCCAGGGAATACAGTTCACTTGCCTTCACAGGCAGGCTGTTTGTGTATGTTTATTAATCAGTTTAAAAACCACAAAGGCAACAACAACAAAACACCTATGTATCTTGTCAACTTCACCTGGCATTTACAGACAAAGGCCCAGATGTGCTAGGAAATATCTGGCCAAGTGGCAAGCTTGTGTCTCTTATTAAGCAGCAAGTATACAAGTTTCTTCAAATGCTTAAGATTTTCCACTGATTTTCTGGCAAATATCTGTACTATTCTCATTTCAAAACACCAAATAGCTCACACCAGTAACAAAGTATAGATTAGGTAAAAATGTTTTCAATTTTTGGAAAATATACCCTTTTAGATCAACAATTTTATTAGAAAAGAAGCAAAATATTCCTATAATTTAGAAGAGTGATTAACACCTGGCCTACGTTTGGAGAAAAGAAACAGGCAGTCTGAAAAAAAGTGGAGTTGTGATCTTAAGTACACACAAATCCAAATTCAGCATAGCACACCTAGAATAATTGCTCTGTATACAATAAAGGTATGATTCAGCTCACTTGAATTCATGCATTTGCAAGTTTGATGTCTGCACCTAAGGTCAGCTTTTTCTAGACTCCTTCTAGTCAGTGGAAGGAATAGACACATCTGGAGAGAAATTCATCTGCCCTGTGTTAGCTACCTACCTTCAAATGAATACTTTTTTCTTACATTATGTTTACTAGCTGTGGAAATGAACAGTGCCTGTTTCTTCCATTGGGTATAAAAGGAGTCTAGACGACTACACAGATATTGATGCCTACACTGCAGAAATCTGAAATGTTGAAGATGAAACCCAACCAGGACATTACAAGTGACCAAACCCACAGAGTGCTGATGTGCACTAGAGCAGAGCCTTATTATGCTCCCGGTAGATGACCTGACAAATTAGAGATTCCTCCCCACCAGCTTAGTTAGTTATGCAATTAAATGATGGTGACTGCATCCGAATGATGTCAGCTGAGTTTTATTTACACCCACAGTTGCAAAGTTGAAACAGCCCACTGGAAAAGAAACTCAGAACTGGACTCACTATGAGCTGCAAGCTGTAAAACGAATACTTAGCATCAGGTAGCGCTTGATGAGCCCCCTATGCAGGGCAAAGCAACAGACACCACTCAGGAGAAGCGGTTTCAGAATTTTAAAGCCCACCAGGTAAATATTCTCCTTATTCAGTGTCTGCCAACACAGAGATAATTGCCAGTAGCTGCAATGAGTTGAGGAGTTACAGTAGATAATTCAATGTGCTATACAAATACACATGTTCTTCTATTATTCATACCATGACATTTGTTGGTTGTCTCAGGAGTAACAAGTGAGGCTCCTATGGTTCATGAATTACTTGAATTATGCATGGTTATGGGTAGGCATTCACCATGTACAAACTGGTTTTGAATCATGCATTTCCTGGGGGCAATATTTCTCATGGTAACTAGCAAACTTTTTAGGTCTTTCAGAGCCTGCTGCGTATTAGTAATTACCACTGTGGCAGTGATCCTAGCTTGCATGCTTTCTGGTAAATGTGGGAGATAATGAATGTATACATGTTGATAGATGGGAATCAGCATTTGTATTTATTCACATTCAAAAAGCTATCTACTTCACTTGGAATATAAATTATGACATCAAACTGCTAAACAGATATCTGCTGTCCAATTGTCACTATAAATAGCCGTCCACAAGAGGGAGGTGGCAGTAGATCATATTTTTTACATTTGGAACTGTACAATCGTTTCCTAGCTAACAATCCTGCTTTGGGAAGATAACCTATATTCTCAGCTTTAGGCTTTTGTTTCTAGGAACCTCTTTAGAATGTTTATAGTTGTTCACTTTTATGAACAATACTGCCCATCTATCAGGGAAATGTGCATGAAAACCTGTTAATACACCATTTGCTGCATAAACGCAGCACAATGGCTTTACCAAAGGACAAACCTATTCTAAAAACACTAATAAAGACTTTTTTCTTTTTCCTTATTAAAACCCCCATTCTTTTCCCAGAATCCATTTTTACAAAAGTAAAATCTGAAAGAAAACTCAAATGTTGCACAGACTGTTGTTGTGCACGGAACATTTCACATCACTGAGCTATCTAATTTCAAGTTTTCTTTAATGTTTTTAGTAGAAGTGCTCATAAAATCCTGACACAGACAGACTGTTCAAGCCTCAGTGCAGTAAATGGAGATCCTGCTTCTCCCTGGCTTGGGCAGCGGAGTAGCCACACCGGGAGCCTCAACAAGTCCGAGCATGGAGCAGGCTGGTCCTGGGGCTGCCAGGCTGCCACTGGCTGCTGGTCAAGAGAGCCAGTCCATGAGCAGGGGTCACCCATGGCCTCTCTGACGAGGCCTTGTAACCCCTTTGTTATGACTAAATATTCGTGTTTGGTAGAAAAGAATAGGGCCAGCAAACTTCATTGCCCTGGCAAAGTGTAGGTGTGTATAAAATGTTTGCTCTGCTGGACAGAAAAAATTACCTTTTTTCTGTGCTGGATAAAGCAAGTGCCTTAACACCATGAACTAACCACTCAGGTCTGCAACGTCCAGAAGCTTCACCTAAAGCTCACTGAGTTGAAGACGTTCCATGAACTAAGTAAATGGCATTCTCTGCCCCCCACCAAATACTTACTGCAAGTAAACATGCTATCAGAGAAGGTGGGGAACGGTAAAATACATTAGATCTCTCTCCTTTTCTTCCTGTGAAGACAGAGTTGCTTATTACATCATATTTTCTAGTGTTTTGTCCAAGTGCAGCCTAAAATTTTGAAACACTTCTGCCTTCTGCTTTGGAAAATAAGATGAATGAACCTTGTAGTCAGGGTATGCCTCCTGAAGTCCAGCTTTAATTTATCCCGTTTTCAGTTTCACTCCTTATTACCACAGAAAATAATATGCAGTACTCTCATGCGCTAATTTAGCCTTTGCTTACCCAACTCACAATGGATGCAGTGAGAGGACAGAAGTCCTGTCAGGAAGAACACACTGTTAGGATTTTTTTATCACATTGGTTCTTAAGACACAGAGCTGCTTTAAAAATCCATTGTTAATTTTTCTCTGGGAAGATAGTTAAGGCACATAATGATAGAGGAACATACCACTACTTGTTGGCAATAGGTACAGAAACTTGCTTTATTTGATAGTCATTGTGATAGGAGGAAAATTAATATCTGTCGTAAGACGTTTCTCTAATCTAAAATCAAATAACTATAGAGGCTACCTCAGGATAAAAAAAGCCATAAAGCTCAGCTTGTAGACTTTCTGCATGTTTAATTTGCAGGCTCTGAATTTTATGACCATAAACTTTGAAAGGATTTTGAACAGTCTGCATTTGTATTTCCTACTCCTACTCTCAACAACTGGACTCTGCAAGTTTTTCCTTACTCCTGCTCTGCCAATGTACCAACAAAAAAAGATTAATGCTGTCCAATGGGCCAAAGACATCTCTAGAGTGGTAGTCTCCAGAAGTTCCAGCACCCCACTGTCCTTTACCTCAGTGACTATGTTTTTTCTCATTTTGTTTGTGGACTCTACATGCCTGTTGTATTTTGCAGACCACTAAACCACAAAATCACAGAATCACAGAATGATTGAGGTTGGAAGGGACCTCTGGAGGTCATCTGGTCCAAGCCCCTGCTCAAGGAGGGCCATTTGGAGGTGGTGCCCAGGACCAAGTCCAGATGTCTTTTGAATATCTCCAAGGATGGAGATTTCACAACCTCTCTGGGCAACCTGTGCCAGTGCTCCGTCACTTCACAGGAAAAAAAAAGTTTATTGGTGTTCAGATGGTACCTCCTCTGTTTTGGTGTGTGCCTGCTGCTTCTTGTCCTGGGCACCACTGATAAGAGCCTGGCTCTTCGTGCTTTAGACCCTCCCTTCAGGTATTTGTACACATTGATAAGATCACGTCTGAGCCTCTCTTCTCTCTTCTCTTCTCTTCTCTTCTCTTCTCTTCTCTTCTCTTCTCTTCTCTTCTCTTCTCTTCTCTTCTCTTCTCTTCTCTTCTCTTCTCTTCTCTTCTCTTCTCTTCTCTTCTCTTCTCTTCTCTTCTCTTCTCTTCTCCTTCTCTTCTTCCTTCTCTTCTCTCTTCTCTTCTCTTCTCTTCTCTTCTCTTCTTCTTCTCTTTCTCTTCTCTTCTCTTCTCTTCTCTTCTCTTCTCTTCTCTTCTCTTCTCTCCTCTCCTCTCCTCTCCTCTCCTCTCCTCTCCTCTCCTCTCCTCTCCTCTCCTCTTCTCTCCTCACTTCACTTCACTTCACTTCACTTCACTTCACTTCACTTCGTTGAACAGTCCCGGCTCTTTCAGCCTTTCCTCATAGGAGACATGCTCCAGTGCCTTACTGATCTTTGTGCCCTTTTGCTCCACAGGTCCCCGCAGCTAGGATTGCAAAACAGTAACTGAGAAATTGCAGTTCACGGCAGCAAAGCTTCACCCCAAGCATGTGGCTTGCAAAGGGAAGGGGAACCAGGCCAACTGGGCTCTTCTACATGCAGCAGACGCTGCTCCAGTACCACCACCCCTTGCAGTAGCTCCCTTTAAATCTGTGCAAAGACCTTTTAATTATATACAAAACTAGGTACTAGGTGAACTAAGTAAGCCCTGAAGTGATAAGTAGAGGGCTGGTTGTCATCATGTTACACTTCCAAGACCTGTGAAAAATTCCAATGTATTTTTACAGCTTAATTTATGGCTCTGTGTTACAGCAGAAAACTGTAACACATCCAAACTCCTGTCTGGATGCTGTTTTGAAAGTATGGGCATACATGACTGACACATGCCTAAGTAGTCCACGTGGTCTTCGTCAGGAGTGAATATATTTGTAATGAGCAAGTTATCCATATAAACCATGTAGTTAGTGGCATTCCTGTCAAATTCACCAACGGATGGAATTTATCCCTGAAGAAAGTCAGCAGCCACTAATCGTAAGTAGGTGGGCATTAGTGAGATCTAGCACAGTCAATAATGTCCCCAGGATCACCATTTTAGGATATTTTAAGTCTGTATTTATGTCAGTCATAAAAGGCAGGAGTAGCTGCTCCGTCTGCGGTGGTTGTGATGGGCGTTACCGAAGTTCCAGACTGCACAAACGCCAACTCTCTCACCTTTCAAAAGCAAAATGCCTTGGACAAATGAGCTACCAGTATTCTGCAAAATTTTAATGTAGTAAAATAAGAAAATGAGAAAACAGGAACTTGTAACATCATCTACAATCTTCACTCCACCCCTTGCACTTCTTTCATTGTTTATGTGTATCTGGAAGGAAGATCAAGTATCTCAGAGCCAGTATCTTTGTACACTGAAGCTATTATCCTTATTTTCTTAATTCTTAAATTCTTAAAATTTCGCTAGTTTGGAGACGTATTAGGAGAAGCTGTTTGTCCATTAAAATGTATTTCAAGCAGTAAATTTATTTAAAATACCTTTTCATTTGTATTCCTTTCTCCTAAATTTTTATTGGGTTCATCTACTTAGTTTGCAAAAATATCTCTGTACATGTATGTTACCCAGTTGAACTGAGCCTTGTAGATACCGCTAGAACGGAAACGTTCAGCAATAAATGATATGAGTAACTGTATATTTTACTGGGATGTACTTCTGCTGGTTGGCTGCTAGGCTATTTTTTTTAATAGTTATCTGTTATTTATGACTTCAAGATTGTATCTCATTTTGATTTTTTTTTTTTAGTTTTTATAACTTTTTAATAGCAGGGAAAGAAGTTATTATCACTACTTGCAAGAGAATTGGAGAAGCTTTTTTCAAATTCACTACAAGAAGATGCAAACTTAATTGTAAAATGTATTTCAAATTACAGAAAACAAAATTGTAGATGTGAGACGTGCATGTATTCACAGTAGGGCTTTAAAAAAAGCAAGGTCTAATAACCAGTGAAAATCCAACAGGTTTACTCCTGAAAGGCCTTACTCAGCTGACGATCACTTCCACACTTTCTAGCTGCAAGTTGGAAAGACTATATAAGAAAATAAGGAAGATGTCTTCCAAAAGTAAAATTTAAATTCTTCTCTGTTATAGTTAGCAGCAAATCACATATTAATTCCTCTACTATTCATTGTGATAGCGATACTAATCAAGCTGGTCCCTGGATACTTGTGTAGATGTAATATGTGATTCTATGGAAGCTCCATTGTAATTTAGCATGAATTAATGTTCACTTATTGCAAAGTGTTACGGGAAAAATATATTTGTGGACTTTACGTATTATCATTTTCTTCTGCTGTGAAAGAAGCCAAGCAGATATAGTACGTGCCAGAATAGAATTCAGGTGTAATGAGTAAATGCAGTTGTATGTAGAGTGCACTTAACAATCTCATGGTGTAAAAACATAAGGAACTCAGAGCTGTTACATTTTCAATGGCTTAATCAAGAAAATGTTGAGACACTGGTTTTGCGGTTAGGATTAATGGAATCCCTCAATGTCCTCATTAAATTTAATAAAGCTGTGTAACAGAAATAATATTAACACTCCACATATATATTGCATTGCTCCTTCTATCAAGGATCTCCAAGCCTGTTGTGAGCATTTGTAAATGGAGCATCACTGTCCATCTCTGTGGAGTGACCTTCCTCTTCCTGCTGCAGGTGATCCCTTCTCCTGGGGTACCCCTGGGAGAGGGTCCTGCAGGAGCAGACCTGGCTCCAGGCAGATGCACCTGTGTCCCTGCTGCCTGCAGCTCCACTGGCAGGATGGTGGGCATTACATTTTTGTTCGGATTCCTTGAGACATTTTATTCAGTAATTTCCTAAGGTCTTAGGGCTACAAATTAGGCCTCTTTTTTACCATTCCTTTTTTTTTTTTTTTAAATCAGCAACACAGTATTTGTCTACAGCTTGTAAGCTTGCACTCCTCTAGGTTTTCAGCAGTACCTTTATCCTGATATTTATTCCATATTTTTAGCTGCATTACAGACAGATTTATGCAGCTCAAGCTCTGCTTCGCTTCACTGGGGCAGTTTTGAAGAAGCCAAGCAGCCTACAGTCCTGGAATGCCCATTTTAGAAAATGGCTACTGTCCTTATTTTTGCTGGATTTTCAGTGACACAGAGACCTCACTGACCTGTGGCCAGTCTCATCAGATCAGCCAATTAACAACTGCTCAGTTTTTGACAGTTTCTGCAGCTGTTCTGCAGCAATAGCAATTGCTACTCCTGCATAAAACCTAAATCACCCACAGCTCAAGGGTTTTACTTTATCTGGTGAAAACTGACCACTTATTTTTCAAATGTAGTTCAGTTTTCTTAACTACTTTTGTGCTACTTTTAAATTCCCTCCTCATTTATTAAGAGTCCAGTTTGTTTCTGCTTTATTCATTTTTGCCTAAAATGTGGAAGGCGTTAAGTCATTCCCTTTTCCGCTCGCTCAGGCTAGGAGAATGACTGGGCACTTCTTTTCAACAGAAGGCTTTGCATGGTCAGGGAACTGTAGATCTGCTGGGAGCCAATTAATCTACCGTTTTCTCTCTGCGCACTGTGTATGGTCCCTTGCTTGTTGCTGAAAAAGTTATAGAAAATGAATAGTAGGGAGAAGACTTAAGGATTTTCCTTTTTCTCCCTGAAGCTGTAGATTTTTTCTTCGTATTGGCTGCTGAGGACTAGTTAGAGTTATGTCCAAACCCTTATTTAGAAGGCAGAAAGACCCATGTTTACTATTAAAGGGCATAGGACTTCTTCTGATCTGCTGTGGACAAAGAACACTAAAAAACCCACCTTGATGTGCGCCACTCTTCCCAGCATCCTTTCAAGGCTGCCACATTTCCCCTTAGTTCCTTTACTAATATGAACTCGTTCTGCTCCTTTTCTGCCTTTATCTTTCCTTTTTTGCTTACTCGATTCTTTATTCTTGCTTAACGCCTTCTGTCTTTCAGACTACCACTCAAGTGCACATACTCCTGCCCTTTTTACTTCACACAAACAAGTTTTTACTATTAATTAGCTTTGCCTCCAAGCTCTACTATTCACAATTCAGTAAACAGAGATGCATCAAACAAAGAAGACAGGAAAGGGTGGGAAGCTGGGAGGTCCATCGCCAAGTTTTGGTCCCGGGTCAAATACCTTTCCTTGCTTAATTATGCTCTGTAAAGTTCTTTGAAATCATTGGATTAAAGGAGCTGTGCAAGTATATGGTGCAGTTAATTATATTGCATTTGTAATCGGGCCATAAAAGAGAAACCCTTGAACCACAGCTATATTGTTCCAGGCACCGCAGTCTGTGGATGTCTTCCTTTGAATTTTGCTCCGTGCCAACCAGTGGTAATAGGTTCTCACTGTATCCAAAACTCCTGCAGTCTTTTTCAGCCTGCCCTGGCCGGCAGCCCATCAACTGTTCCACAAACAAACATATATTTCTCTCTTTATTTACCTCTTCCTTTTTTTTTCATCCCACTGTGCAAGCAATTAGCTATTGAATCCTTAATAAGCCAACGTAGTCCAGCCCACACGACTATTTTGCTCCTAATCAATTTATTCATCTCACATAGAGGGATTTATCATATTTACAATATCACAGCTATTTGTGTAGGAGTTATAAAAGGTAAGGAGTAATTTTAGGGAAAGAAAATGCAGTTGTAGCTTTTTGCTGGTTTTGTTGAACTTCAGTACGTGGGGGTTCATTTCACCAGTTAGGAGGGGAAATTTTGTATTTCAGTCAGCAGAGTTCAGATCCACCAAGGGAGGAACAGAAATGCATAATTAAACAAGCAGCAAATCATCTGGAAAAATGTAATCAGACTTTTGCAAAGTGTCTTTTTCCAGAAGCATTTTCTTCTGTTTTACTACTCTTCATCTCCAGTCCTTGGAGATGGACTTCACCCTGCGCTGTTATCACTTTGAAGTTAATTTATTATCACAAGGGAAAAACAACACAAAAGACTCAGTGTCTCAGGTCAGAGAGGCGCCTATGCAGCCTGGATATTTGTGCAAGATGACTTTTAAACATCTCTGTGCTACGGCCTGAAGTCCCCACAGGGTGTGCACACAGTTGGGTCCCCAGGTTTCCTGGGCCCCATGTCCCTCGCTGTATGTGCTTGGTGAATACATTTGGATCCAGGCAACCATCCCGCTCTACTCGAGATTTGACTGCAAATCAAACTAATAACTTCCTTGGCCTGCAGTGAAAAAGGATAATAACGCTTTCCCAACCGGTTCATTTTTGCTATTATTAGGATTTATTGACATAACAATAGTATTAAGAGGTCCAGCTAAGGTTCCTGGATTGAACCTCTCCCCCAGTTCCCCCAAACCTCCACCCTTGTCCTTGATATTTCTGCTTCATAATTTATGTGTCTCAGAGCTGAGCCCATTCTGCATGGTATCATCCCAATACATGACTGTGATATTCTCATTCTGCCATAAAAAGAAGGTCTGTACCCAGGCTATTGCAGAAACAACACAGGGGTTGGGTTGTGGAAGCAAATAATGCACGTAAGACATTTCAAAATATCCTTTATGTATGAATTGCAGGGGGTGAAAGGGTTAGTTTGAGATCAGCTCATGAGAAAGGTATGAGCTCCTAAGTCCTGTACATTAAGAAGCTTGATTTCTCCCGTAGCAGCCACATGCAACCTGCAGCACATGCTTTGTTTCAGAGGGAAAAACTCTCCTCTTAGAGATTCAAGAGCAAAATGCTTTCCTCACAGGCTCTTTCCCTCTAATTCAAGCCTTCTTTCTCAAGAGATACACACATATTTCAAGTTTCCAGAAAGACTGTCTGCACTAATGTCAGTGTTAATGCAAACACACACCCACCTAGAAGTTTTTAGTTTTTTTACCAATTTCGGTATTTTTTTATTCTTTATCTAAATTTTGGGTTCTCCAGAAGCGTAGAATGGGTCAGTTCCAGTGAACAGCACAGATGAAAACTGTTCGTCAGTATTTGCAAGTGTTGAAATCAAATACGAATACAGTCATTATAGATTAAATCCAATCTTGCGAATGCAAAAAGGACTGAATTTGTATCTGTCAAGGTGAACACTGTAAAACTGCATGGCTGGGCATTACAAAGTTCTTCACTGCAACCTTATGTATTTATCCCCCAGTAGCTGCATTGGCCAGTGCTTACTGTTAGTTCCCCTTTTAGGAATAAAGCTCATTCACTCCAGTTTAGTGCCTTTCTTCTGGTACTGAGAATGAAATCCTCTCGGCGTTGTTACACCTGATCACGCCTTTTCATATGGGGATGCTGACCAAAGCTGCAGTGCCCAGATTGAGCTTCTGAGTAGTGGCCAGACTCCTCCCAGGGCAGATGTTGCTCTTGCTCTTTTGCTGGGGGACGTGGGCAGAAGTTCCAGAAGAGTGGCCATCCATCTCCTTTTGCATTTTACCAATTATTTGAGTTTGCAATTAACATAGCTCGTCAGTGCTGTCACTCATAAGACACTTTCTTCCATAATTGAGTACTGTACCATCTCAGCAGGTTTCATAGAATCATAGAATCATAGATCACAGGGTTGGAAGGGACCTCTGGAGATCATCTAGTCCAATCCCCCTGCCAGAGCAGGGTCATTGTAGAGCAGGTTGCACAGGAACTTGTGTTCTGAGCTCTGTTTTTCATGAAGTCAGGTTCAAAGGGAGATCTAAGCTGCAGGAAGAGAGAGATATCCATAAATGGCATCTATTTCTCTGTGACTGTATATACCTTCCCATACTGATTTAGAAAAAATCTTCTGTATGATCATCTTTTCTTCCAACTTTTTTCCATGCTCTTCCTCATACGGCTTGAGGCCACACCTTTATTTAATATGAAGAGCATAGAAAGATAGAAAAAAAAAATTCCAAGAGTGAAACTAAGGAAAGGGGGCTTGCAAAGTGCTGGAAACAAAGAAAACAGTCAGAAGAGAGAGAAGCAAGCTCTCCCTAGTGTTAAAGTGAGGGAGGAAGAAAGGCGGGTTGGGGAGGACACCAATCCTGATAAGCCAAGTTTTCTTGGCTCACGAAGTCCCATTCTTCACCTTAAACTAAGTCCAGCTTGTCTTTAACGACCTAATTATTCTTGCTTAATGGTTACAGTACTCTAGCCCAGCCCTGAGCCTCGTGTTGACTGCAGTTTGCTGCTTGCTCTCCAGGCTTGTTTGCTGCAGCCCCAGGCTTCCCATTTTATTGCTGTGTCGATGAGCCCTTTGACCTTCCTGGCCTCATCACAGGTGCTCAGACAACGGCTGTTCTGCGCAGAAGAGAGCTGAGAGATGCAAGGAGCTGAGAGGTAGATGTGCTGGGGACTGTCCATAAAGCTCTGGGTAAATTGAGCCCTGCAGGGTGCAGGTACTTACCACGGTGAGGCTGAGTCACCAATAGAGGCTTCTGAAATCCATAGTTTTAACCTGAAGAGCGGAGTATATAGAAAAGAAATTATAAGTCTTAATGAATGGCTGCTTTGAGTATGGATTATACATTGCTAGCAATATGCCACTGTTTATAGCACATCATTAGCCTGTAAGAGCTGTAGCGATTAAACTTTTGTGTTTGTTTCAAAAGTGCCACAGTACAACATTTTAGTCTTTCTGCTGCAGTAACCACTGGTTGTTACAAATCCCTTCATGAATGCATTATGGAAAACTGGGGCAGAGTTCTTCACTAGCTAGCCAAGTGCATGCCTGCTGGGGCTTTGTACCGGGAAACAGTGAATAATGTTTTTAAAGCCAACGTACAGTAGAAACCCATTTTACACACATAAGCACGTTGCACAAGACTAATATTCATTGAAGTTCCCTGCTGGTATGTGAAATTTATATCAGTTTGCAATGCAGAATTTATTTTTCAGGTGTTTCTTTAAGTGGATTCATTCTTACATCATTTCACCTGTTCGTGTCCACAAAATAACTTACCTCAGTAAGTCTAGTATTTTATTGAGTATTCATGTAAAAAGGTCTCATTGTGCTTCCCTCTATGGTCTGGTGCACAGAAAATGCATTCTCTAAAGAGAGGCAGCATACATTTAAGTCTACTCTCCTTACTCAGTGGTATTATTGCAGGCAGAAATTCATCCAGTTTGACACCCTACGACACCCTACATGGCTATTAGATGCCCCGTAGGGCATCCCTGACATCCTCTAAAGGGATGAGGATCTATGCATTTTTAGCAAAGCAAAAACAGTGAGACCTGATGGGTTTGAGGGGTCATTCCTGGAGGTGGGACCCAATCCATCTGCCAAGTCCAGACACTTCTACGGAGACACAATGGATAAGCTTGTGCCTCTACCTTTTGCTTCATTAAGGAGACAGGAGATATTAATGGCAGCAATTATGTATTATCAGTTAATTTAATGTGTGACAATATAAGACACCATAAATAATTATATTATCAGAGAAGTTTGTTAATTTTATTTGGTACTTATAAATGTAAGGTACAGATTAGAAAACTGATCATACGATAAGCAGTGAAACGCTCTATTGTTAAGTAGTAGCTCAGTGAAAATCCTTGGAAAAATTAGTTGAAATAGTTATTTGTTTGGATTTTTAAGAACAAGGAGAACACAGCAATATTTTAACACTATTGCCTATAAAACATGTAGGTAGCTGAATGATAGAAAAGGCAGGGAATTTGGTGCTTTGTGGTTGCTTTGCATTCTTGGGTCAGTCTAAAATTGAGTTCAGTGAGGATTCCTTGCTAGCAACTTTCACAGAGGATTTGTTGCTCTTTCTTTTAACATCTCCATGTACTTTTTCTCCTGCTGTTCAGATAAAAATAGAAAGAAAAATGGCGAAATAATTTGTTTTTTTTTTAAAAAAAAAAGAAAGGAACAAATAAATAGAAGCTAAGGCATTGCCTTGCAGAAAAGTAAAGACAGCAAAGCAAAGGGAATAGAAAAGTAGGTGGAAGAAAGAAGAGTAAGGAAAAAGGATCCATATTTAACAAAGAAAGGGGGAGCAAACCCAAGAAGTCTGAGAACAAGTAACCCCATAACAGCATAGCTATTAATATTTAAATAAATAACCCAATTCTTTTATCATCTCAGTGTGTGAATCTTACAAATAGTTACCCATTTACATTACACATTATAGGAAACGATGAATGAAAACACTGATGACTGATGCAAGTTCCATATTTTAAGCCTATGTTCTTGGCCACTAAATAAACAAATTAAACGATTAAGTGGGTGAGCATAGAAAAGCAACTACAGTTGGCGCAGCAGGCAAGGGAGGATCTAAGCATCACTCCATTATCTTTCAACACAGAATTGTTATGAGCTCTTCCCTCTTTTTTTTTTATAAATCACCCCGCTGTACCCACGGTGATAAGCAAAATAAACAAGAAGCTTAAAATGAAAACTGTACTACACACCTAGAATGGACAATTAGGATCAGAAATGTATAATAGAAATTATTTTCTGGGTAAATATGTGAGTTGGAGAAACACTATTTAAGGCAAAAGACCCCAAAAGAAATATAGTCTAAAAAACAGCATAAGTTTTCCAGCCACTGGAGCAACATTCCTGTGTCAGGTTCTAGAGCATCACCTGCAGATAGGGCAAGAAGCCACTCCAGCTTTGAGATGGGGCTGGTATTTTAGAGAACATGGTTGACTGAGACAGTAGGCTGGACTTGCAAATACAGGAGATCCCTCTGGGCCGTAATCCATTTAGGTATCTTAAACATTTATCTGTATTTTGAATCAAGCTGAAGCCATCTCACTGTGCACCTAGCTGAGGTCACCATCATAATTACAGTACAGCAAAGAAATCTATGCTTTATTTATTTAGAGAGAAGCAACTGGATATAAAAAGTTGTATTGCCACAGTAATTAGGTCTGGAGTTGAAATTGCATTTCAACAACAACAACAACAACAATATATACCAAGTCAGTGAATAATAGCCGGTAAGGAATTTAGCATAATCAAACAAACTTCCTGACATACCATCACCACATCTTCCCAAGAATCATGTGGAAAATGGTCATCTACGATGTGGACAGCACTTTGCTTACTTTAAATTTTCTATTTCAGCTGCTGACACTGAGGTTGCTCCTGGGGTCCGTGTCAAGTAGATCCCCTACAGGTGTCTGGTTCTTCTCTCTTTATCTTGACTCTGTGGAGGAGAGAAGGAGGAGAGGGGAACACAAGAGGTTCAAAATCAAGAGTAGCACACTGTAAGACCCTCAGCAAGGGGTTTCCTGTACTGTGCCCTGATATATTGAAAACACAGAACAGAAATAGACCATCTTGGAAATGCAAGTTTGGCAGTACCTTCACTGTAAGGCTTGATGGCAGCTGAGGGTGGAGCACAGAGGATTAACATGTAAGTTTCCAGTTAGAGTGGATTTGAGGGTATTTTTAAGATTCAACTTTGCTATCAGTGGAGGCAAAATGTTGGTCAAGACAAAGACATAGGTCTAGATGATGCCACCAGATTAGAAAGATGCTGTTTATGACCCTAAGCCCCTGTGCACATACAGCCTGGGTGGTGTCTCGCCCCAGCCGCCTGGTGCTATTCCTTGCGGTCCTCCTGGCCATGCTAACACGGGGAGCATCAGACTTGAGCTGGAAGGCAGACTCCGTGGGCTTGCCTCCTGGGCCATTGTGGCATCAAAAAGCACCACACCTGAGATCTTCAACTACTAACTGCCTGCACTGGCAGCCTTTTTGGTGGACACTGTAGTATTTGAAAAGCAGGGCCGTGTTCTCTTCTATTTTTGAACTTTACAGATGCAATGATAAGAGCAAGAAGACACGGTGTGGAAGAAGTTAAATTCAAAATGCTTTCTCGCATTCAAATTACTAGTCAAAGCCTTGTTTTTATAATAACTGTGACCAGAATCAATATTGTTTAAACTTCTTGTGCTGGTATTATGCAGCATCTAAAAGACTGTCACCATGACCTCAAAGGCAGCTGTAGAGATGTTCTGCTTCTGCCCCAGGGGCTGCATGGGAAGCTTTCACCCCCTTTTATCCCATCAGAAACTAGTACAGAAATAACCAAGCAGGCTGTTCCCAGACTGCTTGGGCCCGGAAAACCTTCCATCCATAGTGTTACGGAGCTTAGCCCTGGTTAACTTGCCCCGTTGAACTGCATCCTACTGCGGCTGCTTTCCTGGTTGTACCCATGAAGTACTCCCCAGTGTAGCTGGCTTGGCTACACCTTCACAACACTGCAACATGCAGCACAGGCATGCCCATCATCCTTGGCATCAAACCCAAATACTGGATGGTTTGTTTTTAAGCTGATGTCTTCCATGATGATGAAACTATGGACAGTATTTAGGGATGAACAGTATAAGTGTGTTGCCTGGTCTACTGGGGATTTTTTTTTTCTTTTAAAGAAGGTAGTTATAAATGAGAGGATGATATACATGTGCACTATTCTGTAGTAATCTTTTAAATTTTCTGTGAGCAGTTTGTAAGCCAGCTTTAGTTATGTTTGTTTGTTTTGTTTTGCTTTTTTAATAAAAAGATATTTTGTTGTAAGTTTGTTGTTTGTGGAATGTGCCACTTTTTACATATTCTTAACAAGCTCTGGATTAGTTAAAATCTAATTAGATGGAAAAGAGGGGAGACAGAGAAATTGAGACATTGCCTAGGTAACAGGCAAGGACTACTTGGAAAACCTAAGGTTTCGCTGAAAAATCTGAATCCCGAAAGACAGTGTAACACAGTGTTTGGCCTGAGACATTTCAGACTTCTGAATGAGCCGGAAAGCTAGGTGTGTTCTTCAGGGGCACACAGTGTAGTTCTCCACTGTTTAAAATCCATGCTATCCCAGTGCAGTAAGATGCATTAGTGGCAAAGCAGTGGTAGATGCCATAACTTTTGCAGTTTCCCAAAAATCCCACATCTTTGCCGCTGACCATAAGTAGGTATTTGGGACTCTTCTTCTATCACTCTTGCAAAAGGCAAATTTGAGTCAGGAACGCAGAGGAAACTGCTGGCTGATTAACTTGTTTGACCTGTCACCTAAGAGACTTCTGATATAAAATATTACTTGAGCTTTTTAAACAAATAACTGTAATTTCCATTTAATTGATTTTTGACCTCACACTGCAATTATTCAATGTTAATTTATCTCAGGATAGAAGAATAGCAACTGCATATAAACTGCTAAGAAAGATACTATAAAAAGATATCTGCACAGGAGAAAGACTGCATTTATTATGTTAGCTTACATTTGCACAGTAGCCAGGTGAATACTGTTTCCCTTTCCTTCAGTGTAATTATCAAAAGCAACTAAATTCACAAGGAATACTTTGAGAAACACATGGAATTCAGTGCTATGCAAAAGCACAAAAGTCCCTGTTTGAAAGCAGTTCTACTGCTCTGCTTTTAGGGCTGTTTTTTATTATTTATTACAAGACCCAGGAGTGTGTTTGGGACTTTACAGAGCAAAGAGGAATAGCAGGTCCCTGCCCTGAGCAACATACAACTCAGGAGAATGAAGAAAGCAATAAAGCACAGGGGGTCAAATTTTGTTCTTTGCCCAAAACAATAACAGTTTAAGTATTTCAAATTCTGTCCTGGATATTTAATCCATGATTATGGAGCTGAGGAAAACTTCCTGTTAACCATTCATCATCATCAAGATTGTCTTACTGATCTGAGTATGTCTCTATTATGTTGATTATCGAGTACATTAATCACAAGTGCTACCACTGTTATTGCTATCCAAAGCATAACAATCTGTATTGCGGTGTGGCATAGTGGCTCACACAGGAAAGATTTTTTTACCATTGAATCCAAACTATTGTAAAATGTAGGGAACTACCATTTTCTTAATTACGGTACAGAGGGAGTTTGGCTTCTGCAGAATAAACAGGAGAAGGAAAAGGAGAATCTGGGCAGGGACAGTCTTGAGTTTCTGCTCCTCCAAGTGCAGAACAGGCAGTGCTACTTAAGAAAAACATTATTTACCTATTGGGTAAATTGTAAATCACTCCTCCAGAGTTTGAACCATCCTGACTTTATTCTTACATGTTAGGTCACACTCCATGAATATCCTTCTTTTGAATATTTCTTCAACGGAAGAACTTGAAAAACAAATAGAAATCTTCACTGCAAAGGGGTGGAAAAAGACCCTAAATTCAGCTACATAAATCATGGCCCTGACTTGAACTAAACTTTTTAATTTAACTGATAAAAGATTCAGTGATACCCTTGAAATCAGCTGTCTGTCACAAGCCCATAATCTCTTTGCAGTGATATAGAATTTGGAGAATAGGAATTACGGGAGTAGTTGAAAATTGACCTTGATGCTCAGGAACCACCAATGTCCCATTTTTAGATTTACTACCACAACGACAACTATCGTAGTGTATGTACTGGTGAGGAGAAGGGCTGTATGCAAGGTCCTTCATTCAGCCTTCTCTTTTCAGCTCCTCTCAGAAGATTAGCTGCACACACCTTACATTGTCACTGCAAGCGGTGGCAGAACATAGCAAGAGTCCATTAAATACCTCCTGTATTTAATGAAGAGGCCAGGGTCAGTTTTACCCACACTGGCCAATAATAGACTATTTAACTGCAGCTTCTCTGCCTGTATACTGGATACGATTCCCTGACATTGTGGTCTTAACATTGACATTTGAAGTATCTTGGTTTGGGGTTAGAAACTTCCTGGCACCATATCAAGCATAAATTGTCCCAGTAATGACAGCAAAGGCAGGCAGGAACATTCAAGCTAATATAAGTAAAAACGTGAGCTTGTGTGAAATATTAATGCCACCTGCATTGGTTACAGCCTGCCTGAAATAAGCTTTCCATGAGTGGTCCGTGACAGTGGTCGAGCACTTGACATTTATAGCTCCCACTACCTTTATATCTGAGGAGATAATGATGGGAGGTTCATGTTTGTGGTAAGGGAACTGCTGCAAGGAAATTAAAGTCTGAGCGTGAAGTAAACGCAGAGAACATCTCATCAGAAATGCTGGTTTCTGTAAAATGAGAAACTCCAGTGAAAGCAGGATAAATATAATACAGGTGTTCAGAGCACAGGTCCTGAGAGAGTGGGGATCAGAGAACAAAGCTGGGTCATAGTGTCTCATGAATTCTGTAACTTCCTGAAGAATCAGCTCATCTCTCTCTCTTCAAGCATTTAAAAAAATGTATCCTGCTAATAATGATGTATAGAGCAGAAATAAAACGTCTCTACAGAACGTTTTTTTTTTAGCGAAGAGAAATATATAAGGTGTTAAATATTTCAGGGGAAGTCAGGAAGATCAATGAATGGGTTTATAATAAACATCCATCTAGGAAATTGTTCATCAGTGATACGTGGAGATGTAATTGCAACTAAGTAGGACAGCTAGCTCAAAAACAGGACATGCAGTGGACAAAATTAAGTCACAGAATGCCAGTTGTGGATGTAGAAGAGAAATGAAGGTTGCCAAGAGATGGCAAATGGATGTGATCACAGCATTTAGCCGGACAAGATAGATGAGCAAAGTACAAGGCAGAAAAAAACAGCAATAGCTCTTACTCCATCAGTCACCTTCTATCGGCAGCTGCTGCTGCTAATATGATGCTATCTATGTTATCCATAATCAAAGTTTTATATTTTCAGTTGATTTGCAATATCAGATAGAGCTCCTGTGTAAAAGAGAAATGCGCACTCATTAGCACTGCTGAGATTACGTTGTGGCAGAGCTTTGCAAAAAAAATTGCTGCTGGGCTTCTAGTGTAACTGCCACTGCTGGAGCAGAGTAGTGAGCTAATGAATTAATTCGTGTTTTGAAATATTCTCCATGGGATCACTCATAAAACATAGACCTTGTTTGCACAAGGAGCAGGAATAGATAACAGTTGTCTGCCCTGAATCTCTACATACTTCACAAAACTACCTGTACACTGTTCTCTCTGTGCTGTTTTCACTAGATGAATAATCATATTTTGCTGGTGTAAGCCCAGGTATGATTACTGAGAAATTTTCTGAGAAAAGCACAGGAAGAAGTGGCAACTTGAGGGAATGTCAAATGAGCTTCAGTGACTCAGAAAGTGTCAGGTTTTTTCCAAGCATATCAGCTGATCGGATCAAGTGTATTATCTTCCTGGACAAAGCTCTTCTGTCTTGTCTTTCTATGGGGAATAAAGGAAAAGAACAAGAGTCCATTTTTGGACACTATGTACATGTACATATGTATGTGTATATGCATATATAATCATATTATCTCCCATCCTCAGAGTTGCAATCGGTCTGGTCCCAGTTGTTCTGGGTAGGAAGCTAATGCAGATCTAGATACTGCCGCTGAAAGACAAATTCTGTGGTCTCATTAGCATGCTCAAGTTACGAGCACAGGAGGCATCCACCAAACATGATCCCTTTGTTTGTTTCATAGTATTATAGAATGTGATGGGTTGGAAGGGACCTTTAAAGGTCATCTAGTCCAACCCCCCTGCAGTAAGCAGGGACATCTTCAACTAGATCAGGTTGCTCAGAGCCTCATCAAGCCTGGCCTTGAATGTCTCCAGGGATGGGGCCTCCACCACCTCTCTGGGCAACCTGTGCCAGTGTCTCACCACCCTCATTGTAAAGCTATTGTAATTGTTTCCTTCAAAGATATAAAAATAAAGCAACCTGTAGTTAATGAATGCCTGAGAAATATAACTGCAAAAGAGAGTTTGGTGAAGTAATTCTACGAATCAAAGTTCTCTTGAGCTGATGCTGCTGCCTAAGGGTTAGCCGTGATGAATGAGTGTAAGTGAACAGGTCAGGAAATATGAGTGGGAGTCAGTCTGGAAGTAAATATGCCTGACTGCTCACCTGAACGTGATGTGAGATGACTGACTGACTGATTCAATATGGCTGAGCATGAGTAAAAGAGCATACTGATTCAATATGACTGCAAGGATAAAAGATCATGTGTGTAAATGATTATCTCACTGGCTGTACGAGTAGAAGATGAGGTGAAATGACAGCAGTAAATGAAGGAAAACGGGAACATCTGAAATGCAGAAAACGCAGTGACAAAGCATAGTCCCAGGTGGTCCATTTCTGATAACCAATGGAAAATCCATATTAACAATTGGCTTACATTTAGGATGGAAGTTCACTACAGAGTGCATGAATTTACCAACCCCTGCACCTGATTTATCCCCAAGATCCAGCAAGTTAAATTGCGACATGAAGAGTAATTGCAGAGTTCTTACTATTAACTTCTTTTTGAGAGGACTTTCTGAAGTGGAGACTCTTCTGACTTCTCTAAAGTGACTTTATAAACAGGCATGCAGGACATATGCAAAGGGCCAGCTCTTCCAGGCACCTTTGCAACATGTGTTGTTAGTGTGGCATTCCCTTTTGAAGGGAAGTGGGCATAGGACACCTCTTTCTGCCAGGAAATTACTAGATTTACAATCTCATTGATGCATTAATATGTATTTAATTTCAAATTATCTAGCTAATATAAGTGACCTTATTCTTTTTTGATCTTGCTTGAATGGCCTCCTGTGGATGTGGGTGGAGGATATTAAATACGGTTGTAAAATACCACTTCATTCATTTTCATCAACCATTTTATGCTCTGTTGTCATGAGGAGAATTACAACACAAGGCGTGGCAGTGGCATAAAAAATCCTCCAACGCAGGCTGCCCACCTGAGGTAGAGGTAGAAGTACAGTTCACAAGACAATTGCCTATCCAACAGATTTAACAAGAACAACTGAAGTACCCCAAATCTCAGCATGCAGTTACTCTAAATAAAAGTAGATTCCTGCTCCATGTGGGAATGTAACGGCAAAATTACTTTCAGACTGATCTACCCTCCCGCCATAGGTTTTACAACACTACAACTACAATAAAATAAATGCACAAACATGTGTGTGTATGTGTGTCTGTCCATTTTTCCACCTCAATACAAAAACAGAGTTAGGAAGCAAATAACTCAGATATTCCTGCTTTTTGCATTTTGTAACACTCTTAAAGAGACTCTGTCTCCT